>LR755167.1:302685-425907 GCA_902729485.2 Mus minutoides | reverse complement strand
GGCTTGGGGTCAAAGAAGACCTCCAAAAGAGAGGAAGAAGGTAGAGAAAGGAGAAAAACTCCATGAGTTAGGAATCAAGAAAGCACGGCTAGGAGGGCTGGCCAACGGGAGTTAAGAGCAGCCTGGATGAATCATAGTAACTAAGTCAGGGTTATCAATAGGAAATAGACTTTAATAGTATAGAGGGTAGATATCTGCCCAGCCTTAGTGTTAATAAAGGCTTATTAATATAAAGGTCATGTGTGTCTTTTATCCAAGAACTAAATGATTAAAGTTGGGGTAGAAGCTCTGGATTGAGAATAAATCTTTTCTACAACAACTTAATTTTAATGAAGTATGTAAGGTGGCTGGAACATACCCACATGTCCAAAAATCATTGGTGGGCTTTGATAGAAAAGCATAAGACCCACTAAAGTGTTTGTAATGCATTTGTTCCTTTAAACTACTAAGAACAAGTAACCCATTCTGTAAAACAATAAAATTTTTCTATTAAAATCTTCTCACAGGCATTTCCACATGTAATTATGTATAATATACACACATATATGTGTGGAGTCATATAAAGCTTAATACAATTTTTTACACATTTTCTTTCTTTTTTAAAATCAGGGTCTTGCTATGTAGCCCAGGATATTCTAAAACTCCCTATCTTGTCCATGCCAGCTTGCCACCCATGCTCAGGTTCAACACACTCACTCACACACACACACACTCACACAGTCACTATTAAGTCTACTTTTTAAAGATTTATTGATTTTTATATATATGAATGAGTGTTTTGCCAACATCTACATATGTGCACACATGCATGCCTGGTGACCAAGGAAGTAAGAAGGCGGCATTTGGATCCCGTGGGACTAGAGTTACAAACAGTTGTGATCAATCATGCTGGAAACTGTTATTAGAATCCTCTAAAACAACAGCAAGTGCTACTTTTGATCCATCTCTCTAAACCCAGCACAGTAAAAGTTTTAAGGAAAACCCAAAGGAAATGAGATTCAGGTAAAACAGATTTAGGAAGGTTTCTATTTTCAAATGTCTGTTACAACATGTATCATTATAGAAGAAACCTATGTCTGTTACAACGTATAACATTATAGAAGAAACCTATAAGGAGAGAAGAAAAGATGGATGCAAAAAGAGAAGAAAAGCCAAGGCAAGGCAAGCCACTCTGCATACAGAGTGCTAGGAGTGTGCCACCCCAACAAGCTGAGCAGTTTCCTGTTCCACAACAGCAATACATGACCCCCCTCCCTGGCCAAGTCCACACAGTGGTCAAAAGAGTAGTTTTGCTAGATAATAAAAGCCAACACAGTACTTAAAAAGGCAGGGTCACTTTCCCAAATGAGGCATGCTTTTACTTGTATAGTTACCTATATACTATATTCTGAGGAGGAAGGATAGTTTTGACTTTGTTGCTTTTTAATCCCAAAATTATTCTTTTAAATGAAAGCTTCATATCTACTTCCTGAGTGAACACAGCACTGCTCACTTTTACTTATATAATCTTCACAGCAACATAAAGTGGTGTAAATCATTACTTACCTCTCTAGAGTAAGGTTCCCTTCAAATGCCCTACTCATCTAAAGGTTACAATTTCTTTTTTTTTTTAAGATTTATTTATTATTATATCTAAGTACACTGTAGCTGTTGTCAGACGCACCAGAAGAGGGCATCAGATCTCATTACAGATTGTTGTGAGCCACCATATGGTTGCTGAGATTTGAACTTAGGACCTTTGGAAGAGCAGTCAGTGCTCTTACCTGCGGAGCCATCTCTCTAGCCCCCAAGGTTACAATTTCTAAGCCTACCTCACTCTCTGTCTTCATTATCTTTCACCCTTACACAGTTCAAAATGTCTAATTTTTCCATCTACTTCAAAGTCCTGGTAAATATTACATATTCCTAGAAAAATTTCAATTTGGTAGGATATTTTCATGTATACAGTCTCTAGGAATCTAGGTATCAGTGAAGAACAAATAGCGTAAGTATCCTGAGGCCACAGACTTTTTATCTAATAGTATAAGTAAGTGTCACTGCACACACAAATAAAGACAAGACAATTAATAGACTAAGCCAGCAGGGTCAGCTGCGTAAACACAAACACACGGAGGGAGCATGAGTCACAGCTGCTTAAAAGCTAGCTGCAGTTGTCAGGTCCTGCCTGCCTGCCTGTCCGCCTGCCTCAGGGGCTTCCAGTGTAACCGGAAGCACAGTGGAAGCACAGGAGGGAATACCTGCCGACTTCACTCCCGGCTACTGCACAGACAGGGCGTGATGGTGCGCACACCTGAGCTCAGAAGACCTGGGTTCAGAGCCCAGAACCCACATGGCAGTTCACAACCTCCTGTCACTCCAGTTACAGGGCATCACACACTTTGTTCTGATCTCTACCAGCACTAGGCACAGGCACGGTACACATACATACATGAAACCGAAACACTCAAACACATAGAATAAATTAGAACAATTTTTTTGAAAAAATGAATAAAGAAAACAGTAGCCAGGCATGGAGGCACGTGCTCTTAATCCTAGCACTCTAGGGGCAGAGGAAGGCGGTCTACATGATTTGTAGACCAGCCTAGTCTAAAAGAGCTCATGGTCAGCCAAGACTACATAATGAGAGCCTGTCTCAATTTAAAAAACAAAAATACAAAAAGAAAAAAAAAACCTTAAATAAATAAAAGTTTAAAAATAAATAAAAGTTACAAAACCACAGGGGCAAAAGAAACAAAAGGATTGAGAATATCAACCAAGAAGTCACCTAATAGGTGATATATTTCTTTTAAGATGTAAAGAACATTATAGAAAAGAAAATTCTAGGTATGCAGAATTGGCTCAGTGGTTAAAAACATCTGCTGTTCTTCCAAAGGACCTAGATTCAGTTCCCAACACCCACACTGAATGGCTCACAACCACCTATAAACTGATCTGACAGACACCCTCTTCTGATTTCTGAAGGCACTACATACATACAGTATACACTCAGGCACACATACTAAAATAAATAAATCTCTGAATGTAAAATTCTGACTTGTACAAAAGTTTATTATATAAAGAAACAAAAAATATTTATAAATGTGACAAAGAATGAAATAAAAATGGAGAGTCCACTTTTACCATAGTAATGTAAACTAGTTACTGTTTCATATCCAATATTGCAGGGTTTTTCCCCTTGTGAATATAAATGTTTATCCACACCCAAATTTACTCTGAAATAAATCCAAGTCAAAGGGTTGATTAGCAACTGTTCACAGTCTATTAACCATCTAATTGAACAGACTAGCCAATGACTTCCCAGCTGCCCAATGAGAGCATCACTGATTCAGACGGTCCTAAGTAAATGTGAGATCATTTTTATTGCTATTGTAACATAAATTGTTTTTTATATAATTTATGATGTTACTGCCCAACATTCTACAACAAAATTCTTCCTACTCTTCCCCATGTACAAACAGTAACAGAATACAGTTTAACATGGGAACAAGAAACAAAGAGGATGTTTTTGTATTGTTTTTTTAAACTAGAGAGGATACTCTTAAACAAGCAAGAGACAGAATAAAAGAGGCCCTTCTGGTTTGGCTCAGATTAAGTGTTCCCTCTCAATCCTTGAATGGTTATGCTGCTCCAATATCTGTAAGGAAGGATGTCACTATCCCTACCATGACAAAATTACTTTAGCCTTTTATTTCCAATTATATAAATATGGTTAAAAACGAATAATGAACACACCAAATTATACAACTTGTTTTTAAAATAATTTATGTTTTTGAAGCTTAATCATGAAAGCCTTAAGAATTCCTTAAATAAATACAGCAAAGCACGTTCCCATGCAGATTATAAATCCTAACCCTGGATTTACTCTCCACTTTTACAGCATTCTCATTTCTTATTTTAACAGTGTGGCTAGTAAATATACTGGATAGTATACAATGTAGAAAACGTTCACTGAATACAACTTACTTTTCAGTAAAATCTTTACATCTCCATTTTCTTTCTTGATCTCACTCATTACTTTATGCTTCTTTTTCTCTCTCTCTTTTTCTTTGTCTTTCTCTTTAATTTTGTCTTTGATTTTATCTGAAAGACAAAAAAAATTTTTTTAAATGCTACAAGCTTTTTTTTCTCCATGAACTTTAATTCAATTTCTAGAGGTATAAAGCACATAAGCAAGCTGAGCCTGGTGGTGCACGCCTTTAACTCCAACAGAAAGGAAAGCTGAGGCAGGCAGACCTCAGTGAGCAGGAGACCAGCCTGTCTACACAGCGAGTTCCAGGGTACCCAAGGGCAACATGATGACACCTTTGTTTCCAAAAAGAAACAACCAAATTCGAAAACAAAATACAGTACATCCAAAAAACCATGATTGAAGAAATAAAGTGCCTTTTTTTCTTTTTTGGTTATACCTCAAAACTTTCTTTCATTGAACATACAATATATATCAAAATTTATCATGCACATTTAATTTTTTTTAAAGATTTATTTATTTATGCTATATAAGTAAGTATACTGCAGCTGTCTACAGACACCCCAGAAGAGGGTATCAGATCGCATTATGGATGGTTGTGAGCCACCATGTGGTTGCTGGGATTTGAACTCAGGACCTTCAGAAGAACAGTCAGTGCTCTTAACCACTGAGCCATCTCTCCAGCCCCACTTTTTTTTTTTTTCAGATTTATTTTATTTATTATATGTAAGTACACTGTAGCTGTCTTCAGACACTCCAGAAGAGGGTGCCAGATCTCGTTACGGATGGTTGTGAGCCACTATGTGGATGCTGGGATTTGAACTTATCACCTTCGGAAGAGCAGTCGGGTGCTCTTACCCATTGAGCCATCTCACCAGCCCCCCAGCCCCACATTTAATTTCAGTCATTATTTTTCATTCATTTTATGTCAACCAAAATATAGGAGTAATTTCAAATCACATAAAATAATTGGCTAAACTGGAATGGACAAGTATTCTGAAAAGTTACAGCTCTAAACTTAGGCACATTCCTATTGTTAGCAAACGTTCAAACCTGAGAAATGGTGCTGGACGGCATCCTCATGACTACACAAGCTAGAGACTAAGGTCCCTCACCCTTCTGCATTTTAAGAAGAACATGGCTAACATGACTAACTAATGTTACTGTTGTAATAAATTATGGGTAGTAAGAACTCATTGATGGAGCCGGTCAGTGGTGGCATAGGCCTTTAATCCCAGCACTCAAGAGGCAGAGGCAGGTGAATCTGTGTTTGAGGCCAGTCTGATCTACAGTGAGTTCCAAGATGGCCAGGGCTACACAGAGAAACCCCATGTTGAAAATCAAAAAACAAACCAACCAACCCATTGATTTATATCCTAAAATTCCAAATGGCTTTATGGAATGCATGTTATCTTATTGTTCTTGTTAACTCACTCAGTTTCCTGTGACTCTAGCCAAGGGTAAATATATACAAAATAAAAACAAAGTAATACTGCCCTTACATTCAAAAGGCTGTTGTTGTTATTGTTGTTGTTACAAAGCTATAACAGAAGCACACAACCCTGTAAAATGGAATATTTGCAATGTATATGGATACTGTAGAATCCCTTAAAAACTTCTTACTTTTAGTAAGCATCACACTAATCCAGGCTATAATCATGATAACTAGATGATGGTCTCAACTCAAACTTACCAACAGAAACATAATGTCATCTGCAAATTTGCATTTTCAGCAGTCACATTAAAAGAATAACAAGTAACGGGTGGAATTACTTTTAGTAACACATTTTATTTAACCCAGTATATCTAAAGCATCACTTCAACTTGTTGTTTTTAAATTACTGAACTATTTTCTTCTCCCTTGTCTCTTTTCTCTGTCTGTCTCTGTCTATCTGTGTGTGTAGGGGGCGGGGGTTAAGAGAGAGAGAGAGATCCGGAGTGGGATACATGCCACAGCATGCACTGGAGGTCAGAAGACAGCTCTACTCAGTCAGTCCATTCCTTGAACTTTTACAGAAATTCCAGAGATTAAACTCAGGCCATCAAGCTTATACAACAAGTGCCTCAACCAGCTCTGCTGTCTCACCAGCACTGAAATCTGAAACCCAATCCTAACCGTCTCCTTTAAATTACATGTAATTCTGTAACATGAAAAGCTCTGATAATGTGACCTTGTTACTTGCTCAAAAGACAGAAGTTCAAGGTTAGGCACTGCAAGCTTGGTAACTAACAAACTTTCAGATCCCTAGTTATAGCTGTCAATTTTCCATGTTGTCATTTCTCCATCCCCTCATAGAAAGGGCTTATAATGGAAACAGGACCTTGGCACTGCTGGTTTCTTTAACAAATTGTTCAGGAAAAGACTGGTTCTTTATCAGTTTTGATTTATTTACTTTCATGACCAAGAATTTAGCCGGTTGTATGTAGTGACTCATGTCTTTAATCCCAGCATATGAAAGGCAAATGCTGGCAGATCTCTGTGAGTTTGAGGCCAGCCTGGTCTACACAGTGAATTCCAAGACAGCCAGAGCTACATAGTGAGAACATGACTCAAAAAAAGTACAGTTTTATCCTTCACAATCTAACCTAAAGCTTAGAACAAACTTTCTCACTTGCCTCTCATTATAACTCTTATAATAACAGCAAGAATTATTCTACTATAGAACACACACAGTTTGAAAAGACACATCCCATAAGTACAATTTAGAAAGTGTAAAAAGGTATCAAGACAGTTACTGGCAATAACAACAAACAAAAATCAGAAGAATAAAACTGGGTGTTCAGAAACAAGCCCACCTTACAGGCAGCTCAGTTTTGACAATGGAGAGAAAAGAATCTTTTTAACAGATAGCACTACACCTGGATAGTCACATTCAAAACAAAAGAGGAACTCCTGAGACTCCTAGAAGGCAGCCTAGAAGACCTACATGGATGGTGGATGTGCGTGTAGAGGGCAGGGAAATACTGCATAAAGGCTAGACTCATTAACATTCTTTAACAGACACTATCAAGAGAACAGAAAGGCAAACCACAGAAGAGAGATATATCCGATCAACTACTACTATTCAATGTAGACTTTCCTCTTACAATTCAACAAAAATGCCAGATTTTAAAATGGGTCAAAGACTTCCTCATAAAAGCTGTGCAGAAGACAAATAAGCATGTGTGTTACACCTTCTGTCACCAAAACTACAAAACACAGCATGTCACCACATGACTATAAAATTGGCCAAAACCCAGAATACTGTCAGCACTGTTCAATACTAGGAAGCACCTAGAACAGGAATTCTCATTCGCTGCTGGTGGGAATGCAAGCCACTACCCAGGAAAACTGTTTGCAGGCATATATTTAACTGCTTAGCTTTATCCAAAAGAGCTAAAAACTTACTTTCACACAACACATAAATAAGTAGTTATACCAGGTTCATTCATAATTATCCAAAAACAGAAGGAAGCAACCAAGATATTCTTCAGTGGATGAGTGTAAACTCTGGTGCATCCAAAAAATGCGATATTCTTCAGCACTAAAAAGAGACAGTGGCTCCCAAGGGATGACACCCAGAATGATGTCTGGCCTCCCCATGCACGCACACAAAACAAACAACAAAAACTGTCTAGAACAGAGACAGAAACTAGATAAAAATCTTCCTGAAATAGTACATGAAAACAGAGAGACTATCATATGTATATGTATGCATATATGAATACACACACACATATATATATCTATATATATAGATATTTCCACATGCACACACACATATTTAAGTATTCATCCACATAATCAGATGTTCAAACAAGGGAACTTTATATATACATGTAAACATATATTATATACTTATATATAATATGTAATATAATTATATATACATATAATATTGTATATTATACTGATAGGTAATATGTAATATGTATATATCATGTATATCTTTTAAAAGTGTTGATTTCCAAGTTGTCCTTTGCTAAACAGTGGTGTGATCATTCAGTCACTCAAGAATTAGAACAATGAACTCTGCTCAAGAAAATAAAGTAGTAAATAAAAAGTAAAGTGAGGCAGGGCAAGTGGTAGTGGCTCACACCTCTAATCCCAGCATTTGGGAAACAAGCAGATGGATCTCTGAGAGTTTAAGACCAGCCTGGTCTACAAAGTGAATTCCAGGACAGCTAGGGTTGCAGGAGAAATTCTGTCTCAAAACAAAAAACAAAAACAAAAACAAAACCCAAAAATGAAAAATAAAATAATAAAGTAAATACAAGTAGAGGAGATGCGCACCTGGCTTAGAAGGCAGCCAGTCTAAGTACAAATAGGATGACAGCAAAACAGGCCTCCCAAGAACAGTATTCAGGACCAACACAGCCCTATAGAAGGGCATCTCTGATCTGGATACGTTACATCTGCAAACGCATTATATGCATTACAAACATTGGTTATTTGACTAAGATATGGGAAATGATAGAAATAAGCTGAGTTAAGGGTTGGGGACATAGCTCAACTGATAAAGCACTTCCCCCAAATGCACACAGCCCTGCATCAGTCAATCCCCAAGCATAGGTAACCACACGTGGTAGCTCACATCTGTAATCCTGGCACTGAGGAAGTGGGGACCGGAAGATCACAGCTTCAAGATTACTCTAGCCCATGACCCACACAATTAGAAAAAAAGTTCTTTTAACAGGTTCACTAGTTGCTGGAGAAACAACTCAACAATAAAAGAAATTACTGCTTTTCAAAGGACCTAAGCTCAAATTTCCAGTATCCACATGGTAGTTCACAACAATCTCTAACTCCAGTTTGGGAGAATCCCACAAGCATGCACATGGTATACATATGTACATGCAGGGAAAATATTTATACACATAAAGTAAAATGTATAGTTCTGAAAGAAAAAACAAAAAGGCTCATTAGTATTTATTTAAACATAATAAAATTTCAAACTGAGCCAGGCAGTGGTAGCACACGCCTTTAATCCCAACACTTGGGAGGCAGAGGCAGGAGGATTTCTGAGTTCGAAACCAACCTGGTATACAGAGTGAGTTCCAGGACAGGCAGGGCTACACAGAGAAGCCCTTGGGGGGGGGGGGGTGTCAAACTGGAAGCTCTTATGAAATACAGAAAAATCCATTCTAAAGCTTTCAACTATTATACATTTTGAAGCAAAAATTCAAATAGGATTCATATTATCAGTTCTAACTATCCTGATATAAGCCTTAAGTCAAGACCATCATAATGAAGTTTATGAAATCAACTGATCTGAGCTACCATGCAGAAATCTCCCTGTCCCTCCCACATACAACCAAGAATAAAACATTGCTGGAAATAGATCAGAGAGCAAGCCGGAAAAAGAAGAAGAAGAAAATAAAGAAGCAGAATGGACAGTGGATGTGCAAAATGAAAAGAAGTAGAAGATAGGGGGACTGGAGAGATGGCTCAGTGGTTAAGAGCACCAACTGCTCTTCTGAAGGTCCTGAGTTCAAATCCTAGAAACCACATGGTGACTTATAGCCATTCATTAACAAGAGCTGATGCCCTCTTCTGGAGTGTCTGAAGACAGCTACAGTGTACTTATATGTAATAAATGAATAAATCTTTAAAAAAAAAAAAAACTTGCCGGGTGGTGGTGGCGCACACCTTTAATCCCAGCACTTGGGAGGCAGAGGCAGGTGGATTTCTGAGTTCCAGGCCAGCCTGGTCTACAAAGTGAGTTCCAGGACAGCCAGGGCTACACAGAGAAACCCTGTCTCGAAAAACAAAACAAAACAAAACAAAAAGTCGAAGATAAAGGAGATAAAGGCTCCTGAGAAAAGAAAAGAACTCTCTGAGCAGGGACTGGGGCAGAGAGGACTTCACACAGCCTCTCCCTGGCACACAGCTAAGAAAAGCTACCAACCCCAGCAAGTCACCCCTTCCTTCTTTGGAGGATAAACACTGGCCTCTCCATCAAATTCTCTCATCGTATTTCAGTGATATTATAATATACCAACCTAATTCTCACACTCCTGTCATCCAAACCTGCACACTTCCCTCTAGAGCCTGTCTTAAGTATCTTTCCTATACTCCTGCAACTTACATGATTATAATTAAGTAAGTGACTCTCCAGATATGCCTAGCCAGTCTCTGCCAAACTCCACACCTTCATTCCTTAAGAGATTCTTACAATTTGTCATGGTTCATTCCCTTTCTTGAGGAAGGGTGTGAAGGAAGAACAACGATAACAAGTGCATGTGACATGAAGGCAGAGATGGTTAGTGTGGCAGGAGGAGGCATCAAAGGGGACAATAAACAAAATCGGATGTAGGAAAATATCCTAGCATAAGCCATTGGTCTGCTTAGTAATTTTGAAAAAGCTGAAACTATGAGTGTCTCAAAGGGGCAACACATTAATTAAACCTCATCAAAAGTCATAACTCTCTATTGCTTAAAACAAATTGAACAAATGCAACTTGCTTCTGTCTACCTAAATAAAGAAAATGCCATTGGTGTTAGCAGGCCCCGAGATCTCACTTCAGAGATTGATGAAGGAAACTGTTTAATAGGTCCAGGCTTGGGAAAATAGGTGTAGCTATGCCTCACAAAATAGCAGGGAGAGAGATACCATGATAAATAGGAGACTTCCAGAAGTTTATTTATTCTCCCTTATGTTATTTGAAAGACTGTTAAGTAGAGAATGGCTGTCATTTTCTTTGAACTATCCCTCATGTGAACACACTAGTTTTGCAAAGGAAGAAGCATTACTGAATGTGTCTCACCCACCTCAGACAGCCTTAGGATGATGGGCTGTTACAGAAGACTGGACAAAAAAGGAAGACAGTAGACTAGCCAGAGCTTTGTTTACATGGTGTATTGAAAGCAAAGGGAAGGCTAGCCCTTCCTAATGAGGCCTGCCTCCTTTAGAAACTCATGTTTTCTATGCAATTTTCAGTTCTGTTTCACTGGTATGCTACTCAAGTATTTTTGTAGTCAATATAGAAATACAAATGTCTTTTCTTCCACTGGTCACTAATGTCATTCCAGGCTGATTCTTCAGTCAAACGTAATATCTCAACATTTTTGTAATTATACTTAGAATGCCTTTGCCTGCCAGGCAGTGGTGGCGCACAACTTTAATCCCAGCACTTGGGAGACAGAAGCAGGCGGATTTCTGAGTTCAAGGCCAGCCTGATCTACAAAGTGAGTTCCAGGACAGCCAGGGCTATACAGAGAAACCCTGTCTCGAAAAACCAAAAAAACAAAACAAAACAAAACAAAAAAAGGAATGCCTCTGTCCAACCTATCTTTACCTACTAAAATCAGATACTCCTTTTGCAAGAACTTCTTGATCCCTACCAACTGGAAATAATATTATCTTTCTCCTGTTATAATTTGATCTCTCCCTCTCTTACCCCTCTTTCATATGTCTATGTGCCTGAATGGAAAAAAGAATTAGAAGGACATGATGCACCTAGGTATGGTAGAGGAGGTGGTTAACTGTACATATGAGGGAGAATACAGCTTTAGACAGAGATAGAGACATCTGGAGAAATAGAGTGAACATGATCAGCAGGCTGAGCTGGGCCATGTGAGAGGGGGAGGGACATGGGCAGAGCCAGGAACCAAGAGGTCAAAAGGTAAGCAGGGCCAGCATAGCCAAATGGCTGGGTTATATGGAAATCAAAGTAGCTCTGGACAGAGGTGGGATATGCTGGCCAAGAAGACCCTGTAACAAGTAGGGACTGAGGGATGCTGGGAAACCCAGCAGCCAGTATCCGCTTAATGTGTTCATAGGCACCACTATTAGTCTTTTGTCCCAGGTCCAAAACCAGCCTGGTCTATACAGAGTAAGTTCCAGAAAGCCAGGGCTACAGAGAGAAACCTTGGCGATGGGCAGGGGGGAGGAGCGTGCACCCTGAGAAGGATCACATGATGTGCACACTGAGACGGATCACTCAACAGCTGTAAGCTGGCGAGGACCATGGTGCTGCTTCCCCTGTTTTACTTCTTTCCCTTGCTTCTTGACAAATGAGGGAAAGGAGCATAATTAATAATTACTCATCCAGCAACAACAACCTACACTGTTTACACATCCTCTTATCACCTAGTATTCAAGACAGGAGAGCTGGTGCCGGAGGGATGACTCAGAGGGGAAGACCACTTGCTGCTCTTGAAGGGAGCCAAGGTTCAGTCCCCAGGATCCACACCACAAACCATGGACCAGACCATTTCTAACTGCCATTCCAGGGCATCCAATACTGCTCTGGTATCCACTAGCACCAACATGCTGCACACTCACATACCTACAAACACACTACCCCATCGGTAGGTAGACAAAAAGCCCGAAGGACATTAGCAAGTAGCAGGGGACTTGGAACAGAGTCTCTCCCCTGACCCTAGAAAGCACCCTCCAGGGACCCAGATTCTGCAGTAAGTTGTGCATGTTCCTGTAGTGGGCATTGTCTGTGGCAGCTGGAGAGAATGTCTTCCCCTCCCTTAAGCATCTAAAACGGTAGCTCCAGAAAGGCTAGTTGCAAAAAGGCCATAGAAAATGAATCTCAGCTGTTCCCTAGAATAGGAGGACATACCTCTTGTGCCCACAGATGGCCCTGGATTTCTTGCAAGGATGGCAGGAAGACTAAGGAAATGTTGGTTTTATTTTTAAAGAAAAACTTCAGCTGGGCCTAATGGTACATGCCTTTAATCCCAGCACTCAGGAGAAAATGGCAGATGGATCTCTGTGAATTCCAGGCCAGCCTGGTTTACACAGTAAGTTCCAGGATAGCCAAAGCTGCATAGTAAGACCCTGCTTCAAACAACAAGAACAAAAAGACATGTTCCGAATACATAGTTTTGGCTGGCCTGGAACTCAGAGATCCACCTGCCTCTGCCTCTCAAGTCCTGGGATTAAAGGCATGTGCCACCAAGCCCACCAGATGATGAAGTTTTGAAAAGACCCTCTCTCTGCTTGAAGAAAACTTGGACCCTGATGATCAATTGAAGAGTGTTCAAAAGTAGCAGCTAAATATTTGATATGCTCCAGCAGGAACAACAGGAACCAGACAGCTGCTGACCTCCATGGCAACACTGATAGGAGGGCTATATTTATTCTGCAAGGATACACCCTTAAGTGTCCTTGAGCGGCACCTCTGCCAAAAGATGATGACTTTGAGCTTGCTACACCTAACATCCATCATGTTCTCTCATGGCAGCTCAGTGATAAAGCACACTGCAGAGGAGCTGCGTTCCGTCTCCAGTACTCCATCATGGCTCACACCCACCCATAACTCCACTGCCAGGGGTTGCAAGATGCTCTGCCCATCTCCATTGGGACCACTTCTCTTGTAGGGCTCTCCTTTCCATGATAAACTCAAAGGGTTTAGCCATGCTCAGGCCTCTCTGGCATCAAGATGAAGTTGCTGGGTGTCTTGAACCCATCCAGGAACCTAACGTATGAATGACACCAGAGATACCCAAGCCTACCTTCTTAAGCAGGACTATTTCCACAGGCATGTGGATGCCACTGAGCAGCTTGTCCCAGCTGGGAAATCCAGTCCTTTTCCACATTTCTGATAGCCATTGGCAAATTGCTCACACAGGGTGCCTGAGAAGACAAGAGCCAAAGCCACAGCCTCCAGATAGCTGGCTAGCCTAGGACTGAGACTTCTGTGACTCTTCCTCTTCACTGCAACCCAGCTAGGGGTGTGCACATCACCAAAGAGAAGTTCAGGCTCTCGGGCAGAAGGGGAGTGTGGAGACAAGCAGCAGTAGGCCCAAGGCTGTGCCAGCAGCTATAGTTCTGGCTGTAGACAGAAGATCAAGCCAGCAGAGCTAAGCTGTGCTTAAAGCAGTCAGGTGAGCCCCCCTCATGGAGCCCTGAGGGCAGCACTGCAGAAGCAAGCGTGAGTGGCTGTGGCTTGTGGTGGTAGCACCTACTACCAATCTAGTAGGTCTTCAATACTGTCCATATCCATCTCCTGTAGTTTCAGCTAATCCATCATACATTTTACCAAGCCATTTTCCTAAATTATCAGTCTGAATATATTCTCACCCTACCAGAAAAACAACACAAACCTGCCTTATTAATGCCCAAAAAATGAAGTATAAACTCCTTATATTGGCAAAAATAAGAGAATGTGAGACTTCCAATTACCATACCATCTTATCTTCCAGCTTTGGGGCTGGATAGTTAAGCACGTGTCCCAGCTGGTGGCACTGTTGGGGAAGTGGTGAAACACTGCTAGAGGAAATAGGTCAGTGGGGGAACTTGGAGAGTTCATAGCCTTGCTCCACTTCCAGCTGGCTCGCTCTTCTGTGCCTGTGGTTCAAGATGTGAGCTCTCCGCTTCCTGCTCTTGCTGACAGGCTTGCTGCCTGCTACCATGCTTTCCTGCCACGATGGGTCCTTATCCCTCTAGAACCATAAAACCATAAACTAGACTCTTTCATTTTCCCTTGAGTCGCTCTGGTCAAGGTGTTTTATTTGTCACAGCAACAGGAAAGCAACTGACATAGGGGATGAGTCCTGCCCCAGGACTCACATGCTAGAAGATAACTGACTACAGAAAGTTGTTCCCAATCTCTACAGGCACACCACAGCACAACCTCCAACCCTATACATACACACACATACCAAATTAAGAATAAAAACTGGTAGCTGGGTGTTGTGGCGCACGCCTTTAATCCCAGCACTCCAGAGGCAGAGGCAGGCAGATTTCTGAGTTTGAGGCCAGCCTGGTCTACAGAGTGAGTTCCAGGACAGCCAGGGCTACACAGAGAAACCCTGTCTCAAAAAATAATAAAAAAGTAATAAAAAAAAAAAAAAAGAATGAAAACTGGTAAAGCATCAATCTTATCCAAATGGCTTTACTCACTGACTATTCCATACACATTAATTTTTCCTATCACGCTTTTTAAAAGGTTTTTCTCTTTTTTTCTGCATAAGTGTATGTGTGCATGGTGGGGGACAGGGATGCCAGAAAGGGGCATTGGATCTCCTGGAACTGGACTTACAGGAAGTTGTAAAGTGCACAGTGTGCATGCTGGGAATTGAACTTAAGTCCTCTTCAAGAGTATCAAGTACTCTTAACCACAGAGCCATCTCTTAGCCTCCCTCATTTCGATTTCAATCATTCCCCATCCCTACTCCCACCACCCCACCCCACCCTCATCCCCAAAAGTCTCTCAATCATTTCCATTTACCTAAACCCAACAGGCTTTCCAAAGCCCAATTTTCTGACAGGCAAATAATCCCACAAAGCACCAATGGGTCTGGTTAGAGATCTAAAACAAAATCAATACAACTTCCTTAGTACTTTAGAGTTGCAAGTCTGAAACCTAGACATATATTCATTTCATAGTTATTTTCCTAGACTTATATTCACTTCATAGTTACATTTTATAGACCTCTATATAGTATGTATATAAGATTAATATCTAACTGCATTTAAAAGAAGTTATAAAAGTCATAAAACTACAGGTAAAATGCTGACTACAGTTCTATAAATGTTGGTTACTGGGTGACTGTCATTTCTCTTCTCAAGATGTTCATATTCTAGCTCAAGTGGTACTTAACGGACATAGTACATCAACCACGATCTATCACAAACATACCTGACTCGTTCTCCTGTCCTCATTATTTTCACACAGGAAGAGGAGGAGGCAATATTTACTCACCAGTAGTTTTGTGTTGTGGTTTTTTTGAGACAGGATTTCTCTGTATAGCCCTGGTGGCCCTGGAACTTACTCTGTAGACCAGGTTGGCCACTCTATAGACTAGGCTGGCCTCAAACTCAAGAGATCTGCCCGCCTCAGCCTCCCATGTGCTGGAATTAAAGGTGTGTGCCACTATGGCTGGGTACATTTGGTAACTTTAAGATACAATATTCAAGCAGGGCGTGGTGGCGCAGGCCTTTAATCCCAGCACTCCGGAGGCAAAGGCAGGAGGATTTCTGAGTGCAAGGCCAGCCTGGTCTACAGAGTAAGTTCCAGGACAGCTAGGGCTGCACAGAGAAACCCCTGTCTTGAAAAACCAAAAAAAAAGCAAAACAAAACAAAAAAAAAAAAACAAAGGATGTTAAACTCAGTGGTTAAGAGCACTGGCTGTTTTCTTCAGAGGACCCAGTTGGTGGCTCTCAATATCTTTAATTCCAGTTCCAGAGATCTACTACCTCTTCTGGCTTCTGGGGTGCCAAGCACACACATGGCTCACAGACCTACATGCAAACCAAACACCCATACATATTAAAGAAATAAGTAAATGGGAAGAGTGCATTAAGCCTCTACACTTTCATAAACAAGGTCTACAAAATGTCAGGCTCACATCATAACAGGAACCACCTTGTGAAAAGATAACATTCCCCACATCATAGGCGCATATGGCCTCTCAACCATAAAGACATATCATTTGCAGAAAAATGAAGACAAATGGAGATACCGCAAGTGAACTATGCCAGTCTTTTTTTTTTTTTTTTTTTTTGGTTTTTCGAGACAGGGTTTCTCTGTATAGCCCTGGCTGTCCTGGAACTCACTTTGTAGACAAGACTGGCCTCAAACTCAGAAATCTGCCTGCCTCTGCCTCCCAAGTGCTGGGATTAAAGGCGTACGCCACCACGCCCGGCTCGGACTATGCCAGGCTTAAAAAGACAAACAGCATATACATGTGGTTCCTGGGTTTTACATAAAACTAAACGTATACATGACATCAAAGTAAAAGTAAAACTATCTAAGGGAAAGGACTGGGAAAGGAGAATCAAGAGGGAAGGTAACAAGCACAAAGGTAGTCTGTCAACAACACTTGTACAAGAATTCCCACGATTATTTAAATATGTATGTGTATAGACACAAAAAAATTAAATACTTAACCAATGGTATATACAAAAAAGAACAAATTAAAATAAGGCTAAAATTCAGTATCTCCTCTAAAAATACACTTAGACAATAGAAAGAAAAGAGAGAAACATAAAGACTGCCTGTGGTGCAATTTAAAAATATTGTAACTGTAACCTGGAATATAAAGTATAAGACAAAGGTGAAATAGTGAATGCCTTGGTGTAACAGAACAAAGAAATGAAGACAAGGTTGCTTTCAGTACTAGGTATGAACCTAGGGCTTTCTGTGCATCCCAGGCAAGCACTGTAGCACTAACGCTTACCCCAGCTTGTTAAGCACACTCTTACATACCATACGAAAAACGATGGAAGTGAAGGCAGTAGAAAGAAGGCCAAATGCACAGGTGTAAACTCCCTCCCAAACTTGCAATCAGAAAGGCTGCAGGCTCAGGCTTTCCCAGAAACAAGGGTGGGTTAAAATGAAAACAGAAACTGGTGAATTTGTCAAACAGCTACCACGACCTGTAGCTTTCTTCTCACACCCATCACTGGAACTGTACCACCTAAACTTACCTCTGAGAGGCGTTGCTTCCAGCTGATAGATCTAGAGCCTGGGCAAATATGAGGGGGAGTAAAAAGTCATAGAGAGGAGTCAAAACTAAGCGAGGCCGGGGCCTTCCAGGAAGAAAAGAAGCCAGTGTCTCCTTCCCTGCCCCACAAAAGCCAAGCCCTTGAGGAAGGGGCTCTCTAGTGTGCCCACAGTAGAGAAGGCAGACATCTGCAGACAGGAAAGTGACCCTTCCAGAATGCAGCTGCCTCGGAACTGATCTCATACTTCCGGCTTCCACAACTGTGAAGAAACTAACCTCTGTATCCTAGCCACCCAGTCTAGGATACCTTGCTACAACAACCAGAAGGAATAAGGCACCATTCTGTCCAGCATCTGACCCAAAGGAGACAAAAGCCGAGCTGAAGAAGCTCAGAGTGCTTAACCCAGAGAAAACAAGACAGATAACAGCATGAGCTCGGTCAGTGAGCCCTGTCCATGCACCCTCAGCGAAGCTTGGTAATGTTCTCTCAGATATGAAAAAACTGCTACAAATAATACAGATTTGAGGACAGCTCCAAATAAATGAGACCAAAACAAACAAACAAAAAAGTTCAGAAGACCCAAAAGCAAGGCAGGAAAACAGAGCATTTCAGAGAAACTATAATCAGCATCCTTGAAGAAACAACAGAGATGCTGAGCCCATTAAAAAAAAGAAAAGAGCACTCGGGAGGCAGAAGGAGGCAGATTTCTGAGTTCGAGGCCAGCCTGGTCTACAAAGTGAGTTCCAGGACAGCCAGGGCTACAAAGAGAAACACTGTCTCGAAAAACCAAAAAAAAAAAAAAAAAAAAAAAAAAAAAAAAAAAAAAAAAAAAAAAAAAAAAAAAAAAAAAAAAAAAAAAAAAAAAAAAAAAAAAAAAAAAAAAACAGTGAAAAGGGCTGAAATACCTCAAAACAGAACAGACAACTTTTTACAGATTAGTTTCTCTGAACACCAACATCAGAAGGCATATAATAAAAGAATACCTTCTTCAAACTTTCTAGGGCAAACAGCTTGAGAAAAAGTTCTCAAAAGGTAAGAGGCTAGTAGTGTGCAGGTAAAAAACAAAATCCAAAACTCAATATACTCCTTACAGTACTGCTAGTAGGATGGATGAATGGATGGTCAGATGGGTCAACTAGAAGGCATGAGCTACAAACCTAATAAACGAAGACCAACGACAAAGGCCATTTCTAAGGATCCAGAGAAACAACCCAGCAGCAAGGAAAGGACACCCAGGATGTCCGTGAGCTCCAGTCCCAGGGTGGACAACTTATGCAGTAGGCAGTTAAGAGGAAGCAATCCAGATGGGAGCATGCAGAAAGACTTTACAAGGGTCTGGGGATCGGGTGATAGAACATACAAACGCTCATCTCAAAACACAATCTTAGTGAACTACTATCTCAGTGCCATCACGATGAAAACTCTAACCTCTAACCTTGGGCTCAGTGGGTAAGATGGCTTGCTGCTCACCCAAGAGGACTTACGTTCAAATGCCCAGCACCTATGGACAAAGCCAGGCATGGTTGAGTGTGGCTGTAACTCCAACATTAGGGGACAGAGACAGGTGGCTCCCTAGAGTGCTAAGGCCTGTCACCTTGGCCACAGACATGTCTTCCAGTTCAGTGAGTGCCTATCTCAAGGCACTGAGGTAGGGAACAATACAAGACCAATGTCCTGCTCTGGCCTCTACACAGGCACACACCACAAGAATGCACCATGCAAATGTACCACACACACCAACCACACACACACACACACACACACACACACACAGGAACACACAGATATGCACAGAAAATATTTATTACTGAAATGTATGAAAGTGCATAATACCTATAGTACCGCAGTTTTACATTCCACTTTTTCTTTAAAGATTAATTTATTTTATGTATGTGAGTACACAGTCACTGTCTTCAGACACCCCAGAAGAGACCCATTACAGATGGTTTGTTGTGAGCCGTGTGGTTGCTGGGAATTGAACTCAGGGCCTTTGGAAGAGCAGTCAGTGCTCTTAACCCTTGAGCCATCTCTCCAGCCCCTTCCACTTTTTTTTTTTTTTTTTTTTTTTTAAAGAAGGAGTCTCACTAGATAGCTCAGCCTGGCAAATGGTCCCAAACTCTCTGGCTCCCTGTCAAATGCTCAGATTACAGCATGCATCATCATGCCCAGCTCTATTTGGTGTTACAGAAAAATTTACTAGCTTATCTGGTTACTTTGTAATTTTAAAAACCCAGTCAGAAGCCAGGTGGTGGTGGACACACCTTCTGACAGAGGCAAGCAGATCTCTGAGTTCGAGGCCAGCCTGGTCTGAAGAATGAGTTCTAAGACAGCCAGGGTTACAAGTCTTCCCAGAGAAACCTTATCTCAAAGGGGGGGGGGGGGGATCAGTCAGGCAAGGTGGTCCTTGTCTGCAATCTCAGCAGTCAGGACTCTCAGGAAGCAGAACACAGTTGATTGAGGGCCAGCCTGAGTTCACAACACTCTTTAATTTAAACCCTGAAAAATTCTACATAATAGCTACAGCTATCAGCAGGCAGCCTTGGAGATTATAGGTGCATACCACATTAGCTCTGTACTCAGGAGCCTAGACTTGGAACATTTCTTGATCTGCTTGTTTATCCCTGCTAGCTTTAAAGGTGGGTTACAATTGACTCACCTTTAATTTATTGTTGGGTTATATATATAATAAATAAACATGCTTCAGATTCAACATTCACTCAATGTTTGTTTCAGGTTGTTTCAATGCATGTTTATTTTATCTGAATGTTTTCTGTTAAGTTGACTGCCAATGGAAAAAAGATCTAACCAAATGTAGTGGCTCACACCTGTAATCCCAGCACTGAAGGTTAGGGCACAAGGATCACAGACAGAAGCCAGATTGTTCCACATGGTGAGCTGGCCAGCCAGAGCTACAAACCTAATAAACGAAGACCAACGACAAAGGCCATTTCTAAGGATTCTTAAAACCCTTCTATAAATACAAGACACATGTTTAGAGATGCAGAACTACAATCTACTTTTCTTAAATGTCTTTATACCTGATTTCTGATACTAAGTGAATGAGCTATGGGTAATCAAGGAGTCGCTGAGCTAGGACAGCCAACTTAGAGCGTCATTTAAAAAGTATATACTTCAAACACTAATCACCTGTCATCCATTCTCGAAGACCTGTATATAATGCACAGAAAATAAACACTCTACTGTAAATCAGTATGCGTCGACTTGAACTGCACCTATAAAACAAACGTACCTAAACCCTGATACTTTGCTACCACTTTTTAGTTAAAGCAGGACCCAAATTCAGTTAAATTCAAACTCTAGAGTCCAACAAAATAATGGAAAGCTATCTTTTTAAATTTAATCTTTTCTCAATAAAATAAGTGTTTCTGTCCAAAAAAATAAAAGCATTTAAAGTTATTGGTGAATCGACAGCCAGGTGTGGTGGCCCATGCCTTTGCAAATCCCAGCACTCAGGAGGCAGGCAGATCCTCTGAAATCACCCTGGTCTACATAGTGATTCTAGGACAACCAGGGCTATACAAGAGACCCTGTCTTGAAGACAAAAACATCAACATCTAATCATCCCGTATAGGTCATGGGAAATCTCTTCCCCACATCTTGATGGAAAAACTATCACTGTTTAAGTCTGGGGGATCACTACATTTATTGGAAGGGCACACTTGTGTCACAGCTGACCTATGGAGATCAGAGGACACCATCCGGAGAGCTGATTCTCTCCAGCTTATGGATCCTGAGAATTAGAATCAGGTGCTCATGCTACACAGCAAGTGCCTGACCATCTTAACGTTCCCAAACAGATTTTAAATGTTAGTTAAGACTGTAAAAAATTACCATTAACAGACATCTCACTAAAAGTCATATAGATATATCAATATATCTTGCATTTTAGACTGGTACTATTCCTTAAAATACTTATCACCATTCAAACACTCCAACAATGTAATACCTACACTCACTTCTGCAGAGAACTCAGGAAAAGCAACAGAGCAGCTTACCCAAGGAAGAATGATACCAAACTGCATATGGACAGACTCTGCAGCATTTTATAACTTAAATCTTATATTTAACCACTGCAACATAGAGATTTAAAATACTAACCACCTAGAACTCCTAAGCAGAAGGAAACTAAATTTCATCCTCAAAGCATTCCTAAGGCAAGGCTCCAAATACCTAGGAGAGCGAGCGTTACACTGTTACATTGGGAACAAGGGTACACCTGAATCATTAGCTTGGCTTAGATGTTAGCATTCTTTTACATTGTGAATGATGAACCTTTCTATTCAGATAATTTTTCAAGATCTAAGATACCATTAGATCAGCGAGGCTACTGGCATTTCACCAGCATTCCAAAACAGAACGGAATACTTCACAACAATGTGTGACAATGACAATGTATATTTATATAACCTCGTGATCACCTAAAGATCTACTTTCCAACCCATCCACTTTGTATTAGTCAGATCTCTACATATCCACAGACGACTAGAATGACCCCTTATTTTAAAGAAAATACCGAAAACTCTGCTAGCTTACATTACAAAAGAAAACTGAAAAACAGTTGGGAAAATTCCCCCCCCCCCCTTTTTTTTAAAGCAGAAACACTCTGAAGCCACTTGATCTGGCCAAAAGACGTCAAAACATCCGATTTTATCATTTGCTGCATGATAAAGAAAAAAAAGAATATGGCTGAAAGCTTCTGAAGGGTAGTATGTAAAACAGGACCACGCAAAACACTTTAACAATATGGAATGTACGCACCTCAGAAACCGCACACTTGGTGCCCTGCGCACGACCTCATCTCCCTAATAGGGATGAAACGTTCTGGTCCCCGTGGTCCCCGGGAGCTCCCAGATTCCGCCAATACACCCGACCACCCACTTTTTTTTTGGGGGGGGGGGCAGGATATTTTGGCGCTGGAAGCTGCGTCGCAAACATGAATTTCCTGCGATCCCGTCCGATCCCTTCCGTAATCTTTAAAGACCTGTTCTCTTCTGTCTCCCCAGTCAAAAACACACCCGGGAGCGGGGTCCTCTAGACCCACTCCTAAACGCGCGTCCTGCGGCGCGTTAACTGGAAGGCGAAACCGACATGGAAAACCAGGAGTTTCAGCCACCACCCCCCACCACCCCCGGTCGGCGACCGAAACTCCAGGCTCCATTTACTGCTGGCCCCGCGGAAGGCTGCAGCCCGGCCGCCCCGAGCCGGCCGCCGGCGCTGCCCTCCCCCGCGTGGCACCCACCTCGCGGCAGCGGCTTCGCCTCGCCGTTCTCATCCCGGGCGGCGGCGGCGCCGAGGCCGTGCTGCCTCCGCTTCTCCTTCTCGCGCTTCTCCTTGGGTCTGCGCGGCTTGGCGGCGGCCGGCGGGGCGACGGGCGGGAGCAGGACGCGGTGAGGTTGAGCGTGCAGCAGCGAGGGAGTGACCGACAGTTTGCGCGGCAGCGGCTGAGACGAGGAAGCGGAGGGTGAGGAGACGCTCGGGCTGGCGGACAAAGAGTAACAGCTCCGAGAGGTGACCGAGGAGGAGGCGGAGGAGGCGGCCGACTGAGCCGCGAAGCTCCACGCCGCCGGGCTGCCGTAGCTCTGGGGCGGCGGGGCGGCGCGCGGCTGAAGCTGCCCGCCGTTCCCGCCGCTGCCCCCCTCCCCGTTCACTCTCCGCGGCGCCTTCTTCTCCTCGGTGCGAACCTTCTTGGCAGACATAGAGCCCGGCGACTCCCGCGAGGAAGGCTGGACTTTGCCAGATGCTTCCTTCTCGGAGAGGACAGCCACGGCGCCGCGAGCTGGGTTCGGCGGTTCCGCCATTTTGCGCTCCTGTTGTATTTACTCTCCGCCGCTCCCCGGAGCGGGGGCGCGAGGCGGGGGTGCCTAGGTCCAGGCCGAGCTCCCATTGGGCGCGCTAAACTGAGAGATCCCGGAACAAACCAATCAAAGACGCGGACAGACGCCGTCGGGGTGGGGTCACCGAGCGGACCTTCTTTGGAGGTCAGAGGTCTTTTCGGCGCGGCTGACGGAGGGCTCGCTGAGAAGGGAGCGTCTCCCCACAGTCGCTCGGGAGCCCCGAATCCGTCAGGACCGAGGTAGCGCTGCCGTTCGCTCAAAGACTTTGCCTTGTTTGTACCGCTCTCTCTCTTTTTACCTTGAGGTGGCTTGGTTCCCTTCTGCAGGTTCTGAAAAACGGGTTCTGGCGTTGCTCATCTGGGAGAAAATTTGTCCGATCAGCAAAGGCTGAAATGGTGAAAAGTTGCCTTATTTTAACAAAGGTCGTAAGAGTTCGTGCTTTAAAAGAGAGTTTTCTGCAGAGCTGGAACTTGGATCTCACTTCCGATCGTGAAGATAAAAATCACCCACCGTTTGGAGATTTTAAATTGAGCTTGAGTGCTAAAGGTTTTCACGTTAATTATTCTTTAAACTACACCAGGAAAAAAATCCGTTAGCGGTGTTTGTAAATGTTTGAAAATGCAGTTAGATTTCTGTATTTCAGAGTTAGCTCTATGAAACTTTGCCAAGCATGTACCTTGATTTTATCTCAAAAGATAAGGAATTTGAGGGGATGGGTTACAACTCAGCTCAAGCTTTAGACAGGAGCATGCCTTTAAGTCTTAGATCTTGTATGAGATTAGAATGTAAAGATAACAGGTGGTCAAATTAGCTCATCAAAGGAAAAGGAGTTTTATGATCCCTAAGAGGGACATTAGCTGTTACTTTCTGCAGCAACAGTAACCTTTCAGGAAATTGACCTCAGGAACTGGAATGATCTGTTATTTTGTTACTCTTGTTTTCTCCAAACCCACTTCTTTAGGACTTGGTGAGGGGAACACATCAAATTTTAATGCTGTTTGTAAATATTTGGTTGGTTGGTTTTTTGAGTCATAGTCTCTCAATATAGTCCTGGCTGTCCTGTAAACCTGGCCTCGAACTCAAGTCTACCTGCATTTGCCCAACTCCCTTTCCTCCAGTGCTGGAATTAAACAAAGGTGTGTACCACTGCATCTGTCCTCATTTTTTTAGTTTTTAGAAGTAGATTGTTAATATGTAGAGTATTCCCTGAAGCTAGACCCAGAGAGACAAATTTTGCATATTTTCTCTAATGTGTGTAGTCTAGTTTTAAAGACACACACACACTTAACATAAAAATAGAAGGGAAATGGGAAAAAGAAAGGCGATGACCATAAGAAAGAAAGTCTCAGCTGGAGAGTTGGCTCAGTGGTTAAGAGCACTCACTGCTCTTCCAGAGGTTGTGAGTTCAATTCCCAGCAACCACCTGGTAGCTCACAACTATCTGTAATGGGACCTCTTCTGGTGTGTCTGAAGACAGCTACAGTGTACTCATATACATAAAATAAATAATAAAGCCAGGTGTGGTGGCGCACGCCTTTAATCCCAGTACTTGGGAGGCAGAGGCAGGCGGATTTCTGGGTTTGAGGCCAGCCTGGTCTACAAAGTGAGCTCCAGGACAGCCAGGGCTATACAGAGAAACCCTGTCTCGAAAAACCAAAAAAGAAAAAAAAGAAAAAAAGAAAGTCACCCATCTTCTCCATCATGTGGGAAATGAGTATGCCTCCATCCAGAGCGGGATGAGAGAGTGGTGGTGTGACTGAGCAAACAAGGGTACAACATGGATGAAAGTGTTGGAATGAAACTGAACGCTAAATAAGAAAACAGAATGAAAAGGAGTTTCCTCTCTAGATTATCTAATTGGGGCATTCATAACAGTGTCAGTCTAATGATCTTTTTAAAATTCATTTTTCTATTTTTTTTCTCTTTTAGAAAGCATTTGCTTGTGCAAAGGGGGACAGTGTCCAGGAGCAGAATTAATGATCTATTAAATAAATACACAACTATGTTATGTATACATGGCAGAAATTAAATATCCTAGCAGAAAGCGGGTGCTGCAGTGGACTGGCCTGGCTTCCTGAGGAGTAGCATACAGTGGGGGAGACTGTAGGACTGGCCATCAGCCACTCACCAGCCTTGAGATTCTACTCAGGCCGCTTTGCCTGGGAGCTCTCTGCTGTCTTATTTGGTAATACATGGTTCCTGTATTCTTTATTTGCCATTTTCAAGATTTGCAGAATCACATTAAAACTGTTAAAATAATTTCTCAGCACACTGGAGGCAAATCTCTGAATTCCAGGCTAGCCCAGTCTACAGAGTGAGTTCCCAGACAGTCAAGGCTACACAAAGAAATTCTGTCTCAAAACAAAACAAACAAACAAACAAAAAGTAGGGAAACACTTAAAATAATTTTTCATCAGACATGGTGGTACAGTCCTGTGATCGCAGCGCTTTAGAGGGAGCCACAGAGGGATCAGAAGTTCAAGGCCCCCAACTAACTGCATAGTAAATTCAAGGCCAATATGGGTTACATGAATACCTGTCTCAGAAACTGATGCAAAGTACATTTTTAAATATTTTCTTTATTATTGTATGTGTACCACTGTTTGCCTACATATGCATGTGTATATCACATATATGTCAGATGCCTGTGGAAGCCAGAAGAGAACAGTGGAATCCACTGTGGAACTGGACTTATAGCCAAGGTGTGAGCTGCCTTGCTCGAAAACAAATCCATGTCCTCTCCCAAAACAAGTACTCTTGGCCATTGACCATCTCACCAAAGCCCAAAATAACTTCTGTGACACCTCTCCCTCTTTCTCTCTCTCTCTCTCTCTCTCCCTCCCTCCCTCCCTCCCTCCCTCTCCCCCCCTTTTTCTTTCCCGCTCCCTCTCTCCTCTCCCTCCCTCTCTCTTCTCTTCTCTTCTCTTCTCTTCTCTTCTCTTCTCTTCTCTTCTCTTCTCTTCTCTCTTCACGGAGGCCAGAAGAGGACAAGAGATTCCTTGAACTTGTACTTAGATGATGTTGTGAGCCACCAAGTACAGACACTGGGATCTGAACTCAGGTCCTATACAAGAGCAGCAAGTGCCCTGCTCCTGCCCACTGAGCCATTTCCCCAGCCCTGTGTGACTCTGCTTTTAAAACATTTGCTAGCCGGGCGTGGTGGCGCACGCCTTTAATCCCAGCACTCGGGAGGCAGAGGCAGGCGGATTTCTAAGTTCGAGGCCAGCCTGGTCTACAAAGTGAGTTCCAGGACAGCCAGGGCTATACAGAGAAACCCTGTCTCGAAAAAACCAAAAAAAAACCAAAAAAAAAAAAAAAAAAAAAAAAACATTTGCTAAGATATTGAAGCCAAGTATGCGAAGTAGCCATATAACCTTTGTGTCCAGAGTAATGTTTTAAATAAATGCAGAGTGAGGGAAATTACCTGCTGATTTGGACTGTTGCTGTCAGTTTCCATGACTGTCTCAGGAGGAGCCTTTTCACAGTATTTTACAGGCTTGTCAAACAGTAATAAGTGATGCCTTCAGCGTCTATACAAAGGCCTTTTTTCACCTACTTCATTTTCTCTGGCTGATCCTGAAAATGCCCATGACATCAACAGACTGCTAACAGCCCCGGTTTCATGTCTCAGAACTCGATTGCCCCCTTGTGTCGGGCTGCCCAGCATCCTGCATAGTTGCGATGCCTGCATTCTTTTTCTTTTTACCTCATTAAGGGGGTAAAAAAGAGAGAATGTGCACACTATGCAACCTCCGTTGCTCCTGGGCCTGGGATAAAGTGTCAAAGAACTCTTCCTATAAAGCTTTCTGGAAAGCTCCCGGGGAGGGAGGACTTTGGCTCTTTCTCACTTCCTGAAGCTTAAGAGAAACTGACAAGATGATAAACTTATGGGTCACTTTTCTTAACATTTCTGATCGCTCAGGTAAGCTGCGCTCTCACTTCTTCCCCACTAATATCAGCTTACAGTAAATACTGCATAACCAGTTTCTTAACCACAATCTGTCATCCAGTTTGAGTATGTACTTAATTGGGGGACAGAGGTGAGAACTGGAGGTGGAGGACCAATCAGCCTCTGTCTAAAAGCTTCCTTGGTGAGCCAGTAGCAACCACGAAGCAGGAAGCAAAGGGAGAGGGTGGAGTCAGCCAGGCAGAGTGAGGAAAGCCACCGGGTTTGGTTTGGTTTTGTTTTAACCTTACTTTATGTGCATCAGTGTTGCTTGCTTGTATGTCTGAGGGTATTGGACCCTCTGGAGCTGGAGTTACAGTGGTGAGCCACCACGTGAGTTCTGGAAATTGAACCAGGGTCCTTTGGAAGAGCAGCCAGTGCTCTTAACTGCTAAAGCATCTCTCCAGCCCTCTAGCCTTGGAGTTCTTTTAACAAATGTTTATTGTTGAAATGGCTCAGCAAGAATGAAGGCACTTAGCCAGGCGTGAGTTAAAGACCAGCCTGGTCTACAAAGTGAGTTCCAGGACAGCCAGGGCTAAACAGAAAAACCCTGTCTCAAAAAACCAAAAAAAAAAAAAAAAAAAAAAGAATGAAGGCACTTGGCACAGAGCCTGACAAACTGAGTTCAGTCCCCAAGGCCCACATGGTGAAAGGGAGAACTGACCCCAGCAAGTGCTCCTCTGACCCTGTATGTGTACTGTGGAAGTCTCCTACATATATACATATACAAGTCCTCCCCACACACACACAATATAAATAAATGTTATAAAAATGGTTTTGTTTTTTAGAGGCAGGTTCTCTCTACATAGCCCTGACAGTCCTGGAAATCACTATGTAGACCAGGCTATTCTTGAACTCACAGAGATCTACCTGCCTCTGCCTCCCAGTGCTAGGATCAAAGGCAACCAGACCCAGCAAATTAATGAAAAGTGCTTTGAAACTTGTATTGAGCCCCTGGTATGTTATAGGGGTTTTTTTTTTGGGGGGGGGGGGTTGTTTTGTTTTTCGGGACAGGGTTTCTCTGTATAGCCCTGGCTGTCCTGGAACTAACTTTGTAGACCAGGCTGGCCTCGAACTCAGAAATCTGCCTGCCTTTGCTTTCCAAGTGCTGGGATTAAAGGCCTGCGCCACCACACCCGGCTCACTTTTGTAGTTTTACAGAACAGAGAAGCCACAAATCGAGGCAAGTCGAAAATACATTCGTGGGTACACTGGAGAGGTAAAGATAAAGCCAGATGCTGTTTGATGACATTCTTAGTGTTTGCATTGGTGAAAGCCAGAAGTCTGCTAAGATAATAGATTTTTTAAAATTCTATTAGTCACAAGGTATTAGTTCTAACACAGAGATGGTCAAGGAATGTCTGTTCCAGTGGGCTAGAACTGGCCCAAGATACGGTAATTTGCCTCTGGATCTGCAACATTCCAATCTCCACAGCACTGAAATTCTAATTGGCCAATCAGTCTCTGCAGACACAGCTTCTTTTCAGGAGTTTTCATTTAGAAATGTCTATGAGGGTGCTGGAGAAATGGCTTAGCAGTTAAGAGCACTGGCTGCTCTTCCAAAGGTCCTGAGTTCAATTCCCAGCAGCCACATGGTGACTCACAGCTATCTATAGAGGGTCCAATGCCCTCTTCTGGTGTGTCTGAAGACATCCATGATGTACTCATATACATAAACTAAGTATTTAAAAAAATAAGAGATTTTCTATCCCATCTGGGCTGGAGAGATGGCTCAGTGGTTAAGAGCACTGACTGCTCTTCCAGTGGTCCTGATTTCAAATCCCAGCAACCACATGGTAGCTCACAACCATTCTTAATGAGATCTGATGCCCTCTTCTGGGGTATCTGAAGACAGCTGCAGTGTACTTACATCACAACCATCCTTAATGAGATCTGATGCCCTCTTCTGGGGTATCTGAAGACAGCTGCAGTGTACTTACATATAATACATACATACATACATACATACGAGAGAGAGAGAGAGAGAGAGAGAGAGAGAGAGAGAGAGAGAGAGAGAGAGAAATGTCTGAGGTCTCAGAACCATGCTTTTAGAACTTAATGTCTAATAGGAAGGTTGTACCCAGGTAAGAATAATTTTCAGTCTGCCTTCATTAAGTTCTATTATATCAGAGCCTGTGTACACACATGTATGTATGTATGTATCCCACAGCAGAATGGGAGTGAAGGGAGAGGCAACACATTTTGCCTGTCTCTATTCTTGGCCATTAGGAGGAGTAAGGTTTTGTTACTTTTAGCTTGGGTCTGGAGAGTCCCAGTTGACAGTTGTAGGTGGCCCACTCCTTTCTCCTTCATAGAATCTGTCTTGCTAGGCTGGTTTCCATCTTGCAGTTAGGTCACCAGTGAGTGGCAGAGACTTATCAATGTCTCCAGTTATCAATTAAGATACGGCAGCTTATTCTCAGCATTCTGGAGGCTAGGACAACATGGCCTCCAGGCTGGGATGGCATCAGTGGTCCAGCTGCAGAGCAGATGGCAGCGATGAGGTTCAGGACAGGAGTTTGGTGATTTCCCCTCACCTAGTCAGCTCTTATCCCCAGCTTTCTAGAGTTCTCTGCCATTGTCTTATCTCCTCCCAGGACCCTGATTTCTACCAGACTGCTCCAGTCTATCTTCCTTGTATCTTACAAATTTCCCTGCAGGGAAACCTTTGGAGGCCTACAGCTCTTCCTGCATGCTTGTTCTCTGCTCTTGGAAGACGCAATCACATTTTTACTGTACCTTAGTCGGAGTCACTGGTCTTCTGGGAATTCACGGAGGACTGTGGCTATTACTATCATCTAAATTTTAGAATATTTTCTTTTATTAGATATTTTCTTTATTTACATTTCAAATGTTATCCCTTTCCTAGTTTCCCCTCTGAAAATTCCCTATCCTTTCTGCCCTCCCCCTAGAATATTTTCAATTTCTTAGTTTGTAAGGGTCCAAGATTTGCCAAAGAATGATACTCTGGACTCAAATTAGTATGTAAATGCAAAGAGCGTTTTATTTTGCAGAAGTCCAGCATGCTGGAACCTCCCATTACCAAGATAGACAACCAAGTGAGCTCACGGGCCTGATTTAAAGCACATTAGGGGATTTTAGGGTAGGTGACATTTACCTTGCTCAATTTCTAGGGACATTCCATTACCAGGGTGTAGGGGCTGGAAACTGTTGCTGGGGAGGTCTGGACACTGCTGCTGACCCATTATCCTTGCCTCAGGCCAGGTGGCAGACAGCTTCTGAGGCCTGGACGTGCCTGGACTTGCCCAGTTCTTGGAAATAGCCATTTAGGCCTCACTTCCTGAACTGCCAATTTTAAGCCCATCATGGAGTCAGCCTACCTTCTCAGTTACTTCTGTGAAGAGACATGTAACCAAGGCAACTCTTATAAGAGAAAGCAATCAATTGGGGGCTTCCTTATAGTTTTAGAGAATTAGTTCATGACATTCATGGAGGCAAGGCATGACACTGGAGCAGCAGCTAAAAGCTTTCTGTCTTCATCTGCAGGCAGCAGGCAAGGAGAGGGAATGGACCTAGCCTGGGTTTTTGAAACCTCAAAGCTCACTCCCAGTGAGCTCTAACAAGGCCACACCTCCTAATCCTTCTCAGACAGTTTCCACTCCCTGGTGATTAAGCATTGAAGTATAAGCCTATGGGGGCCATTCTCATTCATGTAGCAGCTTGTGTTCTCATGCTAATTCTGTTACCCAAAAACCTGTTTGCAGTGTCCTACATTAGGCTAAAGGAAGCCTGCCCCCAGTTGGCTTTGATTGGGAAATAAAGTTGCCACCGCTAATGACTGGGCAGAGAGACAGGCAGGATTTTTAGGATTCCCAGGCAAGAAACGCAGGGGAGAAGAATGAATTCTGCCATGAGAGGAGCATAGGATGGACCACACCATGATGAGGAAGCAGAGAGATAAGAATTAAGAGCCCACCACCAGCATGTAAGATTCAGGGAAGTGGCCCCAGAGACCACTCCACAATTTGGGTCTGGGGCAGCAAAGATAAAATATAGATTTAGAAAGTGTTAACTAAGGAATACCAGAGGGGAGTATGTGCTAGCTGAGGAGAGGTTTGGAAGTACCCAGTCATTGAGCTAGTCAAGGCATATGAAAATTAAGCTGAAGTGTGTGTGGCTAGAAGAACAGTCACCCACCAGGAGCTCAGTGCAGATTAACTGTTCACTACTACATACTCAAACCACCACATCAGCCCCAAAGGGAATCAGTGTCCAGCCTTCACTCCCTGGTTCCTCCATGCACTTCTGCCAGGGGCAGTGTGGACATTGACTGAGCTACTTTCTGTCTGTTTTCTGATGCGCTTTGCCTGGAGGCTTCTGACCTTTGTGTGTCTACTGTTCTCACAGTGAGATGCTGACACTCTGTGCCATTTTTTAGGATTAAGTTAATCCTTCAGATTGATAGGTTATTTCTCTGCTGGTATAATAACCAACTTAAGCCAGATGAGAATATATTAAAGGCAGGTTTATTGGAAAGTTGCTCTTGGGCAAGTTCATTGTCCCCAGGGACTGGGCCAAGGAATTCACCATGTTGGGGGTGGGGGTGGGAGAAGGGTGTGCATGCAGAGAGAGGAGAGGAGAGGAGAGGAGAGCACAAAATGTCTGGATTACATAGGGAGGAACCTCTGAGGAAAGGGCAGCCCAGCCCATGGCCTGGAAAGTTCTGGGTTGAAGGCAAAATATGCTGGGAGAACCTGGAGGCCAGGTCTGCTTTGATATGTAAAATATGTACCTCAGTCCCTTGTCCTGGGGTTGAAACCTAACACAGATTCCCATCTGATCTTCAAGAGATAGGAATATATTATGTTTATATATTATATCTATGAACATTCATACCTAAATTTGATCTTTAATCTTATTTCTTTTAGAGTAAGATCCTAGCTCACATAGACATACACACACGTGCACATATCCCTGCCTTATCCAGGATAGTCTGAAGCTGTCTTGCCTGAGCTGGCTGCAGTATTGCATTCCTATAATTTTACCACTAAGGGTGGTGAAGAATTCAGGAATTCAGGCTAACCTGGGCTATGTTGTAAACTAATTCAACAAATAAGGCCAACACAAGCAACGCCATTGTGTGGATGGACTGTGAGCATCAGGGTCACGTGCTTTTCTCCAGTGTCTGGCCTTCTCCTGGCTCTCATACTCACGTCTTGCTCATTTTACGTGAGTTACCAGGAATACTAGACATCAGGAAAAGTATCAGAAATGAATAAAGACAATAGAATGACCCAAGAACAACAGATTGCTGCATGAAATATTAAAAATGAACCCACCAACTCTCTGCACTCCTGCTTCTCTCAACCCGCCAACTCTCTGGCCCTACCAGGCCACAGGGCTCCCACCCAGTGCGCCCAGTGCTCTCAACTCGGCGGTCTCTAGCACCCACCCACCCACCCCCAGCTCCCCCTCGCTACCATGAAAAGCAACATGCACCCCACGGTCAACCATCTCAACACCCATTTACCCAGTAGAATCAAAACTCTTAAAGCTTAGAATTATGGTTAACCAATCAGATTTATGTATCAATAAAATCACAATTTATAAGATGCCAATACAGTAATTTCAGAGCCAACTGATAATGATAAAGGCTTTATCCCAATTATTTTAACTTTGCGATATCAAAACAGTGGCTGGTTCCAGCCCTGCTGGTTCACAAAGGCCTCCATTCTGCTTCCTTCTCTCCCTCCTATGCTCTCAGCTCTGAAACTCTTAGCTCCGCCTCCCTTTTCTCTGTCCAATTGCAGGCCTCCTGCTGCCTTAATGTGATTGGACAAGGAAAATCCTGCTTAAATATGAAGCGGATGCAATTGTTTCAGTGATACTCTGCGGAATCTCACATCATAGCTCTGTAAGTTTCCAAAGTGCTTTTTAGTCCAAGGCTCCCAGCCTTAGTCTGGACTTCCCATTGCTAAATTTTATGGATTTTCTTTTTCCTCCTTAATCCCATAGTTAAACTCTGTTTTTACCTTGACCCTTGGATTTTTCTCACATACAGCTAACTCATCTGTTATACCTGAGCCTCTCACATTTGACACTACATGCCCGGTTCTTTCAGCGCTCCTCAGGACTCTAATTCCACAAGCCTTTAATCAGGGTTTGTTCTCTGAACCCTCGCCAAGTCTCCTTTTCTCTTTGTACAGTATGGCATGTAAATTGGAAAATTCAGTTTGTTCCAACTGAAGCCTGTCCAAATGTGCAATAAAGCAACAGCAACAACCTCTCCCTTTCACACTGTGCCCAGCCAGCCTGGCAGAACTGTCTCTTCTCTCAATGCAAAGAAGATCACCAACCTACACCAAGCATTGGATCTCACGTGGCTGTTTCTCATATTGCTGTCTTAGCTGATATTTCTGCTTATCCTTTAAGCAGTCCAATTGGTTGTTAACCTCTTGTTGTTGTTATTTTGAGAAGGCAGGGTTTCTCTGTGTACCAGTCCTAGCTGTCCTGGAGCTCACTTTGTAGACCAAGCTGGCTTCTAGCTCACAGAGATCTGCCTGCCTCTTCCTCCTGAGTGCTAGGATCAAAGGCATGTGCCAAATTCATAGAAAGAACTTCTCATGCACATCTTTAAAGATTGCTCCATAAACTGTTTTTGTTTTGTTTTGTTTTGTTTTTTGTTTTTGTGGTTTTTCGAGACAGGGTTTCTCTGTATGGCCCTGGCTGTCCTGGAACTCACTCTGTAGACCAGGCTGGCCTCAAACTCAGAAATCCGCCTGCCTCTGCTTCCCAAGTGCTGCGATTAAAGGCGTGTGCCACTACCGCCCAGCTCCATAAACTGTTAGATCTGAGAATAAACCATTTCCATGACTGTCTGATTAAAGCAAGCCGTGTTTAGAAGTGCACAAAGGACTCCCTCTCACTAAGTCGGGGTTTAGGGGAGCAGCCCTTCTTCACAGGCTTTTGGGTTCTCATTTATAGAGAAGGGTTATATTTGATAGAAAACAACTGTTAGCACCTGGACAGAAGAGTGGGGTACTCGGGGCTCAAGGCTACCTGTGGGTGCCTTGATAAGTGAAGTGGAGTCATTGGAGACTAGCAATCATGGAGTCCCAAGTTCAGCGTAGGGTGAGAAACATGGTTTGCAGGATGCATTATGCTTAGGAAATAGAAACGTATTCTTATAAGGTATGGAGAGTTAATAATGTTATACCATGTGGCTCTTTAACAAGAGCGTGACTTCTGTTTGGTTTCACAGAACAGCTTAGTCGACAACATTAAATAATGTAGTGCTGGGGTCTTGAGAACAGAGGCTTCAGTGACCTGCAGAGCTAGCCTGGAGGAAAGAAACCAAGACAGGTTCATTCAGATGCAAAGATTGCCAAAGGCTGCAGACAGCCAGGCTGTCTTTGAAGAATCTGTTGAAAAGGTGTCCTTTCTGAAGGGCTGAAAGGGAAGTGGAGAACAGGGGTGGGGGGGTGGGGGGGATTTATGGTTCCCAGCAGTTACACAGCTGGCAGCTTCCTCTGACTGTGGTTCAGGTGCCCGATTTCTGAAGGCTTCTTGGTGTTTGCCAGGCATTGGCATCATTCTCCAACTAGAAATCCACTGATACTTCAACTAATCCTTCACCAGTTGGGTCAGCTTAAACTGTGTTCCATGGCTTGGATCCAAGAACTGTGGCAGAAGAAAGCAAAGGCAGTTGGCTCTACTTCTCTTGTTAACTCTTTTTTTTTTTAAGTTTTTATTTATTTATTATTTATATGAGTACTCTGTAGCTGTCTTCAGACAGACCAGAAGAGGGCATCAGATTCCATTACAGATGGTTTTGAGCCACCATGTGGTTGCTGGGAATTGTACTCAGGTCCTCTGGGAGAGCAGTCAGTGCTCTTAACAGCTGAGCCATCTCTCCAGCTCCCTCTTGTTAACTCTTTCAGAAGTTACACTCATAAGTAAAGATAAAACACTGGGTAACAGCCACGCAGTAGTGGTGCACTCCTTTAATCCCAGCACTCAGGAGGCAGAGGCAGGCGGATTTCTGAGTTCGAGGCCAGCCTGGTCTACAGAGTGAGTTCTAGGATAGCCAGGGCTGCACAGAGAAATCCTGTCATGGGAAGTCTGGGGTGTGAGTAATATGAAATACTTAGTACTACCCCTTAATAGCATTTTTATTTATTTATTTATTTTGAGACGAGGTTTCTCTGTATAGCCCTGGCTGTCCTGGAACTCACTCTGTAGACCAGGCTGGCCTCAAACTCAGAAATCTGCCTGCCTCTGCCTCCACCTCTGCCTCCGCCTCCGCCTCCGCCTCCGCCTCTGCCTCTGCCGTGCTGGGATTAAACATGTGCCTTAATAGCATTTTTATCTTTAGAAATTTGTTTGGTTTTTGAGACAGGGTTTTACTATGTAGATCAGGCTGGCTTTGAAACCTGCCTGTTCTGTTCCCAGTGTGCTGGGATTCAAAGCTAAAGTCATGTGTTAATACACCCAGCATCATTGCAGTTCTTGGACTTCCTCCTTACTCTTTAAAACTGAGTTACAATAGGCTGATAGTGCAAGCCTATGATCCCAGTTCCTTGGAGGTGTAGGCAGAGGGACAGCAATTACAAGCCCTGCCTGGGCTACCAAATGAGAACAAGCCTTCCTGGGCAACATCATGAGACCTGACTTGAAATACCTAGCACAGAGGACTGAAGGGACCAGCGAGATCGTGCAGTGGGTAGAGGCTCTTCCTGCCCTGGGCTCTCCATGCTGGAAGGAGAGACCCAGCTTATCTCCTGACCTCCACATACATGCACACACATGAACACAGTGAATCAACATATACCATTATGACTAGGAATAGACAGCCAGTGAGAAGCCATTTGTCCAAGGCCCTGGGTACAATCCCCAGTAACACACAGAACAAAGCAAAAGAAAACAAAACACTACACTGGCTTTATGACGTATATTCCTATCTCATAACATTTCTCCAAATACTGCTTTGTCTTCTTCCTTCTGGGACTTAGGGTTGAACCCCAGGCATGCACTCTGTATTAGACTACATGGAGAAACGAAACTATCTCCTTGGAGAATAAAATCAAAGATGATTTTACAGTTGAAATCTCTCTCCTCTCTCGTTGGGAAGTGGCATGCGGTGGTTGATTTTTGCCAGCTTGACACAAACCTAGACATGTCTGGGGAGAAGGAATCTTAATTGAGAAAATACCTTCATAAAACTGGCCTACAGACAAGTCTGTGGAGTATTGTCTTGATTAATGATTGTGAGGCACTGAGCAAGCCAGGAGGAGCAAGCCAGTGAGCAGCCCTTGCATGGCCTCTGCATCAGCTCCTGCCTTGCCTTCTACCCTGACTTCTCTCCGTGCTGTGGAACTGTCAACTGAAATAAGCACTTTTCTCCCTCGGTTGGTTTTGGTTATGGTGTTTACCATAGCAATAAAAACCCTGATTAAGACATGGCACAAGTTTTTAATCCCAGTTAAACAGCTCAAAGGTAGGGTTTGAGTAGAGCAGGCACAACCTGGTCTACACAAAGTTCCAAGCCAGCCAGTCCGACCTAGTGTCTCAACAACAACAAACAAATGGAAAGAACTCTCTACGCTGTCTCAGCATCTCCATGTGGGCAGGCTGTCGTGATGTTATATAATAGAACAAGTGAATTTTAAATGAGTCTTTCTTTTTTTAATTTTATTTTATTTTTTTGTTTTTTTCGAGACAGGGTTTCTCTGTATAGTCCTGGCTGTCCTGGAACTCACTTTGTAGACCAGGCTAGCCTCGAACTCAGAAATCCGCCTGCCTCTGCCTCCCAAGTGCTGGGATTAAAGGTGTGCGCCACCACGCCCAGCTGAAATGAGTCTTTCTTGATATCCACAGAACAATATGACAAGTAATCCCTCATCCTCTACTGGAGACAGGAAAAAACAAAACAAAAACCAAACTAAACAGTAACAAAGACCAAACTCTCTAATGGGGCTGGAGGGATGGCTCAGTGGTTAAAAGCACTGACTGCTCTTGCAGAGAACTTGGTTCTGAAAAGCTTCCCTGGCTTCTGAAGGCATCAGCTAACCTCAGAAGGAGACCATGGGCTCTCTCGTATCAGGTCTTCCTGCTGTACTTGTGGGAAGCGGGAAGCACAATGGGCACTCCACATGGCCTCTCATCCAGCAAGACCTTTTTGCTCCTGCTCTTATTCTACAGTTAAGGCCCCCTTTTGGGCCTTAACTTGGGTCTGAACTCTGGGGATTGTGCCTATAAAAAGCAAACGCTCTCCCACTGAGCTAAAGCCCCAGTGGAGTTAATGCAGAGAGGGTAGGAGACCATGACAGAAACAGAAAAGAAAACTTCCTACTAGAACCCTGAAGACTTCTTGTGTTTGGAGAAAAGAGTTAACATTTTCTATTACATTTCCATTTTTTAATTTGATGCTACCAATCATATTATGTAGCTATTTTCAGCCTACTCTGCTTAAAGCAGGTTAGTTGCTTAACTTTGACTGGCAGTGAGTGACATTAACTGTGTGGTGATTCTATTTTAATCCACTCGTTCCTGTGGTAAGTATGTTCTGTGCGCTGAGGTGTGCTGGACAGTGCTGTGTGTAAGTGCTGGCGCCAGTGATAAACCTGTCCCTGTGTTCACAGAGAGAAGCAACCAGCAGTTAGCCAACATTGGTGCTGTGTGCTCTAGTGGAGTGGAGCATTTGCATATGGGAAGCTAGCCCTCCTTGGGAGAGGGGCAGGGAGCACACTGCCCCCCAAACCCTGTCTCACAAGCAACAACACTTAACACATGTTGTCAGCTTATTTTCATAGATATAACATTAAGCTCTCTGACCCAAGTTAATGATCCAAATAATTAGATTAGAATTTGCAATAGCTCATTTGCTGCCGGTGACAAGGGTTTTCGTCCAGAATTGAATAACTGTTTAAAAGAAGAAGTGAGGGCATCAACTCTCTCTCCCAAAAGAAGGAAAGAGTTTATTCTGAAGCAAAATATGAATAAATGTGGTCCAGGAAAACAAACTGAGGTTACCTCAAATCCCGTATTTTAAAAAGATTTTTGAGTATGTGTGTATGCCTGACTGTATGTGTGAGTATCACATGCATGTGGTGCCCGAGCAGGTGAAAAGAGGCATCAGGTCCCCTGGAACTGAAGTTAGGGATGGTCGTGAGTCACCATGTGGGTGACAGGAACTGAACTCAGGTCCTCTGCAAGAGCAGCCACAACTCTTAGCCTGCATCATCCCTCCACCCCCTCAAACGCCATGGGTTTTTTGTTTATTTGTTTTTGTTTTTTCAAGACAGGGTTTTTCTGTATAGCCCTGGCTGTCCTAGAGCACACTTTGTAGATCAGGCTGGCCTCGAACTCAGAAATCCGACTGCCTCTGCCTCCCGAGTGCTGGAATTAAAGGTGTGAGCCAACACGCCTGGCTACAAACGCCATGTTTTTATGAAGTAACAATTTTATAGTTTTAGAATAACAACAGAAGAAGTCATATAACAAAACATTTTCAAGTACATTGATGTACATCAGGAGGCAGGAGATTCGCAGCAAGGCACCCTCTGCTCGTCCCTGGAGATGCTATCAGATGACATTTTCAGCTTCTGTTTGGTTGAAGTTAACAAGCTGGCAAGGTTATACACAGAGGTGTGCAATAAGTGGCTATTTAGGGGCTGAAGCTAGCCTGAGATGCCCGATTTTAGTTTTGTAACATTCCAACCTCTCCTCTATCATGAACCGCTAACCAGCACTCAGCCTTGTAGACTGGCCAGTGTAGATCAAGGGTGCAGATAAACAGCTGCTGTCTTGTAGACTCTGACCAGCTCTGGCACTCCAGAGAAGCCCTTTGTGGAGCCTCCTCACCACATGGATTTCCTAACACACTTTATGGCCCTTTGACGCCACCCAGTGGCCAAATACTATTCCTGGGGCCTGGTGGGGGGGGGGCGTTCTCTTATGTTTGTTTATGTCTCTTATGCTTGCTTAACCCACACCTTGATCAGAGGATCAAGAGGGGAGTGTGTTCCTGGTTAGACACAAGTTAAGGCAAATACAACAGTTGCTATAGAACTCAGGGAATTGTTATATGGGTTGCTATAACTCAACATTTGTATTTTTGAACAACTATATATATCAAGTGCTGAACAAAAAGACCTGTGCTATGGCCCGGTGATGTGCATGCCTTTAATCCCAGCACCTGGGAGGCAGAGTCAGGAGGATATCTTAAATTTGGGACAGCCTGGGTATAGAGTGAGTTCCAGGACAGCCAAGGCTACACAGAGAAACTCTTTGTCTCAAAAAAACCAAACTAGCCGGGCGTGGTTGCTCACGCCTTTAATCCCAGCACTTGGGAGGCAGAGACAGGCGGATTTCTGAGTTCAAGGCCAGCCTGGTCTACAGAGTGAGTTCCAGGACAGCCAGGGCTACACAGAGAAACCCTGTCTCGAAAAACCAAAAAACAAAACAAAACAAAACAAAAAAAACCAAACTAACCTAAATCAACATAAAACTAAAAAGAGAAAAACAAAACAAAAATCACTTTATGAAACTGAAGAGTTATGTCTCATATTTGATTATTAAAAACTTTAAAGGCTGGATCAAGTGGGGCCAGAGAGAGAAGAAAAAGTGTCTGAAGAAGCCGGGCGTGGTGGCACATGCCTTTAATCCCAGCACTCGGGAGGCAGAGGCAGGCGAATTTCTGAGTTCGAGGCCAGCCTGGTCTACAAAGTGAGTTCCAGGACAGCCAGGGCTACACAGAGAAACCCTGTCTCGAAAAAACCAAAAAAAAAAAAAAAAAAGTGTCTGAAGACAGCTACAGTGTACTTACATGAAAGAAAGAAAAGGAAAGAAAGAAAGAAAGAGAACGATTTTTACTTCTCTATTTTTAATATTTAAACATTTTATTTTGTTTGTACGAGCTTTTTCCCTGCATGTGTATATGTATGAAGTCAGAAGAGGGCTTCATATCCCCTGGAACTGGAATTACAGATGGTTGAGTGCCACCATGTGTGTGCTGGAACAGGATCTGGGTTCTCTGCCAGAGCAGTCAGTGCCCTTAAGCTCTCAGCTCTCTCTCCAGCCCATATATATATATATATATATATATATATATATTTTTTTTTTTTTTTTTGGCTTTTTGAGACAGGGTTTCTCCGTGTAGCCCTGGCTGTCCTGAAGCTCCCTTCTCTGTGATAACTCCAGCTGTGTCAAGTTGACACAAAACTGGCCAGTACAGTGTGGTCTTTGAGGCCTTCATAAACACCCCCTAAACAGTGAACCATCCTCCAAAGCTTTGAGGCTACTGGCTTTTTGAAAAACAAAAACAAAACCTTTTTTTTTTTTTTTTTTTTTTTTTTTTTGAAGTGGTATCACTATGTTCTTCTGGCTGTCCTAGACCATCCGGACCTCCAAGTCTCAGAGATCCACTTGCCTCTGCTTCCTGGGTGCTGGGATTAAGTGCTTCTGAAAGACCCCCAAAATGTTTCCCCCTGAAATGTACAGCCTTTGAATGCTCCCCAAGGCCTGTTTCCCAATCTCTGAGAATGCAGCCAGTGAGAAGCTCTTTGTTAGCAAGAAGACCTAGCCTGACTGTCTGTGTCAGAGACCCAGAGATAACTCCAAGATAGAGTTATTCCTATAATGCACTTAAAGACAATTTTCNTAGCCCTTAAAAATGCTAAGAAAATTAGAATCGGGGTCAGACTCCTCTATCCCTGTGTGGAATATGAGTCTCACCCTAGCTTGCTAGCTTAGAATAAACCTCCTGCTGTTTGCATCAAGTTCGGCTCTGGTGTCTTCCTGGGGGACGTGCTCTCCGGGGACTGGATAAGGGTCTCCCCACACGGGGGTCTCTTCATTTTACCACCCACAGCCCTGCTCTGGCCTGCTTTGCTGTCTCCATCTGGATGAGCGAAGGCCTCGACATCTTACCTGTTACAAAGCTATCAAATGTTTTAAATCTTAGGTCAAAGAGTGGGACTTTCTTGTGTGGCTTTCTTGATTTTAAATTCAAGGAATAAAGTAAATCCTCATGTAGAAACGTGTGCTTATCACTTCAGTTGTAACAGTTTTAGTAGATGGGATACCAAATGTTAAAAGGAACAACTCATTTCAGTTTGAAAGATTGAATAATAACTGGTCAGTCTGAACAGGAGCTAATTCCCTGCAAATTCAATTTTCTGTATAAATAGAATTCTTTTTCTTTTCTTTTCTTTTTTTTTTCTTCCCTTGTTCTGGTCAACCCCACTCGTCCCGGCCGTCTCCGCTCGCTCCGGCCGCCTCCGCTCGCTCCGGCCGCCCCCGCTCGCTCCAGCCATCCTGTTCAGCTCTGCTCGCTCCAGACAGCCCCACTCGCTCCGGTTGGTCTCTCCAGTCCAAGGATTCGTTTTCTTATTATTCTTCACAAGTACACTGCAGCTGACTTCAGACGCACCAGAGGAGGACGTCAGATCTCATTATGGGTGGTTGTAAGCCACCATGTGGTTGCTGGGATTTGAACTCATCACCTTCGGAAGAGCAGTCAGGTGCTCTTACCCGCTGAGCCATCTCACCAGCCCCTCTTTTTCTTTTCTTTTCTTGCCTTCCTTCCTTCCTTTCTTTCTCTTATCTTTGTGTGTGTGTGTGTGTGTCTTGTCATCTAGCCTGATCTCACACTCTGTATAGCAGAGGAAGTGTCTCTCCTACTCCCCCTGCCTCAATTTCCCCAGTGCTAGGCAATAGACCCATCCTACCGTCCTCCCATCCTCCTACTGTCCTACTGTTCACTGTCCATGTGACTGTATGGCTGGCTCTGGGGCTCACCGCAGGGCTCTGTGTGAGCTAGGCAAGCGCTTTACCATCTGACTGCATCCCTAGTCCCTAGCACCTTAGTGAAAAATTTCTCTAATGTTATTTCAGCTAATCTTCTTTCTTTCCAATTGAAGGAGTATGCAGTGTCCTTAGTGTGTTTTTAAATGTTTGTCTATAAGTTGCATGCAAAATATTTTTATAAAATTACTTCAAACACAAGGCTAAATACAGATCTTTACTATTTTAAATTACTTTTAAAAGCTTCCACATTCTTATATTTTTTATTATGTTTATTTGTGTGTGTGCACTTGTGTGCTGTGATGTGTGTGTGGATATCAGAGAACAATGAGTGGAGTCAGCTCTATGTCACAACATTTGTATTTTAGAAGCCATTGGAAATATTCCAGCTTATACATGTAGTTGAAATGTAGAAGATACACCACTTGAAATTACCCTGAGTGTAGAGATAGTTGCCATGTCTGAACACGTAATAACCCTTGAAGCCCATTGCAGGACTTTCCATCAGAAGCATGTGGGGTTTGTACCAGGCATGTTAAGAATAAATCTGGAGGGGCTGGTGAGATGGCTCAGCAGGTAAGAGCACCCGACTGCTCTTCCGAAGGTGATAAGTTCAAATCCCAGCATCCACATGGTGGCTCACAACCATCCGTAACGAGATCTGGCGCCCTCTTTGGGAGTGTCTGAAGACAGCTACAGTGTACTTACATATAATAAATAAAATAAATCTTTAAAAAAAAAAAAATAAAAAAATAAATCTGGAGCCGGGCGTGGTGGCGCACACCTTTAATCCCAGCACTCGGGAAGGCAGATTTCTGAGTTTGAAGCCAGCCTGGTCTACAGAGTGAGTTCCAGGACAGCCAAGGCTACACAGAGAAACCCTGTTTCATGAATAAATAAATAAATCTGGACTTTCTGTTATTCACGTTTGAGTATTTGGATATAAATCTATGTAGCATCTAAGAACATGTTCTTCCTGAAGTCATGAGTGCTATTTCAGTCATGGCCTCTGTACATGTATTATGCTATCTCTACAAAATATGAAATGACAAGAATCCTCGGAATGCCCCTCCTCCACTAATTCAACAAAAGCCCAGATCTGCAGTAGCTGGAGCAGAGGCCCGCCCTCCAGCTGCCCAGAGTGGCCTCCTTAGGGGACATCAGAAACAGACATTGGCCACTAGTATACTTGTGCACTTTGAAGACAGTGGCAAGCAGTTTGGAGCACTTGTGTTAAGAAAATGGAGTTCATATAAATCACATCTCCATAGTGTGAGAAGCATAAAAGGCAAGGGGCGTCTATGGAGGGATTCATGCCAGCATGTCCAAAAAATCCTCTGCATTTCTCTGTCAGTGAGAAAGAAAACAGGAGCAATTTATGACCTATTTGCTCTAAAATTAGAGAGTTAAAAAATACAAAATTGAATTTAAATCACATCTCATTATTTCAAAAACTGCACATAACCTAATTTCTCCTATACCTCCCTCATGTGTGTGTGTGTGTGTGTGTGTGTGGTGTGTGTACTTTGAGACAAAGACTCTCCTGGTGTTATGGAACTTACTCTGTAGACCTGGCTGGCCTAAAACTCACAGTGATTCTTCTGCTTCTGCCTCCCAAGTGCTGGTAGAATCTGAATTTTTGATCATTTAAAATACAAACTGAAGAAAAAAATTAAGAGGTATCAATTAGTTAATTAATTAACCAGTTAACAGAGATCTGTTGTTGTTTTTTAAGATTTTATTTATTTATTTATTATATATGTAAGTACATTGTAGCTGTCTTCAGACACTCCAGAAGAGGGTGTCAGATCTCGTTATGGATGGTTGTGAGCCACCATGTGGTTGCTGGGATTTGAACTCAGCACCTTCAGAAGAGCAGTTGGGTGCTCTTACCCGCTGAGCCATCTCACCAGCACCAGCCCGTTTTTTGTTTTTTTTTAATTTGTTTATTATTATACATAAGTACACTGTAGCTGACTTCAGACGCACCAGAAGAGGGCACCGGCACCAGATCTCATTACAGGTGGTTGTGAGCCACAAAGTGCTCCTTCTTACAGGTAAAGATCCTCAGGCTTCTAACCGGAAGCTTGTAGACCTGAGCAAGCTCTCTTCCAGGTGTGAGGCTCTGGGTCCAAACAACCATGTGGTTGCTGGGACTTGAACTCAGGACCTTCGGAAGAGCAGTCTATGCTCTTACCCACTGAGCCATCTCAACAGCCCAACAGAGATATCTGTTAATTAGTCAAAGTCTGCTAAGGCAAGAAAAAGACAGACAGTAACATAGACAGGAAAAAGCAGAAGCTTGGTCAACTGCATTTCTGGACAAAGTGCTCCTTCTTACAGATAAAGATTCTCAGGCTTCTAACGGTAAGCTTGTAGACCTGAGCAAGCTCTCTTCCAGGTGTGAGGCTCTGGGTCCCAACAACCAAGCAACAGCAGCAATGAACAGCAAAACACAAGATAAAAATCAATACACAGTCGGGCAGTGGTGGCGCATGCCTTTAATCCCAGCACTTGGGAGGCAGAGGCAGGAGGATTTCTGAGTTCAAGGCCAGCCTGGTCTACAGAGTGAGTTCTAGGACAGCCAGGGCTACACAGAGAAACCCTGTCTCGAAAAAAACCAAAAAAAAAGGAAAGAAAAAAAATCAATACACAAAAATCATTACTGTGCCGGGCGTGGTGGCGCACGCCTTTAATCCCAGCACTCGGGAGGCAGAGGCAGGCGAATTTCTGAGTTCGAGGCCAGCCTGGTCTACAAAGTGAGTTCCAGGACAGCCAGGGCTAGACAGAGAAACCCTGTCTCGAAAACAAACAAACAAACAAACAAAAAATCATTACTTTTCTGTACACCAATATGAACATGCAGAGTTAGAAATCACAAGACTCCAATTCACAGTAGCCAGAAAACACACACACTACTGCATTTATAAAAAGCAAGCAAGCAGCCAACCAAAGAAAGAAAGAAACAAATAAAAACCCTAGAAATAAACCCAGCTAAGGAGGAACAAGGCTCTGCCACGAGACCATAGAGTGATGGAAGCAAGGAAGATGGGAAGATGTCCTGAGCTCATGAAGCAGGGAAGACATCCCGTGCAGAGTTAGCACTGTGACAATTAAAAGCAATCTGCAGATTTAACTGCAATCCCCATCAAATTCCAATGTCATTCTTCATAGAAACAGGAAAAATTAATTATAAAATCCACATGGCTATAAAGAGAAACCCTGTCTCAAAAAACCAAAAAAAAAAAAAAAAAAAAAAAAAAAAAAAAAAANAATAATAAAAAAAAAAAAAAAAAAAAAAAAAAAAAAAACAAAAAAAAAAAAAAAAAAAAAAAAAAAAAAAAAAAAAAAAAAAAAAAAAAAAAAAAAAAATCCACATGGAAGCACAAAAGACCCTGAGTAGAAAGAAAGATGCTGTATTCCAAATTATACTATAGAGCCCTAATCATAAAAACAGCATGGCACTGCATGGAAACACTAAAGGAACAGACTCCAACTAATAAATAAGCAAGTAAACTGACCAGTGGGGTAGGACATGGGACCAGAAATAGACTCATGTAGCCACAGTCATCTGACAAAGTCATCCCCAAAGGTTCTGGTTTGCTGAGCAACAGCAGCAATGAACAGCAAAACACAAAATAAAAATCAATACACAGCCAGGCAGTGGTGTTCCTGAGTCACAGTCCACTGAGGGAAACAAAGCAGGAACTCAAGAAGAGTAGGAGCCCAAAGGCAGGAACTGAGGCAGAAGCCATGGAGGAGTGCTACTTACTGGCTTGCTCCATTTGCTTTCTTATATAAGCCAGGTCCACTTGTCCAGGAGTGACACCACCTCCAGCAAGCTGGGCTCTCCATATCAACCATCAATGAAAAAAAATGTTCCTAAGACTTGCCTACAGGTCAATCTGATGGGAGCATTTTCTCTACTAAAGTTCTCTCTTCTCAGATGACTTATAGCTTATGTCAAGCTGACAAAAAAGAAAAAAACAAAACAGAAAAGAAACCCCAAACTAAACCAATCCAAAACCCATTTGAAATAGTGCCAAAAACATACAATGAAGAAGGGAACACTCCATGTAGAGGAATGAGATAATATCCCTGTTTTTTACCCTATAAAAATCATCTCAGCCGGGCGAGATGGCACATGCCTTTAGTCTCAGCACTCGGGAGGCAGAGGCAGGCAGATTTCTGAGTCTGGCCAGCCTGGTCTACAAAGTGAGTTCCAGGACAGCCAGGGCTATACAGAGAAACCCTGTCTCGAAAACAAACAAACAAACAAACAAACAAATCATCTCAGATGTTTCAAAGACCTTCAATCTAAGATCTGAAACTACAGATAAGGAACTTTAAAAAATATTAAACAACCAAACAATAAACAATCCAGCTAGTAAATGAACAAATAAATGGATCAAGCCATTTCTCAAAAGAAAAGTACACACTGAAAAGTCCCAGCATACCTAGGATATTCAAATCATTAAGGTTACACCTCACTGTCACTGACAGAATGACGACCACTGAGATATGAGACAGCAATGCTGGAGATGAGACAGTGTATAAGGGAAAAGGCTCTGTGGTGGTTTGACTTGAAACTACTTCCATTGTCTCATACATTTGAATGCTTGGTCATTAGGGAGTGGTACTAGGTGACAGGGTTAGGAAGTTTGGTGTTGATGGAGTAGATGTGTTCATACTGGAGAAGTGTCACTGGGGCTGAGCTTTGGGGCTTTAGAAGCTCAAGCCAGACCCAGTGTCACTCTCTCTTCTTGCTGCCTGCCAATCCAGATGTAGAGCTCTCATCTACGGCTCCAGCACCATGTCTGCCTGCATGCTGCCATGTTTCTTGGCACGATAATGAATTGAACCTATGAACTGTAAGCCAGCCCCAATTAAATGTTTTCCTTTATAGGAGTTTCTGTGGGCTGGAGAGACAGATAAGCAGTTAACAGCACCAACTGCTCTTCCAGAGGTCCTGAGTTCAATTCCTAGTAACCACATGGTGGCTCACAACCATCTATAATGGGATCTGATGCCTTCTGATGTGTGTGAAGACAGCTATAGTGTACTCATATAAATAAAATAAATAGATAAATAATTTTTAAAAGTTTCTGTGATCTTGGCTTCTCTTCACAGCAAAAGAAACCCTAAAACAGACCATTACAGGCTGTCAGTGGGCATGTAAATTAGTTTATTCATTATAGAAGGCAGTATAGAATGAGAACAGAACTCCTTCAAGATCCTGTTGACTACCTTGGTATACACCTGCAAGAAGCAGTGTGCGACTGTCTGCACACCGGGATTTACCACAGCATCGTTCACGAGAACCAACTTATGGCCCAGCCTAGGTCCTCAGCAATAACACACAAAATGCAGATAGAGAAAGAAACTTAATGAAAATATAATGATGAAACCCTAATAGAAAAGCACATACTAAATTAAAAATGGGGATGGGGACTGAAGAGATGGTTCAGTGGTTAAGAGCATTTGCTTTCCTGCAGAGGAGTTGGGTTAGGTTCCCAGCACCCACATGGTAGCTCAAAACCATCCATAACACCAATTTCAGGAGATCCAATGTCTACTTACCTATGTAGGTGCCAGGCATGCACTCACATGCTGCACAGACATATGTGCAGCTAAAACACTCATAAAGTAAAATAAATCTTTGCAAAGTACTTATTAAAACCAACAGTGAGCTAATTTAACTTAATCTTATATTTAGCATTAATCCAAAATAACTTCAGAGGCCAAGCACCAAATATAAATATGTATTTCAACAAAATGTTACAATTGGGCAATAATTTGTCAAATGTAATTTAGATGTTATTTTACAGTGAAATTTCTCTAAACATGGTTGTACTGAGTGTGGTTGCTCTGTGTGTGTGTGTGTGTGTGTGTGTGTGTGTGTGTGTGTGTGTGTGTGTATTGTCCTGGGAAGCTGAGAGCTAAAGCTCGTCTGCCCTGCACATGTATGACCCAATCTCAAACAAAACCAACTTCAGATCTCTGGTTGCAAGATGTATCAATCTCTTTTATCATTTCCCTTCCCAATAAACATAAACCCTGTCTTACTGAGCTACGGAAAAATCGTTTGTTGGTTTTGTTTTGAAGCAGGGTCTCAGCGTGTGCAGCCCAGGCTAGTTTTGAAACTATGATGCTTCTACTTGGCTCAGTCGCTGGCAGGCTGAGATGACAAGTGTGGCAGGTGCCATATTCAGTTAGAACATTCTCTGGGCTTTTTGGAGTTTTGCTTGTTTTTGTTTTGTCTGATTTTTTTTTTTTTTCCTCCAAGACAGGGTTTCCAGTCCTGGCTGTCTTAGAACTTGCTCTGTAGATCAAGCTGGCCTTGAACTCACAGACTCACCTGCCTTTGTCTGCCCAGGGTTGGAAGTAAGAATGTGTGTCAACACCCCCCTCCCCTGCCCTAGTTAGTACATTCTTTTTTTTTTTTTTTTTTTTTTTAATTTATTATATGTAAGTACACTGTAGCTGTCTTCAGACACTCCAGAAGAGGGCGCCAGATCTCGTTACGGATGGTGGTGAGCCACCATGTGGATGCTAGGATTTGAACTTATCACCTTCGGAAGAGCAGTCGGGTGCTCTTACCCACTGAGCCATCTCACCAGCTCCCTAGTTAGTACATTCTAAATCCATGGCTACATGCTTTCAGAAGTCTTCCCCCCTCCGCTCCCCCCCCCCCCCCAGTCAGGGTTTCTCTGTATAGCCCCGGCTGTCCTGGAACTCACTCTGTAGACCAGGCTTGCCTCGAACTCAGAAATCCACCTGCCTCTGCCTCCCAAGTGCTGGGATTACAGGCATGTGCCACCACCGCCTGGTGCTGGTTAAAAAAAAAAATTTACTATTTTGTGTGTATGGATGTTTTGCTGACATGTATGTATGTGCCCTATATGCAACACAGTGTCCTGGGAGGGCAGAGTGTCAGAGCCCTTGGAACTGGAGATAGTTGTAAGTCACTATGTGAATGTTGAGGATTGAGCCCAGGTTCCCTGGAAGAGCAGCAGTGCTCTTAACTACTAAGTCATTGTTCTTGCCCCTATTGCTGTTTTTTTTTTTAATTGTTTATCTATTTTTATTTTTCATGTGCACTGGTGTTTTGCCCCCATGTACGTCTGTGTGAGGGTGTCAAATCACTTGGAGCTGGATTACAGCTGTGAGCTGCCATATGGATGCTGGGAATTGAACTCTGGTCCTCTGAAAGAGATGCTAAGCCATCTCTCCAGCCTTACTGCTGGTATTTTTGATCATTCTTATGAGCTGGTTTCAGGAATAGGCACAATATACTAAATGGACAATGCTGAAGCTGTTTCCCTGACATAATTGTAGCCATTTTGTTTCAGCCATTTATATTATTGCTGACACAGAAAAATAGCTTGACTCAGAACAGGGTCAAGTTAAACACATACTGTTATGTTCTGAATTTTCTTTTTTAAAAAGACATTCCACAACCATAAGATCCTTTTGGGACTAATCAGAATAAAGGTCAGTTAGAACTGTTTTGTCAAGGCATCCAAAATAGCTTGAGTCAGAGCTGACCACTGGGCTGTGCTTTCTATACCTGCCCATGAGCTGATTATAGTTTTTGTCCTGGAAAACACTTGGGGCTGTAGCCTTAGCTCCTGAGTCTGGGGGTGTGCATTCAGTAAACTATGCTTGCTTAAATGAGATCGGAGTGTGGTGATTCCTGGACAGCAACAGACAACATATATAAGTAAGCTTTCCCCAAGAATGAATTGTTTATCTGTATGTGCACATGTGTGCAGTACCCACAGAGGTCATGTGAAGGGTGTCAGATTTCCTTGAACTGGAGTTAATAATTAGCCATGTTTCAGGTGCTGGGAACTGAACCTGGGTCCTCTGGAAGAACTGACAGTGCTTTTTTTTTTTTTTTTTTTTTTTGGCTTTTCGAGACAGGGTTTCTCTGTGTAGCCCTGGCTGTCCTGGAACTCACTTTGTAGACCAGGCTGGCCTCGAACTCAGAAATCCACCTGCCTCTGCCTCCCGAGTGCTGGGATTAAAGGCGTGTGCCACCGCACCCGGCTGACAGTGCTCTTAAACACTGAGCCATCTGCCAAGTCCCCCAGGAATGTCCTTTGCCAGGACTTTAAATCACATATCCAAGTTTAAAAATAGAAAGCTTGGTGAGAGGAGGTAGCTCAGTAGGCAGAGCGCATGCTTGGCACACTTGAAGCCCTGGGTTCTAGCTGAAGCCCTGCATATGCCTGTCCATGTGCCTGCCTGGAATCCCTGCCCTTGGGAGAGAAAGGAGGATCAGAAGTTCAAAATCAGGCTTGACCAGAAAGCAAGTTAGAGAACAGCCTGGGGTATACAAGATCTTAAAGAAGGCAGGAGGAAAAGCAAGACTTACTTAGGGGTAAAGGTGCTTCTTTAATATGTGCTTACCTTGGATACAGTTAATCTATCCTATTTATTCATTTCTACCTCAGTAAAGGCAGCACGGAAAGACTGAAATTTAGTTCTTTGCATATTTAGTTACCTGGTGAGCCCCAGTCTCCACTGCTTCCCTCCATTAAATGTTTTGGTCGTTTGTCTCAGAGGCCATAACTGAAAGCAAAGTGATCAACAGGATACAGCACAGAAAGAAACAGAGAGAAGGTTGATTTGGCCAGAAACAGGATTAAGTCTTTGGACTTAATAGAGGAAACGACACTATACAAGAATTTGGAGCACTCACCAAAGGAAAACTAAAGACAGGGCTTTTAATACATCAAGAAGGGATGACCTGCACAAGCGCACGTGTGTGTGTGTGTGTGTGTGTGTGTGTGAGAGAGAGAGAGCATGTGAGCACACTGCAGTTGGTGTTCCAAGTACAGACAGCAAAGGTAAAAGAGATAAGCAGAGTTATCTGCACAGTAGGTTGGATTTGATCTTGTGGACTTGACTCTCCAACTTTACTGTGCAATAAACTGCCAATAGCACTTACTTAGGCAGCTGACAGTTAAATGCTTTCTTTTATAAGTGTTGCCTCCATGGCTGGAGAGATGGCTCTACCAAAGGTCCTGAGTTCAAATACCAGCAACCACATGGTGGCTCACAACCATCTGTAATGAGATCTGATGGCCTCTTCTGGAGTGTCTGAAGACAGCTACAGTGTACTCACATACAAATAAATATTAAAAAAAAAATTTTAAAAAGGAGTTGCCTTGTCACGGTGTCTCTTCACAGCAATAGAACAATGACTCAGACATACATCCTATACTCTGAAATTTCCACTCTATAATTTATATACAACATATATGTATATATGTGTTGCAAAAGACACAAACAAAATGATTCAACTCTATAGTCTGTACTATTCCCAAAAGCCAAATCCCACTGACACATCTATAAAACAGAACTTGTCACAATGAAAAAAAAATAGTCTTATACATACAAAAGACAGCCTAAGATATTTGTATCTTGTAATTGTCAAGTATCTAGCTGACCACCATTTTCTTTTCTTCTCTCTTTTTTTTTCCTCGTTCCGGTCGGCCCCGCTCAGTCAGTACTGCTTGCTCAGTTCTTGCTCTCTCTGGTCCAAGGATTCATTTATTATTATTCATAAGTACACTATAGCTGACTTCAGACGCACCAGAGGTGGGGGTCAGATCTCATTACGGGTGGTTGTAAGCCACCATGTGGTTGCTGGGATTTGAACTCATCACCTTCGGAAGAGCAGTTGGGTGCTCTTACCTGCTGAGCCATCTCACCAGCCCCTTCTTCTCTTTTTTAAACTAATCATTCCATTCATTTACATCTCAAATGATATCCCCACTTCCTGGTTACCTCTCCCCCAACCCCCATCTGCACTCCCCTCCACCATTTACCTCTATGAGGGTGCTCCCCTACCCACCCACACTCTCTCACCCCACAGCCCCAGCATCCCCCTATGCTGGGGCATCAAACCTCCCTGGGACCAAAGGCCTCCCTTCCCATTGCTGTCAGGCAAGTCCATCTTCTGCTATGTATGTATCTGGAGCCATGGATCCTGTTAGACCACCGTTTTCAGTTACCTTGCCCCCCCCCCCGCCCCCCCAGCTGAGGACGGAACCCAGGGCCTTGTGCTTGCTAGGCAAGCGCTCTACTGCTGAGCTAAATCCCCAACCCCAGACCACTGTTTTCTAATGATGAAAATACATGAAAAACTTTTCATATTCTAAAGAATCAACATGAAAATCATTTGTGTTCGAAATGCTAACATAAACCCGAGAGCACATCTCATAGCCCAGCACTGGGAGGCTGAGACAAGAGGAGCAGCAGCAAATCAAGGCCCAAGAATAAAAACAGAACTAACACAGAAACAGTAAATGATAACAACCTCATCTCATGGTTTCGTCATCCTTTTGTAAGCACAGGGGAAAACATAATGTCCAACCCAATCTCTGAGTGTGGATGGGAGGGAACACAGGACCCACCCCAGCCTCACTTGTGTGGTGTTCTTCTGGGACAGGTGCTGAGCACGGGCACAGACATGACTTCCTCAAAGGGTTCTTTCTAGTCTCACTTTTACCCTTTCATAGGCTAAATCTCAATATGCTGCACCAACTTCAAACCTTACGGGTTTGAGTGAGCAAATGGTCTTCCTATCACAGTCCTCCATGTACCTGCCTACAGGCCTGCAGCTTTGTTTCTAAGACACCCTAGTCTTAAAAGATAAGAATGAGGGGCTGCTGAGATGGCTCAGCGGGTAAGAGCACCCGACTGCTCTTCTGAAGGTGATGAGTTCAAATCCCAGCAACCACATGGTGGCTTACAACCACCCGTAATGAGATCTGACACCCTCCTCTGGTGCGTCTGAAGTCAGCTATAGTGTACTTATGAATAATAATAATAAACGAATCCTTTTCCTGAGAGAGCAGGGACTGAGCAGGTGGGACCGACCTGAGCGAGCGGGGCAGACCAGACGGAGCAGGGTTGACCGGAACAAAGAAAAAAAAAAAAAAAAAGAGGGCTGGAGAGGTGGTTAAAGTTCACATCACCCTTCTAGAGGACCCAAGCCAGTTCGCAGCAGCCGCACCGGACAGCTCACACATAATCTCCTGTATGTAATTCAGCTCCTGGAGAACCCAGCACTCACATGCACAGAACACCACAGACGCAAACATATACTTAATACAAATCTTTTTTTCAGAGTTAAAAAACCAATACAAGATGTAGCAGTGTAAAACTGTTTGTTTTTTTAATGGCAGGTCAAATATCCTGAAACATACATATATTCTGATAGTCTTCTAACCCCAGTTGAATTCAAAATTTAAAGTAACACACACGAGCTAAGAGAATTCAATATTGTTCCAAGGCACTTACTGAATCTCCATGACTAGATGAAAACAAGAACCATTAGGATGAACAATTAGACAGTATATAATATAAAAATAACTTTGCTTACAATTTACAAAATGTATTATTATTACAATCTTTGATCTCTGATAACCTGCAATGCTGGCTGCATGAATCCAGCAAGTTTAAAATTCAGAAACTGTTTTCTAAAACTTCAGGGCAAATAATTTACAAGTAAGATACACAAAGACTTAGACCATGCAGAAATTCTTACATCTTCTGTTAATAATATTTTAGGACTTTATCAAATTATATACCTACTTGCCCTGTACATATACAAAATAATGCATACATGATAAAACAGCAAAAGAGTAGTCCTTTAACTCAATTTATCATAAAAGTATTACTATATTAACAGGTCTACAAGCAGCTTGTAACAGGGTTAAGAGACATTAAGGCAATAATACTTGAAGTTACAAAATAAACAATATGTAATACTTTTTCCTAAGTGTAGTATAAGGCAGGTAGATGGTCCCAACAAACACATTAAGGTAACAATCTACACTGCGATCAGTCCCACATTTAAAGATGGAATACTATAAATCTGGCTTTCAGTGGCACTTGAATTTTCCAGTATAATTTAAAGTGTCTTTTAACTCCCTGAATCATGTCCATTCTGAAGGTGGATCTCTTGGTCCTTTAGGCTTTCCACAGCGATTACCAAAACCTATTTCCAAAAAAACCAAAATAACAAATTAACATTCAAAAGGATTTTAAAAAAGTATTTTTTTAAGACTACATCTGTAGGTGTTCTGCCAAACCCAATTATCAGGGTCACCCCCCACCACTGCAACACAACACCAGCTGCAGCCTCCTTTCCACCCTGTCCATGTCTCCCGATGCCACAGACCGCCCCCCTGACTACCCCTTCCCCCAGTCTCCAACACCAGCAGGCATTCTCCATTAGCATATCAGTAGAGCGGGCCAATAAAACAGGCAACACGCGGGGCAGTGCAGGCAAACGCCTTTAATCCCAGCACTTGGGAGGCAGGCGGATTTCTGAGTTTGAGGCCAGCCTGGTCTACACAAAGTGTTTGAGGACAGCCAGGGCTACACAGAGAAACCCTGTCTCGAAAAAAAAAAAAAAAAAGGCAAAACAACAACAACAACAAAACAGGCAACACACAACCATTATACTCTGAAAATCTAGAAGAAATAGAAACCAAACAAAATACCCACCCAACAAAGATAAACACAGAAATCAGCACCTAGATCAATCATTCCAAACCCAGGTGCCTAGATGCCAGCATAAAAACACAGTAATAGCCAGGGCAGTGTGTGACCAACAGAGTCAGGAATCCTACCATAGCAGGCACAAAGCTGCACACGGACATTCACACACAGAGACACATACACAAAGACCTTAATAAAACTGTATGAAGATGATAGAGGTCCTTAAAGAGGAAATTAATAAATCCCTCGAAGAAAACCAGAAAAACACAAAAATTGGACGAAAAGAAAGCCAAGAGTGGGAGAAACAAGCAAACAAACAGAAATAGAAAACTAATAAAACAGTTTAAGACCTAAAAATGAAAATAGAGCGGGCGTGGTGGCGCACGCCTTTAATCCCAGCACTCGGGAGGCAGAGGCAGGCGGATTTCTGAGTCTGAAGCCAGCCTGGTCTACAAAGTGAGTTCCAGGACAATACAGAGAAACCCTGTCTTGAAAAACCAAAAAAAAAAAAAAAAAAGAAAGAAAGAAAGAAAAAAGAAAACACAAATTGATAAAAAAGAAATTCAACAAATTATAAAGTTTTCCTAACTAAAGAAGAATATACCTTTAATTGTATAAGCACACAGAACAACAAATAGATTTGACCAGAAGAGAAGGTCCCCTCAATACATAATAAAACACTAAACATACAGAACAAAGAAAAATTATTAAAAGCTGCAAGGGAAGTCAAGTAGTTAATCCCAGCCACACTTTTAATCCCAGCACCCAAGGCAAAAGCATACAGATCTCTTGAGTTCCAGGCCAGCCTAATCTACAGAGCAAATTCCAGGACAGCCACACTACACAGAGAAACCCTGTCTTAGGGGAAAATGCTGCAAGGAAAAAAGACCACACAACATACAAAGGCAGACCTATTAGAATCACATCTGACTTCTCAATGGAGACTCTAAAAGTCAGAAGGGCTTGAACAGATATCTTACAGGTTCTAAGAGACTACAAATGATAGCCTAGATGAGACATTTTATGATCAAATTTAAATAATATCTATGTACAAATCCAGCCCCACAGAAGGTCTCAGAAGGAATACTGAACCCAAGGAACTTAACTACACCCATGAAAACACAGGAAATAACTTCAGACCAGCAAATCCAAAAGAACACCCACACCCACACCTACCACCACCACCAAAATAATAGGAATTAACAATCATTGGTCACCAGCATCTTTCAATATCAATGGTCTTAATTCCTTAATAAAAAGACACAGTCTAACAGAATGTATGTATGGATGTGAAAACAGGATCCATCCTTGTGCTGCATACAAGAAACACACCCTAATATCAAGCATAGACATTACCTCAGAGTAAAGAGTTAGAAAAAGATATTCCAAACAATTGGACCTAAGAAGCAAGCTTGCATAGCCATTCTAATATCTAACAAAATATATTTCTATCCAAAATTAATCCAAAGAGATGGGAAATGACAGTTAGAAGCATTGAAAGAGAGCCACTATGCCTGGCTTTTAGAATTACGAAGTAAATTACCAATATCTGTGACTTCTGCTGGACTTTCTGTTATTTGCTCCTTCTTGTCACTGACAGCAGGTGGAGAGTCTGCAGAAGCCTCTGTGTGGATGCCCCCTGCATCTAAGATAGAAGTCCTCATTAGTCACCATCGTTAAGGCAGCATCACAGTCACACTATTTTGCTGGAGGAACACAGAATAAAAGAGCAAGTTTCACCTTATGGCTGTCATTTCTAGAGACTCCATGATAAATACAAGGAGCAGGGCTATGAGGGTGTGTGTGTGTGTGGTGTTGTTTCAAGACAGTCTCATTACATAGCTCAGGCTGGTCTAAAGCTCCAGCTCTCCTGTGGGCTAGAATTAGAAGCATGATCTGCAGCCCAGCTTCAGTCAGGCAGTCTACAGGTCAGTAATGGGAATGTTCTTGTGTACTTATCCCATTTCATCAACCCTAAACATGGCATGCTATATTTTCTTAAAGTGGTTAGAGTGGTTAAACAGGTTTCTAATTGCTGGGCAATTTCAATTTCCTACCCCCCAGGTCAATACTAATTCTTTTGAAGTCTTCTTGTTTAAATTGTTATTTTACTAATTTAAAGAGCAATGAAAAGATTACATTTAAAAAAATGAACACTAATTCTTCTACAACTTTTTCCTTCCCTCTTGTCTCTCTTCCCCCTTCCTTCCTTTGAGAAGGAACATGCTAAGTAAACTAGGCTGGCCTCAGATTCGGAGATGCATCCGCCTCTGCCTTCAGAGAGTTCAGATTACAGATAAGCACAGCACCCAGCATCCTTGGTAGTTTCTGTCATTCTCCTTCAACTTCAGGGACAAACCTTTCTGGAAATCCAGATAAGTCTAAGGTGTTCCCTGTCCTTACAGTATTTATACACTAGAGAAAACTCAACAAACCTAAGGTCTGTTGTGTTATTCTTTGCCTACCCCCAACCCCAATTCCATTTTTCTTTGTTTTCTTTCCATTTTGCTAAAACAGAGTCTTGCTATGTAGCCCAGGTTGGCTTCTAACTCCTAATCCCCTCACCTGCTTCCTAAGTGCGAGAATTTCAGGCATCATCATCAGGCCCTCCCTACTTGGTTTCCACTTAAACCATGTACATGTATTACTTATGGTAATGCAGGTGCCACAGCATGTGTGTGGAGGCCAGGGGACAACTTTCAGGAGTGGATGATGCCTACCACGTGGATCCTGGAGATTAAACACAGGCTGTCAGCCTTGGCAGTGAGTGCCTTTACCCTGGGAGCCATCTCACCCGTCCTAAAACAATTTTCTAAAACGAACAAACAAGTTCAGCTCAAAGGTCCACAAAGTCCTGCCAAGAGCAGGACAGGACCTGGGGCTTATAGCCTTCCAGGTGCTGGCCTAGTAAGAGACATGCACAGTCATCTTAGTAAGTGGTGAACTGCATAATAAGATTACAGGCAGAGATGATGGGAACAGGAGAGATGACAACAGGTGGTGAGGTCCTCAGAGCCACCTTCTAAGATGAAAGAGGACACAGATTTAAAATGTCAATCTTAGTCAAGTGAAGGTCAGAAAAGCAGAGGTACAGGAGGTGTTGCTACCTGGAGCATAGGGAAGGAGCAGGGACACCAAGAGCCCCACTGTACATGTTTCACAAGAGTAAGAGTCCATGGAACGCAGCATTACAGTAACAGCAGTGTCAGTTGTAACTTATTTCATTTGAGAATGGTGAATCCTTCAAACACTCCTTCCCTCCATCCAGTCTGAGACAGGTTTGTATGGCTTTGACTTTCTGATCCTTCTGCTCCCCTGCGAGTGAGTTCTGGGACTGCAGGAATGCCTGATGTCTGAAGGGCTTGGAAGCTAGGACTTTTGCATGCTAGGCACTCACTGAGATATCCTTCATCAAACACAGAACTTCTAACTTGATAGTATTTAACTACTGATTAAACATAAACACCCTCAACAGTTATGGGCACATTTCCTTCTGGTTGGTCAGTTTGCAGCACTCACTCACACAGAAATGAACTGCTAAGTAATTGTTAATTTTTGTGCTAGAGTAAACCTAGACTTTAGACCTGTTAACTATGTGCTCAATTAGAGCCATGCCCATAGCTTCTAGGTATTTTAATAAACAATAAGAAATGCAACAACTATCAAAGAATCAACACATAAATTCATAACTTCTGATAATAAATGTTCCCATGACTTTCCAACTCAGATCAATAGTATCTATGAGTGAGTCAGCTTAGAAGAATTATATCACAGAACTGTGTTTTCTCAAGCATTTATCCTAGAGACCTTCATATACAGGAATAACCAAAGAGCATGAAGCAAGGTATGTGCTATTTTAGATCTGTAAGGTTTCCAATAAAAAGGAAAAATAATTTACCATGTTTTTCATTTCCAGAGGTTATCAAGCCCTGCAAAGACATTTTATAGTTATTACAAAAAGTTCATCATGTGCAATAAATAGAACACTTAATCTATTATAGGAATATACCCCAAGAAATTAAGGTGTATATAAAGAAAAATCCTTTATTTTTTGAAACAGAATCTCATGTAGCCCAGGCTAGCTTCAAACTCAATATGTAGCCAAGGGTGGACTCAAATTCCTGTCATTCCTTCTCCCACCTCCTCAAGCACTAGGATTATAGGCATGCACTCCCATGCTTGATGTGTGCCTTGATTTTCAATATCAAAGAAAAAGAAAGCAATGGCGCATCATTATGCTTGCAATTTTGTTATGCTTTCAAGTTTTTCCCATTTGTGTGTGTGTGTGTGTGTGTGTGTGTGTGTGTGTGTGTGTGTGTAGAGCTGAGAGGATGACATCCGACATCCTGCTCTTCCACTCTCTGTCTTACTCCTTGAGTCTCACTGAATCTGGATCAGTGCAGCGCTGGGGGCTGGGGCACACCTAGGCCCTCCCTCATGCTTGAATAGTGATTGCTCTTAGCCACTCACCCATCTCTGCAGCTTAGTACCTTGATGTATACTGTAAAGGGAAACTTCTGTATAAAACAAAACCAACACCCCCACCTAGCTAATGCATGGAGGAACACAGAGCTGTAATCTACTATATTTTATCCAATTGTGGTGTTCCTGAGTCCAAATTACCACTATACAGTTTTCCTTGAATATAAAACAAACCTAGGGTGGTTGTGATAGGGCACAAAATCTAGTTATAGTGGTTTACTCCCTCAATACTGAGTCCTATTGACACCTACAAAATGATTTAAAACATAGTCTAGTTTATGATTTTTTCAAAAGCAGTCTAACCAAATAACAGTTGGAAGAGATGGCCTTATGAAAATATAGTGTATCTTACATTTTACATCAGCTTTTAATCTGAGTATACAGCCTGATGTGGTAGTGCACATGTATAATATATATAGTCCTTGAACTGAGACGGTAGAAGCAGGAGAGTCAATGGTTCAAGGGCAGCCCTGGGCACAAGGAGAGTTTGAGGACAGTCTGACTATGGGGGACCTTGTCTCAAAAAGCAACAAACAAACAAACACCTGTAAAAACACTAATGGAAATCAGTCAAGTACAGGAACGGAGGAAACTGGTAAGTGAGGGTAACAAGCTCTAAGGTGGAGCTAATGTAGAGCTATCCCAGTCCCCACAGGACTCACCTCAGATTCCCTTTCTTCAGACCACACCTGACTTGGATGTTCATGCCACTCACATCTTACAGGCATATCTGGGGAACAAGAAAAGAAATCTCAATATTAAAACTTCTGTCTTTAATCCTTGAATTTTTTTTTATTAAAGTCAATAGAAAAACAATCCTATAAATCTTAGAAAATATCTTCATAAACATGCCATTCACAACTCAAGTTGAATGTTAACTTACATTCACTAGAAACTGAAGCAGCAGAAGTTGTCTGGATTAGTGAATGAAATAGCAACTGCGCTCGCTGTGAATACATTTGAAATTGCATTTGCCTTCTTCATTCTAGTAGTTTCCAATGACTACCACAAATGTAATCACTTTGCAACTTTAGATATGGAAAAATACTACTTAAAGAGCTTTCAAGTGAGTAATAAAAACTATCAGGATCAATTAAAACTTACATTTTGATTTTAATTACTCAGTATAATAGTTGGCAGATTAAATCCAGCAACGTGGAAGAAATACTCATTACGCTCACCTGCTAAAACAAAAGACTCAGGAGTTCGTTCAGGTAAGGGAGGAGGCGACTCCTCACTAACATCAGCATCTGAATTAAACACACAAAATTCAGACAATTAAAATTAGTAAAATACCACCTAAACAGAGAACTAACTTCCTTGATGTCTTAAGAAAAAAACATCAAACACCAAAAAAAAAAAAAATCCGTTTCAAACATCGTTACCACTCAATTCACGATTGAGAAGAGTCAAGAATCTCACCAAGCAAAAAAAAAAAAAAAAAAAGAATCTCACCAAGCAAAGAAGGAACAGATTCCACACTATGCACAAAGCAAATGCCTCCTACAGGCCTGTGGGAACCTGAAGACATAACTCTTACTGCACGGAGGCTGGCTGGGTTTCCTGATGATGCTTGTGTGCAAAGCAGCAATCTGCTCACCTGGTTAAAGCTTGACTTTCATGAGTTGTGGCACAGCATACCATGCACTGTGGGACAGTGTATTGTGCAGGGACGTCGGTAAGGTTGAGCAGGTACAGTCCCCAGCACCCAGGCACCCACCTGAGACGGTGGGCGGCTCCCCGCTCCCCACCAGATTCCTGGCCTGACACTTGTGCCACACTTTCCACATAGGGAACGTGAATGGTGGTCAGAACAGAGTTCCATGATAATGAGGTATCTAGATGAGTCCTGAGGGTTTAGCCAATAAGCTTCCCCTTCTGGACATTCCTTCCTGCAAAAGGTATTTAATCTTTGGTCCACCTCAAAGAGTTGTTATACACACATTTTCTATGATGACCTTGGAACCAAGGACTGTCTCTTCCATCAAGAACTGCCCTGGGGAGCATGGAGAAGGCATGAGCAGAGCTACAGCCTAAGTCTGTAGAAGGCTTCCCTGTGCTTCCAGACAGCCGCTAAGCTAAGGACAACTGCCAATGAGCTAAGCCAGAGCGCCCCCCCGCCCTGGGCTGGTCCTCAGACTATGGGCCTCTTCCATTCTTGGTTCTTCCAAAACTTCCAGTGGCATCTGGATGTCCAGAAGTCTGAGAACCCCTGGCCATGGCTCATTGTGGGCTCGTGGACCCCTGACCCACCGTTTCTGACTCCTCTGTGGTTTCCAGTGGTGGTTGGATACCCAGGAATCAGGGGAGCCCAGTCTTGGCTCCTTACGTCTTAGGCTGCATTTTCCCACCCTGAGTGGTGTATCAGTGCTGCTGACAGTGGGCATAGGGTAAATGCAGTCTACTATCTCAGTGTTTAGTCTGTCCCATGGCATTTACACACCCTAGCAGCGGGGCAAAACATGGAACCACAATGTGCCATCCATTTGTTCACTCATGGAAAAATTATGTACTTGGTCACATCTCAATCAACTAAAGTAACATTTTAAGTCACATTATCTTTCTATTAAATATAATATAGCTATTAATATCTTAATAACCATATATTTACTATCAAGTACTGTGAACAGTATCATCTAACTCTGTGCCAAGGATATAAACTGAAGTCATTTTAAAGGCTTTTACAGCAGTAGAAACCTATTTAACCCCTAGAAAAGATAGGAGGTAATGCATTAATTAAGGAGGTAATGCATTAATTAAGGTTAGCCTTATGGCTCATGATAAACCAGTGTCCTGGATCATCTCTGAATCCTGCTCTAGGGAGAGAGAGAAAACAAACAAACAAACAAAACAAAACAAAACCTGAGACCACACTAGAGCTGTGCATGTATAGCCAGTTTAGGCAGGATAGATATGGGAACCATACTGAAGAACCTATACTATTCTGTCCAGGCTTTATCCTTATTTTCTTTGAAAATGAGTGGTCTGGCAGGACATTATCTTTTTACCATATTTGATAGCACTAAAAACTGAAAATTAAGTACATTTTCAACAAGCATTGAGGCTGGCGGATTGCCCATGTCCCTCATGTTAATAGAGCTGGTGACATCACACAAAGTATAGCCTTCAGTCCAGAGTTCCAATACAATACTTGGAAGGACACACAGCATTGGGACTAAGTTCTGCACACTCCTGAGTACTGACCAGGTTGTCAAGAATCCTGTTCTCTAACTGGTCCTTGCTTCTCAACTGCATGCTTCTCCTCGGATCTATAAATGGCCTTTCACATACTTCAGGCAGGCTTTCTGTAGACCTTACATAATCATGACTGAAGTTAGAGCTCCAGGCTAGAGCATGTAAGAAACTCAAGTCAATTCTCAGTAGCCCCTCCCCCTAACCCAAGACTTATTCAACTAGAGGCTGCGTGTTTTACAAAGGCTTCTCAACATTACACAGTGTGTGGGGCCTACTCGGGTCAAATCTGAATGAAATTTCAGGCCTGAGTAAATAATGGAGAAAAATTCATAACACACGTGTGACACGTGTAGACCAGACCCTGGGTATATGGAAAGGAAGGGGTTGGGGGAGGGGAGGAAAAAGGGAACTAATGAAAGAATTCATTGCAAAAAATTTTGTCAGGCAATAAATCACTTATATAAAATATTATTTTTGTTATCAATACAAAATACTAGGGTTAATTCACTAACAATTTTTTTTTTTAATTTTATGTTTGTGAGTACACTGTTGCTGTCCTCAGACACACTAGAAGAGGGCCTTAGATCCCATTACAGATGGTTGTGAATCACCATATGGTTGCTGGGAATTGAACTCAGGACCTCTGGAAGAGCAGTCAGTGCTCTTAACCACAGAGCTATCTCTCCAGCCCTTCACTAACAAATTCTAATACAAAATTTCCTAATATTTTTATGTCAATTATTTTACAAAGCAAGTAACAAATTAAATAATCAATTGTAAAACAAACAGTACATGATATAATCTACAAGGTAAGTAATTAGGAACAATTAAAAATAAGTCTACTTGTTTTTTTACTTATTTATTTTTATTTTATGCACATTGGTGTTTTGCCTGCATGATAGATCCCCTGGAACTGGAGTTATATAGACAGCAGTGAGCTGCCACATGGGTGCTGGGAAGTGAGCCAGAGTCCTCTAGAAGAGGCCCAGTGCTCACTGAGCCATGACTCTATCCGTGAAAAATAACTGTGACAGTCAACGGTAGTACATCCCTGGGTATCTCAGAGCATAGGGGATTGAGCCAGAAAGATGAAGTTGCAGGCCCTTGTCTCATAAGCAAAGCAAGAGGAAAGGCGCCACGAAGATTTCAAGAACCAAATGCTCTATAGCAGGCCTGGTGCATCAAACTAGAATCCCAGTGCAAAGGAGCCAGGAAGATCCCGAGTTCCAGGCCAGCCTGAAATACATAAGGAAACCCTCTCTCAAAATCTTACAGTGTGAGTGAGTACACGTGTCCTCTGGACATGGCAGCTGCTTAGTGAAGAATCATTAAGGAACACCCTGCTCAGCTCTGAATGAATAAAACTGCCTCTAGTTAGCTGAATAGTTATGGGTTAACGTGCCAGCTCAAAGTAACTTTATTTGTAAGCATTTATGAAAAGAGCTCTTTAAAAAGAGCTGTAGTCATTGATAGGAAAATAGGACTATTAAGTATTTACAAGAAGCATAGGTGAAATTAAATGGCTAAGCAAGGGTACTATAATATTTGTATCACTAATTCCATTGACACAAAGATCAAATTATGGTAACAAAAATATAAACTTTAATTAAAATTTAAGAGGGGACTGGCCCTGATTTGATTTGATTTTGTTTTATTTGGTGGGACCCCTTTCCTCCTTGTCCAGCCTTAACGTGATGGTATGTGCCTGGTCGTATTGCAGCCTGTAGGTTGATAACCCTGGGAGGCCTGCTCTTTGGTGGGGAGGGGGGAAGGAAGACAGGAGAGAGGGGAACCTGTGATTGGAATGTAGTGTAAGATAGAATAAAAACATAGTAATGTAAATGCAGAGACGTTAAATAAGGTTGTATACTTCTATAAAACAATCCTGCTAATTATAGGCATTTACACCAGTTGGGGAGAGGAAAAGAATGAATTAGAATATTTAAAAAGAAAAACAGTATCTGGCCAGGTGTAGTGGTGCACGTGTTTATAATCCCAGCACGGAAGAGGCAGAGGCCTGCGGATCTCTGGGATTTGGTGGCCAGCCTGGTCTAACAGAGTGAGTTCCAGAACATCCAGGGATATACAGAAAGACCCTGTCTCCAAAAACCAAAACACAAATAAACAAAGTTATCTAAAGAACAACTAACTTTTGTTGCAGGTTCAAGTGTGGTGTAGAGTGATTGTGAACTGACCGAGCTAAATGCTTAGAACAGCTAAGTGTCAGACACTGTGTTACCTTTCTCAGCACCTGAGTGCGGCGTGCCTGCTACTTCCTGTCTGGCAATGGACATTGGCAGTACTCTCCTCGCGCAAGCACTCTCAGCACTACTGGCAGGAGACACTGTGGCACTTGCTGTTGAAATGCTAGTTTTGTTCCTGGTCACAGCACCGTCGGAGCTCCCATTGTCTGAGTCCGAGTCGTCAGAGTGAAGAGGGTTGGTAAAGCTGAGAGGAGCTTTCAACAGAGGGGAGCTGTTGTGGTGCTCCGTAAGATCTGGGGCTTCCTCTTCTGCGGTGGAGTTTGCTGTGGAACTCACTGTTTTCAGAGTCTGAAGGTGATTATCTGGGGATTTGCCTTCAGGTGAGTCAGGTACAGGTGTGGCATTTTCAGGTCCATGAAGTGACCACGTTACATGTCCTTTCTTGTCAAGAGGCAAGCAGTCTGGCCGTGGAGGTGTGTGCGAGTTCCTTTGGGACTCTTCTGAAGAATCAGGAGCTTTGTCTGAATGTGGCGCACCGCAGTCCACACAAGAATTCTGAGATACATCATCGACCTTCAGATCACCTGAACTTAACTCGTGTGGTTTAGAGGTTTTGTCAACTACAGAAGATGAAGCAGATTTAATTTTAATCGCATGTCCCCTGTTCAAGAGTGTGTTCCCATCAAAACTTTTGGGTCCTTCTTGGAGAGGGACTTTCTTAATCTCAAAACTTAAATTGCGCTCTAACTTCTTATCTATGTGCTCAATAGCTGATTCACTTTTCCCCATTAGGTCCGCTGATTTATCATAGCTTCTGTTGAGGTCAGCTGGGTGTTGCTCTGGTGAAGCCATGTGCAGCACTGGCTTTGGGTGGTACCTGTCACTGTCCTGCCACACAGTGGTAACGGTTGGGAAGGCTGAAGGAGGCGACGGCGTCAGGATGGGTGGCACCGGGTGAGGTTCTGGTGGCTGTAGTATTTCTTCCTTGGCATCCCCTTCTACAAGGCAACTAAGGAGGACAGATAGGGCTTTAACAATGCTTAACAGTTAAAAGTAAGTTGACTGATTACAATACACTTACAATGTTCTAATTCATAAGCTAAGGAAATTCCGTATTTATCAAGGTAACACAGAGGGATTGTTAAAGTCCTAAGACATTAATGAAAAGCAGTAGCCTCCACCTCTAGTCTATAAAGCAGAGTCACCTACTTTGGAATTATCTCCTATTTTACCTTTCCGATACCCTTATAGTTTTTTTGGCTCAATCTGCAACCATCGCTATTATTTACACTTACAACACCCTGGTTTTTCTTTTTTCCCTTGTTCCAGTCAACCCTGCTCGCTCCAGTCAGCCCCTCTCGCTCCCGTCGGTCCCACTTGCTCAGTTCCTGCTCTCTCCGGTCCAAGGATTCATTTATTATTATTCATAAGTACACTATAGCTGACTTCTGACGCACCAGAGGAGGGTGTCAGATCTCATTACGGGTGGTTGTAAGCCACCATGTGGTTGCTGGGATTTGAACTCATCACCTTCGGAAGAGCAGTTGGGTGCTCTTACCCGCTGAGCCATCTCACCGGCCCCTGGTTTTTCTTTATTCTGTAACTTCTTGTTTTCCTGTTAGTCTCTGAGTTTTACAAAGTTTGTCTGTGTAGCCCTAGCTGGCCTCAAATTCAGAGATCCACCTGCCTCTGCCTCCCTAATGGCAAGAGTAAAGATCAAATATACAAAAAAAGCCAAAAGCCAAAAATATACATTCTTAACTGTACCCACTTATCAGTTTATTCAAACCCATGAGTTGTTATGTATGTAAGGGTGTGTGTGTGTGTGTGTGTGTGTAACGAAGGTCAACCTCAGGATTTTCTATCAGGCTCTACTTTCTCTTTGGGATAGGCTCTCACTGAACCTGGAGCTGCCTTTTTGGCTAGACTGGCTGGAAACTGAGCTCCTGGGATCTGCCTGTTTCTATCTCTCCTTCCTTCTAATCATGGGGTTAGTGCATATTCCACCACGCCAAACTTTTGATGTAGGTGCTGGGAATCCAAACTCAGTTCTTCACGCTTGTGTGGCAAACTCTTTAATCACTAAGCTATCTCCCTGTCCAGCCCCTGTATTTGTTTTTTAACTAATGGAAATAAACTGTTATATTTATCTAATTAAATGCAATCGTGTGAAGACCAGGCTGCAGTTGAGGATGGCACTGAATTAAGTTTTACTCATTATCTGTGAGTTCGAAGTGGATATGTGGTTATGTGTGGACCCCACTGGCAGGCAGACAGACACCTGGCTTTGAACTCAGGTCATCAGATTCCCTTGACACTGAGTCACTACACTGAACCATCTCACAGGCCTGACCTGGAGTTTCTAGTCTTTCTGCCTTTCCCGTTCAGCAGCCAGGGTGCACACCTGGTCTGAAAGGCTGTAATCTTTTTTTTTTTTTTTTTTAAAGATTTATCTATTTATTTATTTTATATAAGTACACTGCACTCTCTTCAGACACACCAGAAGAGGGCATCGGATCTCATTACAGATGGCTGTGACCACCATGTGATTGCTGGGAATTGAACTCAGGACCTCTGAAAGAGCAGTCAGTGCTCTTAACCACTGAGCCATCTTTCCAGCCCAAGGCTGTAATCTTTAAATGGGCTGGTCCTCTGCTCATTTTCCCCCAGTTGCTCTTTGATAGTTTTGGCTTTAATGAATCTAGATGCACTTTAACATACTGTCAGTTTTAAAAACACATACTCTGGTGTTCTGAAAACTGGCAAATTTAAAAAAAAAAAAAAAGCACCTTAAATATTATTTAAAAGCTAAATTAGAGCTGGGCGTGGTGGTGCATGCCTTTAATCCCAGCACTGGGGAGGCAGAGGCAGGCAGATTTCTGAGTTCGAGGCCAGCCTGGTCTACACAGTGAGTTCCAGGACAGCCAGGGCTACACAGAGAAACCCTGTTTCAAAAAAACCAAACCAAAGGAAAAAAAAAAAAAAAAAAAAGCTAAATTATATACATAATTTATCAACCAAGAAAATTTATTTTTTTAAAACTAACTAAAATAATAAGCCTCTATTTAAAATTCTATTTTCTACTGTCTACTACTTTATACATAAAGCTCTTTAATACAGCTTATTTGAATTTGCTACAGTTGTCTTTTAAAAAGTTAAACTTGAGGCTGGTGAGATGGCTCAGCAGTTAAAAATAGTTACTTTTCCAAAGGAACAGGGTTTGATTCCCTGTACCCACAACTGCTTACAATGAGCCATTACTCCAGTTCTAAGGGATCTGAAGCCACCTTCTTACATACACACACAGAGATTTATCTGCATATGCATACATGCAGATAAAGTACACATAAGGTCAAATGAATAAATCTAAACCATAATTAAAAACCTACCACGTAGCCCAGGTTATAGCTTGTAGTAATCCCCAAATCTGCCTCAGTTTCTTCAATGCTCATTTGACATCCAGCATCCTCTTATTTTGTACTTGCTGTTTTCCATTCCTAAGTGAATTTTCCCAAACATCCTTTACTGTTTGTGGGCTTCCCAAGTTATGCTTTGGCATGAACCACCCAGAACTCCTTACTTGAATCTCTTAACTGTAATTTTTTTTTTAAAGATTTATTTATTTACTATATGTAAGTACACTGTAGCTGTCTTCAGACACTCCAGAAGAGGGAACCAGATCTTGTTGTGGATGGTTGTGAGCCACCATGTGGTTGCTGGAATTTGAACCTAGGACCTTTGGAAGAGCAGTCAATGCTCTTACGTGCTGAGCCATCTCACCAGCCCTTAATTGTAATCTTAATGTCTTAAACACTCTGTGTTGCACCCAGGTGTGAAGGTTCAGTTTCATCTCTCAGGCAGATGCTGTTGGGATCTCTCTCTCTCTCTCTCTCTGGACTGGGCATGTAGCCCGGGGTGGGAAGAGAATTCTTGTCTCCCTTGCAGGCAGCACTGGGTTCCTTTCCTAGCACTGTCATACCAAACTTTAGACAAACAAAATAAAATCCTTTCTCCTTTAAACCTCTACAACACTGCTTTTCAGTCTCGCTTCTTTCCTCTGTGCCATACCCAGAATAAACGAGCTTTCAGTAAGACTTTGGTCAGGACAGGATCTGGGCAGCTTCTCGAAACATGAACTGTTCTGACTTCCTGGATCTAGAGAGTCCTCCTAGCCTAAGAGAAACCATTTTAAAGGCAGCTAAGGGGGTATTTCCTATTCTAACAACAAAATATGTATTCCAGTATAGTGTACTATCGATATTGTTTATAAAAATCAAACACAAGCTTTAGCTTATCAATAACAAATAATTGGCAAATATCCTGCATCTTAGAAAAATAACCAGTTATGAAACTAAGAAAAAAATCTGATGTTGTCATTTTAGTCAGTAGAGTAAGCATCCTTCTAGAGGAGATTCCCTAAGGCACAGAGTACCTTCGAGTCCGCGGTGGCTTTGGAGGAGGAGAGTCTTGCTTCTCACTATCGATGGAACTGACCATAGTTCCAGTGGTAATTTCATTCTGCCAAGGGGAAAAAAAAAGTTTCACTAAAATTACAGGAAAAATAATTTTCCCTAATCGACACATGATCTCCACATTGTGGTATATATCCCTAACCCTACAAACATACAAACACACACCCCTTAATAATAAATTAAAAAATCCACAGCTCCAGTAAGATCATTTAGGGCTAGCATAGCAAGGAGTTACCACATGACAAAAAGAAAGGGCCTCCAGAAAGTCCCTATTTCTGTTTTTTTTTTTTTTTAAGATTTATTTATTATTATATATAAGTACACTGTAGCTGTCTTCAGACACACCAGAAGAGGGCGTCAGATCTCATTACAGGTAGTTGTAATGGGATTTGAACTCAGGACCTTCGGAAGAGCAGTCAGTGCTCTTAACCACTGAGCCCTCTCTCCAGCACCCTATGACTGTTTTTTTTTGTTTGTTTGTTTGTTTGTTTTCTATGACTGTTCTTAAAGAGCATGTAATCCATTGGGCATGATGGTATGTTACATCCCAGTACTCAAGGAGGCCGAGGCAAGAGAACCTCTGAGAGCCTGGGCTACATAGCAAGATTGTCTCACAACACAAACAAGCAATGGAGTACATGCAAATACCTGCAAAATGTTATACTGCCATGTCAAAAATAAATTTCAGGTAAACTCAACTCACAATTACTTAGTGAAGGGTGAGAGCAATGAAGAAGGTAAGTTTTTAAAGGTAGTGAATGTAGACTTGGACATAAGATCCTTTGAAATTTTACTTAGATTATTCAGTTTGTTTTGAGTCACTAAATCTGGACCATAACAGATAAAAAGTAAAGTGAGATAGTAGGACCCAGGTCAGATAAAAGTTAACTCCTGTCAGCCAGGCAGTCATTGCATATGCCTCTAATCCCAGCACTTGGGAGGCAGAGGTTGGTATCTCTGAATTCAAGACCAGCCTTTGTCTTCAGAGTTGAGTTCCAGGATAGTCAAGGCTATACAGAGAAACCCTGTCATGAACCCCCTACCCCCTACCTCCCCAAAAAACACAAACCAAAACTCCTTTTTCAGACCATCTCACCCAGCTGCAGCAGAAGACTGCAAGTCTGCGAAAGGCTAGTGAGCCAAGAATACTTACACCATCAACAATCTTCTGTGCTTCATGAATTTCATACAGTTGTAGCTGTTTTTCAAACAGTTGGGCAATAGCTCTATGAACAAGCTCATACTGCTCCTATTATAAAGAGAAATGATAAGGTAGGAGACGGTGAGGAACACCCAAGGAGAAACACTTACAAAATATAACTTATAAAGAGAAAAATTCAGCTCTACCTTTGTTTGTACTGCAGAGTGCCTCTGTGTTCTCATTTCTTGTATTAAATTAAATACATTAAATTCCTCTGGAATTTTCTAAAACAAAGAATATAACACATGTAACCATAGACATTATCAGAAAATAGTAAAATACTCTCCAAGTTTTCACACAGGCCTTAGACACAGGCTGGATAACTGCAAGTATTTACTGAGCTCTAGTTATCAGACAGAAAAAGACAGTGCTGCGGTCGCACGTGTCCGGTCCTCAGCATCACACTGCAGAATGTGACTAGAGCATGCAGGAAACAGAGAGACCACAACAAACTGAGGGGTGGAGGAAAAATCACACAGTTATGAAGGGGTGAGGAAGATGGCTCAAGTCAGGGAAGTGCTCATGTAAGTAAGTATGAGGACCTGGCTACAGTTCCACAGAACGGACATAAGACATTAACTCAAAAACCATGGTACAAATGAGCCAGGAAGTCAACTGAAGTCAACCCTGAGCACCGCTTACTGGCGCATATACCAGTGCACAGATATCACATACACATACCATACAGACATGTACGTGAACGCACAAGTGTGAATAAAAGGTTATTCTGTCAAGATCATGGGAAACTGATTACTCAGAGAACTAAGAAGTTGAATATGGATAAAGCCTAAGATAAGGTTGCTTGAAATCAGCCTATACATATAATAAAGAATTTGACTTTACTTTCTAGGCCTCTGTGTCCTTGGCCATGGCCATTCAAGACACAAGTTCAAGAACTAAGGCAGATCCACAGGCTTTGTCTCCAGGTGATATCTGTAAAGACCCGCACAATGTGTATATTCCACAGTGAGACTACAATCCTGAGGTACAGGTACCCTCCCAACTTCTACTCCAGGAAAGATGTCAGTCTGAACCAGGAAGAAGTGAGTAGGATTTGGTTGTCTGAGAGAAACATTCTGGAGTGATGAGGAAGACTGAAGAGCAAAGAATGATTTTAAGCTGTATAGCTGTAGTCTCAAGAGAATTAAAAGCATTTTTATATACAGTTCCCGCTAAGGCCTAGGTTATATTTATGTTAAGACAAATTCAATCAAGTGGGGACTATAATATACAACTTTAGTGATGTTTCAAACAAATACTTAAATATTCTGAAATTTTCTCCCAAATTTTGTTTGCTAGTGTTTAAATATCTCTCCCTTTTCTATCTCTTCCTTTTCCAGTTTTAGTTTTTGAGTTTAAAAATATTTACTTATGCTGTGAGGTGGTGCTGCACGCCTTTAATCCCGGCATGTGGAGGGCAGAGGCAGGTGAATCTGTGAGTTCGAGGCCAGCCTGGACTACAGAGTGAATTTGACAATAGTCAAGGCTACACAGAGAAACCCTGTCTAAGCACCATCCCCTCCCAAGTACATATATATATATAAGTATGTATGTACACCCGATGCTTGCCTGCTGAGGTCAGAAGGCCTTGGATATCCTGAAAGTTAAGTTTCACCATGTGCCATGGTATGGGTGCTGGAACTGACCCCTGGTCCCCGGCAAGAGCAGGAAGTGTTCTTTACTGCTAGGTCATCAATCTAGTCCTATAATTTTTTACTTTTATGTTAAAAATGAGATCCAGGCAGTGTCACATTCCTTTAATCCAAGAACTTGGGAGGCAGAAGGAGGAGGATCTCAGTTCAAGGTCAGCCTGGTTTCGAGGTCTCGGTCTCTGTCTGTCTCTCTGTCTCTGTCTCTCTGTCTGAAAGCCAGAACCACATAGTGAGACCCTGTGTTGTCCCCTCTCCCCCCAAAGAACCCCAAACAAACAAACAAACAAACATAAGTGGGAAGAGCCTAGTCAATTTTTTTCATTGAAAAACATTTCATATTAGGAAAAGATTAGTTTTAGGAGAATATAAAAATGAAATTTTATCCCAGAGAGATTATTTAAGAATTATTTAAAACTTGCTCTTGCCTGGGGGGGGGGGGGGTGGAGAGGGAAAGGAGACTCGGACAGAAGGACAGCAATGGTAGGGGGGAAAAGATGACGTAAAGGAAAACTAAGCATTGAACCTAGTTTATTTTCAAAATGCTAACTGACATATTCATAGCAAATTTCAAGCTATGAAAGATTAAAGTTTGCCTATAACACAGAGAAAATGAACATAGTATAGAACTAGCAAAAGAAACATATACGAGAAACATACACACATACAGAGAAGGGACTCTTACTGATCCTCATGTCTTCCACAGTCTCAAACACAACTTAATGGAAGTAACAGGTAGAAACTACAATGCTGACAGCAACTGTCACAACTACAATGCCATGGGTAGTGAATTGATTCTAGGCACCTGCCCTGGGTCAGCACTCTTAAACACTACACATGAAAGAATTCACTCAGTGGAAAACAAACCCCACCTGGTGAGCAGTTCAGAGTCTCAAGGCAGCTGTAACATTTGCACTTATCCACATTGCTCTTTATATGGTAAGACTAATTCTAGAAATATAGTATATCAAAAAAACAAAACAAAACAAACAAACAAACACCCACACTATAAATTTAACATAACAATAAACCGAATATACTATATAAAAGGCATTCTTACCCCTGCTTTCAGTAAGTTCCACGTGTAATCTATGGCACAAATAGCACCTGTTCGTCCACAGCCTGCACTAAGGGCACAAAGTTTGAAAAAAAAAAAATAACTTGTTTTTTTTTTAAAAAAATAAAAGGTATGTTAATTATGCCCCAATAAGAAATTTGATGCAATTCTACATAGTAAATCAAATACAAATTAGAGTACAGTACCATCATTAACATTAATATTTGAGTATTTAAAAATTCAAGCAATTTCTAAAAGTAAGTGGCTCACAGAGAACCTGTAAACCCTTAACTCTGTAAGTTTAATTCTAGCCAGTAACCCACTGTACAGATAAAATTATTCTCAATAGTTATAAGCATAATAGAATGCTGACGATGGCTTTATTGTTTTGGTCAAGAAGACCCAGTACATTGTAGTAGGTATGGGAGGATCAGTTCAGAGAAGCAGCAGTGTCCTTAGTAACCCAACCCCACACACAGGCAGCTGGCTACCCTCAGCTCCTGAAGAACAAGCGGAAGCTACATTGTTTTTCCAGCGGTTTTAATTAAATGGAAGCATTCTTATAAAGCATGCTCACACTAGAGCTGGGCGTGGGAGGCCTGACTGTGGTGACGATCACTTCGGAGGCTGGGGCATGAGTACTTGAGGTCCCAGCCAGCTTGGAATAGGTTTTAAGATCCCAACAAACACACTTTATATTAAATGGGTACATTTTCTTTCCTTTTGTAGATGTGCTTTTAGGGTTAACTTCAGTTAATACACTGTTTCCTAACAGCATTAAATCATCAATTTTTTTCCCCATACATGTTTTCTCTGTGTAGCAAGCCCTGGCTGTCCTGGACCTCTCTCTGTAGTCTATCTAGGCTAGCCTTAAACTCAGAGATCCATCGTCCTCTGCTTCCCCAGTGTTGGAGTTAAAGGTATGCAACACCACCACCCTGTAAATAATTTTTAAAACTAGAAAAACCCTACTGAAATAGACTTATGAATTATAGATACTGGCTGAATAACAGGATGGAACAGGAAATAATTTCAAACAAGTTGTTAAAAAAAATCAAGTTAAAACCATTTCTTTATCTTTCAATGTCAGAACAAAAGTTTTCTTTTTGGCCACCACTGATTAACTATGAAAAGATTGTTATAATCTACAAATTTGTTTGATGGTTTCTGTATATCTACCAACAAACCAATTCTCCTGGAGGCAGCTCTCTTTACTAGTCAAAAGATACCAGTTGGGTAAGAAAACTTCAAAACTGAAATAAATCAACCTTTAAAAAAAGTAATTAACCAATAATCTCTTATGTTTGAAAATTTTCATTACTTAAAAAAAAAACCCCTATTTTATGTGCATGACTGTTTTGCCTATATGAATGTCCACCACATGCATGCACACTTGATGCCCAGAGAAACCAGAAGAGTTTGTCTAATCCCCTAGAATTGGAGGTCTAAGCTGCCATGTGGGTGCTCAGAACTGAACCCGGGTTTGGAAAAGCAGCCAGTGCTCTTAACCACTGAGATATTTTTCCTTTTCTTTCTTTTTCTGAGACAGGGCCTATGTAGCTCATGTTGGTATCCTACTCATAATGGTCCTGCTTTAGTTTCCAGAATGGGATTACAGGCATGCACTACTGTGCTGTGTTTTCTTTATTTATTTCTTATAGTAAAATTCAATTACAGATACAAATATTTTAACAGGACAAATTTAGTTTGATTTGGAGAAACTCTGATTCTCAGGTGTTTTGAAATATTAAGATAGAAAATAGAAAAATTGCCTAAGGAATCAAGTAAATTTTATACTATTTGGAAACATATCTATTTATCTAGTGAAATTCTAAAATTAGGTTTTGAAATATACATTACTGAACAATATAATCATGATTATACTGTAAAGCTACTGTGAACCTTCTATTTTCATGATTGATTCAATATTTATTCTTTTAAAAGCTGTATTCTCCCTAGCATTTTTATATACACTATAAATGTAGACCTTAAACATGCTAGGGTGAGGTGGTTTAGATGAGTAACGCCTTCCATAGACTCACGCATTTGAATACTTGGTCCCCAGTTGGTGGCACTTTAGAAGGCTGGTATAATATGAGACCTTTAGGGAATGGGGCCTTACTGGAGGAAGTTATTGCTATAGGTAGGCTTGCAGGGCTATAGTCTTGCCGTACTTTCTGATCATGATGCCTTCCCCAACATCATGCACACTAACCCTCTGAAACTACAAGCTAAAGTAAATTTAAATTTGTTTTGGGTCATGGTATTTTATGATAGCAATAGAAAAAAACATAACAATTCAAGTGGCAGCTATTTTTCCTGCTGTATCCCTGGTTTTTGTTGGTTTGCTCCTTTAGGATTGTATAGTTGTTGATTTTCTTCTTCCTACGTGAGACATAGTCTTACTCTGCAGCCCAGGCTGGTCTTATCTCATGCTGGTCTCTAACAGTCACTATGCAGTGAGATTATAGGCATGAGCCGCTTTAGGGAGCCTTTGAATAATTTTACATTAAAACTAAGTTAGGTAGGGTGTTTCTTCCTTGTTTGCGATCCTAGCAATGGGGAGGTAAAAGTTCAAGGCTCACCTTGGCTATTAAGACCCTGCCTTTTAAAAAAAGAATAGTGGTCATTCAAAGAAGCCACACAACACTAACAAACCTTTCTGAAAAGAGTTTCAGAGCTCATTAGTTCTATCATAAATAATATGGAGTTCACTGGAGTAGAACGACTGTCAGATGAGACAGATAACAAAGGAGTCACAATATTTAAGGACATAAAAATCTTATAAATGCTTAGGCACACATTCTTAATTTCCCAGATATGAAAAAATTAAGGCTATCTTCCTTCCAACTGGAATGCTTTTTTGCTTTTCATTTAAAATATTTCATGGCTTATAAGTAGAAAAAATAATCAGACAATAAAAACAGGTCAATGATTTCAGTTAAAAACAGCTGCTCTTATTTAACACAATTAACCTCTAACCTGCACTTGGAACACAAAATTAGTTACCCCTTCAAGAATGTCAGAAGTTGAAGGCTGTGTTTACATGACTTCTTACCTGTCAACATGACTAATTTTGTAAAGACTAATTAGAACTTAATATTACCTGAAAAGAGAGAAAACATTTCTCTGGAGCAGTTTAACAGAGAGATAGCTCAACTTAAGCCTGTTAAGGGGGAAAGTCATTACTTTGGGCAATGCTACACAGCACAATTTAATAAAGATGTCCAGTAAATGTATACCAACAGTTTATATTTAACTTACTACAAAAATGCTAGGTCAGGTATCATGGCACACATCTATAACCCAAGCAGGCCAGTGGAGGCAAGGAGGATAGCCTTGGCTATTTAACAAGTCTGATGCCAGCCCTGGCCTACATAAAATGCAGTTATAAGCCTTCAATTCTCAAAAACAAACAAACAAACAAACAAACAAACAACAAACAAACAAAAAAACCAAAACAGTGCAGAGATTAGAATATTTAACAATAAATGTCACCCACCATAATTCCTTAAAAAGGTTAACAAAAAAAAAAAAAAAAAAAAAGAATGCTCGTTTCATGTTTGTTTAAGATTTCAGAAGTTTTTAAACTATAATTTCGGGGTATGATAGCAATAGTACAGACATGGCCGCTTGGTCCTCGGGAACAAAATCCAGCACAAGATGTTTGTCACTTGGAAAACACCTTACAATCTACATCGTAAGAGTTCTGAAATTCAGGTCTATCTTACAAATGACATCTGTGCTGTGTAACTGGCAATGAATTCTCTCATGTTTAGTATGTGTCAGGTAAGGATGTGTCTGTCCCCTTTCTTTCCTTCCCTTCTTTCTGCTAAGGGACAGCATACCAGGAGGTAGCCCTAAGCTGCTATTGGTTTGGGGTTTTAAGCATGTCCCTATACCCCGCACTTCTCTGGAGACCATGGGATCTGAGATCAGTAAGGCCTTTATATCTATGTACAGTTTTTAAAGTCTGATACTTCAACACTCATGAAAATTTGCCGGACACTGATCATATCGGGAAATGATGATGTTTTACAGTAACATTTAGACAGTCTATTAACCAGATTAGATTATATCAATTCATAGGGTCTTATTCTCAAACACACCATAACAGGGCTAGGAAAAGCTCAAGATATAATAAAACATCATATTAATGTAGAAATAAAACCTCATTCCACAAAACGTAAACACTGTACTTCTCTACATTTAGAAAATGACTTTGTACCTGCAATGAATACAAATAGGCACATCTTCATGTTCTTGGTATTTCCTCATTAAGCTTATCATGTCCAGAATAGAATCAAATGATGAAGGAACATCATGGTCTGGCCAGTTCACGTAATGAAACTGATAGAGCCGACGGGATTCCTACACGAAAAGCAGAAATTCAGTAATTAGAAGAATGTATTTACAAACTTGTAAGCTATTATTCCATATCTTTAAATTTTTTCCCCAATTTTAACCTTATAGTAAATATTGAAAGTGATAGCCCGCATAAATTAAAGATCCAAATATGCCTCAGTAACTCTAAAAACTATTTTCATTTATGAGTATGAGTCCACGGACATATGTATATTGTGTGTGCCTCATACCCCCGTGGTCAAAGAGAGTTTTAGATGTGAGTGGCATTCGAGTGCCAAGCCATCAGCGCTGTGCTAGAAACTAACCGGGGTGCCCTGCAAGGGCACTAAGGTGCCCTGCAGTCTCCTTAGTCCCCTCAATAACTTTTAAGATTGATTATTCTAGATGTCAGCAAAAGAACAGAGTTTGGGTTTCAGTTCCAATATGCAAGTTCTATATCTGTCATCTACTAAATAGGCAAGTTATTTAACTTCTCAAATCCCCTTTATCTATGTCTATGTGCAATACATACTTTTATAGTTAGAATAACTGACATATCTGATACACTTGTAGAAGTTAAGGTACTAACTAGAGATAAAATGTGCAACCTGAGTACAAGAAATGACTCAACTAAAGGGCTATCCTTAGTCCAGTCAGTGAGAAGACAGACTGTGTGTCGCTTGTCAGAGAGTAGGAAGCCTTGCAAGTGAGTTGGAAAGAATGATGTGACAAGACTGTACTGGATGATTCTGTGTGTCAACTTGACACAAGCTAGCATCAGAGAGGAAGGAGCCTTAGTTGAGGAAATGCCTCCATGAGATTCAGCTGGAAGGCCTTTTCTCAGTGAACAATAAATAGCTAGAGCCCAGCTCATAGTGGGTGGTGCCATCTGTGGGTTGGTTGTCCTGGTTCTGCAATAAATCAGGCTGAGCAAGCCATGGGAAATAAGCCAGTAAGCAGGCCTCCCCATGACCTCTGCATTAGCTCCTGCCTCCAGGTCCTTGCCCAGTCTGAGTTCCTATCCTGACTTCCTTCGGTACTCAACAGCAACGTGGAAATGTAAGCTGAACAAACCCTTTCCTCCCCAAGTTGCTTTTTGGTCATGGTGTTTAGTCAGAGCAATATAAATCCTGACTAACACAGTGACCAAGACAGACTAATAATAAAGAGAGGAGAAGAAAGCTGACAAGCATCTTTCCAATGTCTTCTGTACATGTCTTTGGTTCTTACCCGAAAAATTATCATTTTGTTTGGCTCTGAAACATTTAAGTCAACAGCCTGAAGATACTTTAATTTAAATCTAAATTAATATTTACTTTTAAATTTCTCTTTCTTTTTTAAAGATTTATTTATTATTTTATCTAAGTACACTGTACAGATCTCATTACGGATGCTTGTGAGCCACCATGTGGTTGCTAGGATTTGAACTCAGGACCTTTGGAAGAGCAGTCAGTGCTCTTAACCACTGAGCCATCTCTCCAGCTCACTTTTTAATTTCTTAATAGTGCTGGGGATTGAACCTTTGTACCTGCTAGACAAAGGCCCCCACCATTGTGCTATATCCCAACCTCTAAATGAAAATTTAGTTTTGTCTTTATAAAAAATTCTGAGTACACGTGAGTAATAAATAAATCTATAATCTGCAAAGTGTTAACAGAAGAAAACTATGCAACAAAGAATGCATAATTATGCAACACACAGAAAATTTTGTTGTCCTAAGTAAAGTAGCCCTCAGACTGCTTTACTACACAGTTTGATAAGCTTAAGACTCAAGACATTCACTAAATAAACTACATAATAGCAAGACTCAGCCTCACAGAAAGAATGGGAAGGAGGAGAGGGAGAGAAGGGAAGAATGAATATGAATGGAAATAGGAACTCTTTTTAGTCTATAATGGGAATTACTTACATTTTGAAATTCAAGTAAAAGTGTTCGGATGAAGTAGTCTGTTCTTGCTTGTTCATTTTCCTAAAAAGATAAAAGCTTGTGAATTGAGCCTGATGTGGTAACACATATCTTTAATCCCAGCACTTAGCAGGCAGAGGCAGGCATCAGATCTCGGTGAGTTCGAGACCAGCCTGGTCTACAAAGAGCCAGGACAGCCAGAGTTGTTACATATAGAAACCCTGTCTTGAAAAACAAACAAACAAACAAACAAACAAACAGTGCTGTGTGCATACCCACAGACACACAAATACTTAAAGGTCCATAATCTAAAATTAGCATTTAGAATTTTGGCTACTTAAGGTTTTTTCTAGGAACTAAGTAAGCTCCGAGGCCTTGAGCATGTTAGGTAGGGTTATCACCTAACACTCTGAGCCATGTCCTGTGCTTCCTACTGTTTTGTCTAATTTTTACTTACTGGCTTTAAAAAGTGTCTAGTCAGTGATTATTTTATCCTGACTGTATCATCTAACAGAGAATACTGAAGTGGCTGGCAATCATCCCTGGAACCATTCAAGGAAACAACCCAGAGGAATGTCACACTTACTGTCTGCCGCTGCATCCCACCTTCACCATGTTTTCTTCCCACAAGGCTCTATTCCTTTGTCACACTCAACGCTCAATCTAAATGAGCAGCAATGTGGGAAGAAAAACCCTTAGTTATCACCTTATTGTAGTTGTACGTGCCCAGCTTTGAGTCTATTAGCCTGACATTTGTCTGCTGCTGAGTTCTTGGTTTTGCCTGGTTAGTTGTAACCACAGACCGTTTAGTCCTGTCATTAACAAGGACAATGTGATGGTTTGTATATTGTTAGACCAGGGAGTGGCACCATTTGGAGATGTGGCCTTGTTGGAATAGGTGTGACCTGGTTGGAGTAGGTGTGCCACTGTGGGTGTGGGCTTAAGACTCTCACCCCAGTTGCCTGGAAGTCAGTCTTCCACTAGCCGCCTTTGGATGGCCTTTGGATGAAGACGTAGAACTCTCAGCTCTGCCCACGCCATGACAGCCTGGATGCTGCCATGCTCCCACCTTGATGATAATGGACTGAACCTCTGAACCTGTAAGCCAGCCCCAATTAAATGTTTTTTTTTAATAAGACTTGCCTTGGTCTTGGTGTCTGTTCACAGCACTAAAACCCTAACTAAGACAGACAATATATGCTATTCACTAATAAAATAGACATCCACTATAATTCTAGCATGGGAATCACTTTATTTATTCATTCATTCATTCGATTCATTGATTCATTCTTTGGTTTTTCACGACAAGATTTTTCTGTGTAGTCCTGCGTATCTTAAAACCAGGCTAGACTCCAACTCAGAATTCTGCCTGTTTGCCTATGCTGTTTCTCCTACCCCACCACCCAATTAAAGGCTTGTACCACCATGTCTAACATTCTTTTCATTTACTGTTAAGAGGAAAGTGCAGTTTACTTTTACCGAAAGCAATCAAGAAAACAGCAGGTCACTCATGCCTATCACCCCACCATGTGGAAGGCTAGGTGAGAAGACTGGCTATCAGTGCAACAACATTCTTTACAAATAGTGTAGTGGGCTAGCGCTGACACCCAGGCTAAGCAGCTTGGCCTGTGCTAGTCCTCCCCTCTGACCACCATGGCACCCTTTCCATCCCTGTACCACAGTTCCCCTGAAGACTTGCCTCTCTGTATCAAGATTTTGAGTGCCAAGCAGGCACATCACACACTGGTATTTTCATTAACATGCTTCCAGCCTACAGATTCAGTTTTATAAATGTAGTTAAGTCAGTGGAAATATATCCTGAGTTGTATGACACAAACATCACAGAAGTTGCGTTTATTCTAGTCCTCAGCATGGACTGACAAATCCAGGCTGACAAATCAGCATCTTTTTCTTACTCAGAGGACTTCATTTATCTTTGAGTTCAGGTGAAAGCCCACCCAGAAGAGCCTTCTCTCCCTGCTTATTATAGAACTGTTTTGCTGTTGAATGTCCAACATCAAACTTTTAATTGAATAGTGACATTCACTAGTTATCTTATTGCATTTAAATTAGTAAATGTTAATATAACCACAGCACTCAGAACTAGGCTCCCTGGTCTGTCCTGGAATCTAACATAGAATCATTTCTGGACTAAGAGGGTATGCCTTTACTGGGTATATTGTGGTGTGTATTAGTTATTATTGTTCGTCCTAAATAACACAAAATGCAGTAGGATTAAAACATAACATCTTTTGTCCATTGTAGTAGTACATACTTAAAAAAAAAAAGATTTAATTTATTTATTTAATGTATATGAGTGCTCTATCTGCATGTACACCTGCATGCCAGAGAGGGCATCAGATCCCATTACAGATGGTTGTGAGCCACCATGTGGTTGCTAGGAATTGAAGTCAGGCCTGCTCTTAAGCGCTGAGCCATCTCTCCAGCCCCAGTACACACTTTTAATCTAAACCTTCAAGAGGCAGGGGCAGGCTATCTCTGTGAGTTCAAGGCCAGCCATAGGTGCACAGTGAGGCCTTGTCTGAGAAAGGAAAAAAAACAGCAACAAAAACCTTCCATGCTGTCCCACATTACAACTTTAGAGTACTTGCTGCATACTGAATGAGTTCAATTAGGAATGGATTTTAGATTTACCAGGGTCTGTGAGCTCACAAACCCTTCTTTATTACAGAGCCCTCCACATGTCCCACTCACAAAACAATGCCCTTTGGTTCTGTTTCTCTGAAGCATCCCAAAATGTCAAGTTCAAGGTGTTTGTTAGTTGGGCAAACACAGCATTTATTGTGTAAGCTATGAAGTGCCACATAAATAAAACCGGTGCTTCTATTTAGCGCATCTATAGTTTACATAGTTTTCTCTCTCCCCCTTGTTTGATTCTCTTCCCTCATTGTTTTTAATTTCATTTTCTCAAATTTCTACTGTGGTAGTATTTGAACTTGAGTTTAACTCCAGAGGTCACTAAATGGGCTCCCATGTCAACCCTGCCCCAAGGACCTTCCGAGTGCTGTGGCTCTTTAGTTTAGTTCCTCATGTTGTGGAGACCCCCAACCATACAATTTCTTTTGTTGCTACTTCATAACTGTAGTTTTGTTACTGCTAAGAATCGTAATGTAAATATTTCTGAAGACAGAAGTTTATGAAAGGGGTCGTGACCCACAGGTTGAGAACCACTGCTCTGTAACTTGTTATGCAGATAGGGCCAAACTTGAACAATCTTCCTTAGTGATGTTGGAATTCCAGCATCAACCAGGGCCAGCCTACACTTTAGGCTCCAATGTCAAATTACCTGCTATAAGGAATAATCTTTACTTTCAGGATTCAAGTTTAACTTTATTCCTAATTTTAAAATACGAGGAAGGATAACATGATGTACCACAGTTAGCAATGTTCTTTTCCATTTATTTGATCAGAAGTGAATATATCAACTTCCAAAGAAATAGTCACATGTACATTGTCAAGAGATGTAAAAAGACTAACAGAATCATCATAAAAGTAAAGAAAATAACAGTTGTAAAAGTTGTTCCTTAACCTCCTGAATCTGAAAGCAGTATAAAACATCAGTACTAATTACTGTTAAGTGAAAGTCTGCATGGAATTAAGTCCTAGGCTTGTAATATCCTGAGTTTGTACCATACTACAATTTAATTGTTCAGTCTACAATGCAGCTTTTCTGATGAAATAATGTATATAAAAATAGGTACTGTGGAGGCATCCTCCCTACTGTGTAGCTTTTATAATGAAGAAGAGGTGATATGTATTGATGGTTTAAGTCTTACCTGGCTGTGAACTTGTGAGCTACAATACCTGACCTGGCAATACATGCCTACTGGTGCAATTTTGGCATGAATGTTATAGGATCCCCTTTTCATTGTACCTAAGGTCTGCTCCATGGGATGGAAACCACCCGTGAAACTGTAAACTGGATGGATAGGTCACATGCCCTAGGGGAGAAACCACTTCTATTCTTTGCTAGATGGACAAACAGCCTTCCAAAACTGATCTTTACATAAAGCCATCAGTGCAACTCTCTCAAGCTTCAACAAGGAAGCTTCTTCCTGCTGTAGAGGGAGGCAAATACAGAGACTATTAACTGACTAAGGAGCAAAGAGTAAATGGTAAATGCTCACCCACACGGGACATCCGTATCAGCCCCTCCCCACAAGGCTCAGGAAGCACCACGCAAGCGGGACGCCTGTAAGTGCCCAAGGTTGGAGAGGACTGCTGCGAAACTGTGTTCTGGGTGTGAGAGACTGTCACACTGAAACACGGGAGTGGCAGCTCCCTGAACAACACAGAGCCAATCAACTTCCAACACGGATGAACAGGGGCTTATACAGTCCTACTCCAAGGGGAGGGGCTATTGCCAGCTGTTGGTTGCTGGGTAAGGGACAGATAAATTTTCTTTAGGGTGTCTGCCTTGCTCCAGTTTACTGCCCTACACCATGTGCACCAACTCAGTGGATTAAAGGTCATGAATTTGGAAGAAAGACATAGTTGGTGAGTCTGAGACCTGGAAAATGGGGCAGGGATAGATTTGATCAAAATATATTGTACTTGTGCATGAAATGCTCAAAGAACAAATTTTTAAAAAATATTTTAAAACATGTAAAAATAGGTACTTACACAAGAAATTTTAAATGGTGCAAATGTTATAGGATCTTCTCCATACAAGGGCCAGTAGCGCTCACACTTTTTCTGTTGTACAAAAAAGATAAATAGAACACAGTTCAGTAACTGTATGATATTTCTTAAGCTTTTAGAACTATTTTAGTCCTAGGGTTAAGAAGAAAGAGCACTGTTATATAAGAAGTATTCTGGGGGCTGCAGAGAGCATTGGTCTGTCTTTCAGAGGATCCTGGTTCAATTCCCAGTATCTACATGGCAGCTTATTACTGTCTGTTGCTCCAATTTCAGGGAATCTGACATCCTCAAGCCTGTCTGTGGACAAGCACGCAAGCAAAACACCAATGCACATAAAAAACAAAAGGAATCATATCCAAGAAGGAGGAGGAGGAGGAAGAGGAGAAAGAAGAGAAGGAGAAGAAAGAACAGCAACTGCAGGTTTCTATTGGTTTGTGCTAATTAAGACTGATTTTCACCACTTATTACAATGAGTTCCTTAATGAAATAAAAAGAAAAATCCTATACTTTAATGGTACTGAAGAAAAACTCTAAATGAGCCAGGTGGTAGCAGACATCCCTTTAATTTTCGCACTTAGAAGGCAGAGGCAGGCAGATTTCTTGAGTTTGAGGCCAACTTGGTCTATAGAGTTCTAGGACTACCCAGAGAAACCCTGGCATAAAACAAGCAGGCAGGCAGGCAGGCAGGCAGGAAGGAAGGAAGGAAACCACTAGATGAGTAAAATATAAGTTTCCAACTATAAGTAAATGACAAAGAATATTAACATTTACATAGAAATCTCATTAGCCTTCAATTTTTATATTTTATTATCTGTTTACTTTCTGTCTGACATCACTTTAATACTGGCAAACAAAGTTGTTCCCAAGGAATAAAAGAAATTACTTAAAATATAGCTTTTCCATTATTTATGATATGTATAGAACAAAGATTTGTCTTGCTTGTGTACACATCTCTTATTTCTTTTTTTTTTTTTTTCGAGACAGGGTTTCTCTGTGTAGCCCTGGCTGTCCTGGAACTCACTTTGTAGACCAGGCTGGCCTCGAACTCAGAAATCCGCCTGCCTCTGCCTCCCGAGTGCTGGGATTAAAGGCGTGCGCCACCACGCCCAGCATTTATTGAAAATTCTTATAGCCATTTTTTTTAGAACTTAAAATTTACCTTTACTAATGAGTCACACTAAACTAAAGAACGTCATCAAGTAAAGACATTTGCAATTTATTCTTTAAGTTTAATTTGGGTGCCACATCTAGAGGTCACACAAGTTTTAGTTAAGTGCTATTGTTTGTAAACGTATTACAGTCTTCTATAGTGACAATTTCAGTTCCCATGCTGTAGGACATCACAATGGTCTGAAACATCACGTACACAGAGAGAGCATCAGCTAACAACGGAAGCAAGGCTGGAAGCTCAGTGGCAAGAGTGTCTGCTAGAGTGTGGAAGGTTCTAGATCCAACCTGAGCATGACTGAAAACCAAACCAAGTAAGGGTTTTCTTTTTTGAGCTGTGAAAACAGTATAAATAAAGGCTGGCGTGCTGGCACATGTACTTAGTCCCAGCACCTGGAGGGCAGATGCAGATCTCTGAGTTCTAGGACAACCAGGGATTTCTCAGAGAAACATTGTCTTGAAATCCCCCCTCCCCACACAAAGTATAAACAAATAAAATAAGACAGTGGTGGTGGGGCTGGGGAGATGGTTCAACAGATGTAGTACCTGATCTGCACTCAGAGCTGAATTTGGAGCCCAGCACCCACGTAAGGTCAGATATAGTGTATCTGCCTCTAATGCCAGCACTGTAGGGAAGATGGAATTCTGGACACTCAGTGGCCAGCCAGTGAAGCTGAAACGGTAAGCTCCCAGTTTAGTAGGAGACCCTTATATCAAGCAAGGAGACGGGGGGAGCAAGGGACAGATAGACAGAAAAATACTAACTGGTCATGACCTCTGGTTTTTCATACTTAAACACACCACATGTGACTTTCTCTACCTGCACACACATATACATGACTATGTATGCACACATGCAACATATACATACAGAGAGATTAGTTTTTGTAAAGAGACTTATCAAAATATTCATGCTATTTTTAAGATTATCTTTTTTTTTTTAATTGTGAGACAAGACCTCATACAGATTTAACTGGCCTAATGTAAACTGACTTGGCCTCAAATTTGTGGCATGCTCTCCCTGCTTCTGCCTCCCAAGCGCTGGCATTCCAAGTGTATGACATCATATACAGCTTAAATTGCTGACCACCAGAACTACTTTAATATGCTCATGTGTTCAATTTTATTACCATTTAAAAAATTACTTTTTAGACAATAAATTACATTTGACTTAAAATATCATGAAACATTTGAAAACTGTACTTAACAATACACTTAATTTTAGTATATTATAAAATGATTTTCTGAAACAGAGAGAAGTTTGTGTTCCATGTATCATATAAAATAGCAGAGCACAAAAAAAGAAGTGTGTATCCTTTAACTACATGGGATCAGATAACTGAAGTAATAAATGACCAGGAACTTCTATTCCCCAAACACAATGTGTTAACATACCCTTCCCATCTCAAATTCTCGACAGGCCATTACGATGATCTAAGAAGAGTTGGGGTGGGAGAGAAAAAAAAAAATCAGTTAAAAATAGTTTTACTTTTAAAATAAAATACAAATGTCTGGTTCATTTATTTCTTACTTTTGAGATATATTAAAGTACTGTTAGGGTATTACCTAGTTTAGTATTACTCTTAACCAAATATGAAAGCACATTTAAATACAACTTCCTAAAGGTTAAATTTATTAAAATAACCTCTAAACAAAAGTTATGATATCTGCTTCTTCATTTTATAGAAGCATTTTATATTTAAAATATAAAAGTTAAACATTTTAATGGTTAAAACTATTATAACAATTATCGTACTTATCTTTTTATCACCTTATTTATAAAGGTATTTCAATGCCTTAGTATGCAGTAGATATCAGTCTACTAGGCAACTCAGCATGCGTATTATCTAGAGCTCAATAATATTTGTTTAATGTAATATTTTGTCTTGAAAATACATAACAATGAAATACAAATCCTAAGTGACAATCCTCCCAATTTTGGCAAATGCATACTTCTGAAAAACACAACTTTCTATATGCAGACACAATATGCTGCCATTATGCAGAAACTGTGCTCCTCCTTTAAATCTCACTTTAAATGAAATCACCAGCAAACACTAGTGCTGTTATTGCATTCCCCTTTTACTAATCTCTCAAAGGGATGGATGCCAAGGCATTAGAATCACTGCAACGCCACAGAAAAAGCCATTGTAACATTCGTGAGAAAGTAATGAGAGCTCCCTGTCACAGGCTTTCCACAGCCACACAAGTGCTGATTCCAATGACGATGCTCTAAAGGACCCTATAAGCCACAGTTTCTTGCTTTCAAACCTAGGGGCACACTATTCCCCTTTATCCAAAAGAGCCAAAGGGAACCAAAATGTTAATAGTTCAGATATGAATCCCCTGAATGACCAGGGGTGAGGAGAGAGGTTCTTTATATTCTTTTATACTTACTTTACTTAATAATTTATAGTTAACATATTTACATCTATTTTCCTAGGAAGAAGGACCCAAAATATCCTTTCAGACAAAAGTTAAAAGATATGGCTGTTGAACCTAGCAGAACTGTCCTCTGAGAAGCTCACCCAGCAGCCAACAGAAACAGAGGCAGAGACCCACAGCTAAACACTGGATGGAGCTCCAGGAGTCTTGTGGAAGAGTTGGGGGAAGAAATCAGGGACTCCACAGGAAGACCAACAGAGTCAACTAACCTCAGCCCTTGGGGGTTCCCAGAGACTGAATCACCAACCAAAGAGTGAGCATAGGCTGGACCTAGGCCTCCATGCACATAGGTAGCAGAGGGGCAGCTTGGTCTCCAACAACAGGAGTGGGGGCTCTTCCTGAATATGTTGCCTGCCTGACCGTGGATTCTGTTCCCCTTGACTGGCATCAGTAGGAGCGGATGTGCCTAGTCCTATAGTGACCTGATATGTGTGTTGGGGGGGGGGGGTAGGGTCCCCATCTCAAAGAGAAGGGGAGGGAGGAATGAGGGGAAGTTCTCTGTGAGGGGGTATTGGGAGGAAAAAGTGAGCTGATATTGGGACATAAGTGAATAAAATGTTAAAAAAAAAAAAAGAAGAAGAAGAAGAAGAAGAAGAAAGAAAAAGAAACAAAGATATGCCTGTCATGAATATCAGACAGGCACATGGAGTTCAAACTCCTGGTTGAGAAGATGTAGACAACTGATGGCTGCTTGGGAGGGAAAACAGTCTTTTCTTCTTATTTATTTATTTGTTTGTTTGTTTGTTTTGGTTTTTCGAGACAGGGTTTCTCTGTATAGCCCTGGCTGTCCTGGAACTCACTTTTGTAGACCAGGCTGGCCTCAAACTCAGAAATCCGCCTGCCTCTGCCTCCCGAGTGCTGGGATTAAAGGCGTGCACCACCACGCCCAGCTCTTTTTTATTTTTTTAATTAAAACAATTTAAATTTTGAATATATGAATGGGCCTTTTGCCTGCATGTATGTCTGAGCTACATACATGCCTAGTGCCCAAGGATGTCACAGAAGGCCCTGGAACTGGGCTTGTAGGTGCTTGTGAGCTGCCATGTGGCTGCAGGGAATCAAAACTCAGTCTTCTGGAAGAGCAGCCCATGCTCTCACTGCTGAGTTGAGTTTTCCTGAGGGCTACAGTCTTTGGTAGGCTCAGCAGGCTCAGTGCATGGCTTCCACATTGGTGTGCTCGTGAGAAGCACTAATGGGAAAAACTGGAAGGGTGATCACCTTCCACCCTTAGGTAGAGTCAGAGGAGGGAAATCCAAGAAGGGCTAGATAAGGGGAGTAGAAGGTAAATATGATGGAGATGCACTCAACATATGTATGAATTTCTCAAACAATAAGTTAAGAATATTAAATTATTTTTAAAAGAGCATACCTATATTATCAATCATTTTGTTGATCTATGCAAGCATTAATCTTCTTTGAGAAATGATTTTAAAGTTATTTACTAGCTATATCACTGGTTGACTTAGGACAAAATTTAAACTATAGTCACACTTTTCTTAAAATATGTGAATTACTTTATGAGAATTTAATGAGCCATCTTCAAAAGTAGTTTTTGTCTTTTCCAAAAACATCATTACACTTGAGCCATTACACCTAAAACAACTAGGCTTTTACAGGGGCTAGAGAGATGGCTCAGAGGTTAAGAGTACTGACTGCTCTTTTAGAGACATGTGTTCAATTTCCAGTACCATATGGTAGCAAATTGCTGTCTGTAACTCCAGTTTCAGAGGATCTCACGCCCTCACATAGACATATCTACAAACAAAATACCAATTCACAATAAATAAAAATGAATATAACCATTAAAAACAACACAAAGGTTACCCAGAAAATTCTTAGGGGCTGGAGCGGCTCAGTAGTGAAGAGAACTGGCTACTCTTCCAGAAGACCTGGGTTCAATTCCTAGCAGGCACATGCAGGCTCACAACTGCCTGTAACTCTGTTCCTGGGCTTTGGACACTCTTATACAACCTTTTATATATATAAAAGGTTGCCTTACTTCTTTCTCAGTAAGACACATAATGTCATTACATATTATAGACCTCAAAATCTATGACAAATCACTTACCACAACATTATACTCCCATATCATCCTCCAGAAGTCTATGACTGTATTCGCCAAAGGCCCTTGGGTTGCCACATATGCTTTTGGCCCATACACACCCTGAAAGAGTGAAAGGTAAACTTTACATTTACTATAGTTATCACGAATATTTCATTAAGGTTTCAAATTTTATTAGTAATGTTTTCATCAAGAGTCATTTTTCTTTCAGAGTATAAAACATGGCAAAAATTATCCAATTCATTTCAGCTTTTACTAATCAATAGTACTTTTGTATTTACTGGATATATTGTACTGAATCAGCAATTAAAACTTGCTTTGTACTAAGAAATAAAAACAAAATCTTGGGTATGATGGTGCATGCCTTTAATCCCAGCACTCAGTAGGCAGAGGCCTACTACTCTAGTAAATCTCTGTGATCTTTTGAGTTGAGGTAGCCTGGTTTACACAGCTCCAGGACAGCTAGGACTATATAACAGAGAGGCTCTGTCTCAGGACACAACAACAACAAAAACTTAAGATTTTTTTTTTTTTTTTGTTTGTTTTTGTTTTTTTGTTTTGTTTTTCGAGGCAGGGTTTCTCTGTGTAGCCCTGGCTGTCCTGGAACTCACTCTGTAGACCAGGCTGGCCTCAAACTCAGAAATCCGTCTGTCTCTGCCTCCCGAGTGCTGGGATTAAAGGCGTGCACCACCACGCCCAGCTCTTTTTTATTTTTTTAATTAAAACAATTTAAATTTTGAATATATGAATGGGCCTTTTGCCTGCATGTATGTCTGAGCTACATACATGCCTAGTGCCCAAGGATGTCACAGAAGGAAAGAAAAAGAGAGTGCTGGGATTAAAGGTGTGTGCCACCACGCCCGGCTAACAAAAACTTAATACCTAGCCAAAAAAGAAAGAAGAGAGAGAAAAGGAGGGAGGGAAGGAGGGAGAGAGAGACACACACATACACACACACACACACACACACAGAGAGAGAGAGAGAGAGAGAGAGAGAGAATGAACTTTAGCAGAAACACAAAAGCACAGTTTGAATCTAAGAATACTAAACTAGTTAGCAGCTTTTCCCATGCCCACCTTAAGAATATACTCGAAGTGAGAGTGTACTCAGAACCATACGGGTTCGACATTAGTAAGCTAAGATTAGATAAAACAAGGTATCTGATTAAAATAAATGAACTGAGATATAACTGAATCAGTGCCCTAAGAATAGTTAAAAATTAGAACTCTTGCAGGACATAGTGGCTTCATGCCTTTAATCCCAGCACTGGGGGAGGAACAGGCAGGTGGATCTCTGAGTTCAAGACTAACTTGGTCTACAGAGTGAATTCCAGGTCAGCTAAAGCTACAAAGAGAAACTGTCTTGAAAAACAAACAAAACAAAACAAATCTAGAACTCAACACCTATAAAAAAAATGTATATATTGACAGTATTTGGAGTAAAATATCCAACTTTTGTTTAATCCATAATTTTGTCTTAGTGTAATAACTAAGTTTATTTTGTTAAAAGATTTTTTTACCCAAAACATATTTGTCCAACACTATAAATACAATATTAATTTTTCTACTCTTTTTTTCTTTTTGGCAGTGAATTTCACAGAGCTTTATTGGGTAAGACTGAGGGCCACATTTCTGCCTGCTCACCCTAAAACATTTAAAAACTCTTATTGCTCTGAGATCCCTGATAATCTCCTTCATGACCTCCATTGGAGTTTGAAGAGAAGATAGCCAGGAAAACTAAAAGCTTCCTTCCTTAAACCTGGGCAGTATTATTTACAGTTCACCATTACACTGGAGGTGAAAATCATACTGGAATTTATCACTAAGTCAAATTTATTTTTCTACTCTTACTATCTTTTATTATCAGTAAGATACACACACACACACACACATACACATATGTACATAAACATATATGATTATTAATATATGTCATTGAAAAGCTATAATAGTTGTATAACTAGACTCAAAAACACAAAATAGGCTATAGAACAAATTAGAGCCTTTATGTAAACTCAAGCCTCACAGGAGGCTGCATCTCTTTCTTGATAAAAGTCTAGAGACCTGACACTGGGCAGAGTAAAGCAAGCTCACAACCTCACTATTAGGGAATGCAAGGCAAGAGAATTTCCCGTTCCAAGCTAGTCTGTGCTACATAAAGACATTGTGTCTCAAATCAACACCCACCCACCTACCTAGCTACCACTTATGGTTCAAGTTTAACTCAAGTTATCTAACAAGATGCCTACCATTTTGTTTTTATTTACATATCTATTTACACATACACTGTTTTATTTACACATTCTTTTGTTTATGTATTTATTTTTAAGACAGTCACATTCTTTAGCTCATGATGGTCTTAAATTTACAGCAATCCTGACCTCAGTCTCCCAAATGTTAGGATCACAGGTACACAGTGGTCCTGAGTTGTCAACACACATAGTAACAACCACCAAAGGTTTTAAAATCTGTCATATTTTATAAATTTAAATCAGTATCACCTAGTAATTTCAGCACTGTTAGTTTATCCTAAGAAATTGTTCAAAAGAATAGTGTTCATTGTAATTTCACTACTAAGGAAAATTGGAAACTATCATATGGTTCAATAATATATAGATACACCTAAAATGAAAAACAATTTACATAATGACCTAACAGTGCTTATAAACCTTTGATATAAAAGTAGCACACAGAAAACTGTCTCTTCTATTCTATATATAGTTTGATCTATGTGGCATAGGTAGCTACAAGAAAAGAAAATAGGATGTGCAAGACAGGGTTTTCTTTTATTTCCTATTAGGACCATGTTGGGTAATTAACACCTTTGATAAAATCACTATATAGGAAGGCATTAAGTATAGCAAGGAAACCTTCCTACATTTTCATACGTACCTTAATAAAATTTGCATTGATATAATCTGAATCTTGGGATGGAGTCTTCAAAGTCAACTTAACTCGGCTGTGATCAACTACAAAAGAGAAAAGATTTTCATAATTTATGTCCAGGTGGCATGCAAGCGTTTCTTCTCTGGCTTTTTGTGGCAGGACCTCACAATGTAGCTCACAAAGCCACTGAACTGTTGTCAGTTACCAAGTGCTGGGATTACAAATATATCACATGTACTTTAAAAAATAGAAAGTGAAGTTTTAGGTACCAGGAAGGTAATTTTTAACAAAAAATAAACCTTTGAGAAAAGCAACAAAAAAATGTAAATAAGCATATTAAAGATGCAACCAGAATTATCTCTGGAACTTTAGAAATATAAAACATTAGGCATTGATCCAAATTAACTAGGGTGGTGTCTAGGGATTAAACTTCAGCATGCTTTGTTTGTTTGTTTTTAATCCTAGCATTATCAAGTAAAGGCAGGTGGCTATCTGTGAGTTCCAGGCCACTTGGTCTATAAGCTCCATAATATACAGGGCTACATAGAGAAATCCTATCTTAAAAAAAAAACAAACAAACAAACAAACCAAAAACAAAATAAAACTTTATGTGTACAAGTGTTTTGCCTGCAGTTATATCTGTGTGTGCAGGTGTAGGCAATGCCCACAGAAGTTAGAAGACAGCGAGCTACAGTGGGTGCTGGAGATCTGGACCCAGTCCTCTGGAGGAAGTCATTGCTGCCTGCTGGGCCATATATCTCCCCAGCTCAAACCTCAGAACTTCTTAATTATTGTTTCTTTGTTAAAGTTCTTATTAAGAAACCTATCTCTTATATTTCACAGAAATTATAAAAACTAAGTAATTTTAACTAATGAATTAAGATACCAAAGTATGACAGGATTGGAAAAAAATTAGACACGTAAGAAAACAACCCCTCAATCTTTTACTTTCCAATATCAGGATTTGTTTTATTTTGATGTGCATTAATGAGTTATGTAAATCCTTACTCATTTTCAATATTTATTTACTTATTTTTATATGAGGGGGCACGGGACAATAATGAACATGTATGGAATGTATCAGAGGATGAACTACAGTATCTGGTTCTCTCCTTCCACCATGTGGATTCTGGAAACAACTCAGGTTGTCAGATTTGGTAGCAAGTAAGTTAGCTCATGGAGTCATCTTGTAAGCCTCTATGTTAAGGCCAGCCTGGTCTACATACTAAGTTCTAGAGAGACCCTATTTCAAGATAACAACAAAAGACCAAAATCTTACAAACCCAAAAAAACTATAATATTTAGAAATGACTTTAGATTTAGATAGAAATTGCAAAAATAATGTGGTTATAGCTAACTGCTACTGAGATTTCTAATAATAGCTACAAATTTTTGTTGGGTAGGAACCTCCTAAGTGCTGGGATTATAGGAATAGCCCCCCTTTCTGTCTTAATACTAATAGCCTATATAAATACAGCATAATTACCAAACCCAGAAAATTCAGTTATAAAACTATTAAGTAACAATTTTTAACTATTTTCCTGATGTTTTCCAAGATTACACACAGATTTAGTTATTCCTTCTCCTTTGTCTCTTCCAATTACAAGTTTTCCTAATTTATGACTTTTGACCAGGAGGAAATTATATATTTTGGGGGACCATATGACTGAGGTCATACCATATGACTGAGGACTGCTGAGATGGCTGGGTAGTTATAGGCCATTGCTGCACTGCAGAGGATCACAGTGATTCTCAATGCCCCTGCTAGATGGCTCACAACCACTTGTAACTTCAGCTTCAAGGGATCTGATGAACTCTGGCCTCCTCAGAGGATCTGCACACATGTGGTGCACATAAACTGACACAGGTACAAACATGTATATAGTACATTCTCACATACATAAAAAGAATACTATAGAACTATGTTTATTCTTAATGTATAACTTCCATGGTTGGAGACAGGGTGGTTCCCGAGGTACATACACATCTTTTTTTTTTTTTTTGGTTTTTCGAGACAGGGTTTCTCTGTATAGCCCTGGCTGTCCTGGAACTCATGTTGTAGACCAGGCTGGCCTTGAACTCAGAAATCCACCTACCTCTGCCTCCCAAGTGCTGGGATTAAAGGCGTGTGCCACCACGCCCAGCTCATACACATCTTATTACTTGTAATTTAAAGAAACCTCAGACACCTGGTTGTATTAGAGCTGCCTAATAATTACTACCTTTGGGTTAGAAAGGATCAGAACACGTACACTGTAACTATGACTATCACATTATGGCCTTTTAATCTACAATGAATCTGAAAGCCAATTAACATACAAAAAGAAAAACTAGAAATGGAAACAGCTATGCATAAACTAAACTATTACAAGGACAACAGCAATGAATAATTTATTTTCCATTGGTTCAAATATTATATAAAGTACTAAAGTTGTTTTTTCTTATTTTGGGGGGATAAGATCTTTATTTTGGAAATTTGTAGGAAGAGATATAAGAAAGACATACTAGTAATCTCTATGCAAACTATCTCTAAAAAATTTTCAGGCACTAAAATGGTTACATGTTTGCTAGTGCTCTGATACTGATTTTATTCACATTATATGGCCTCCCTTTTTAAAGTACAATTTAGAAAAGAAAATAGATGTTCCAAAAATGCTGCTTCTGATACATGAGGCTAGAATATTCGGTCAGGATAATGCTGATTAACTATAAATGCTTCCTCTTACTATGTTCTCCAGTAATAAGGGGTCCCAGTTAATAACTGTTATCCATATGGCATACCACTCTCTAGTCAAAGTACCTCAAAGGTAGAGTGCAACAACTAGTTCCAAAATGATAGTTAAGATCGTTAGCCTACATGTTAGGCTGTCTACGGGCAAGGTGGGAATTACTTCCTTACTCTTAAAAGTTTTTTAAGATGAAAAAGTTTAACCATACACAAGGTGAAGTAATATAATCTATTTAACAACAAAATAGGCAGACTACCTCCAATTCACCAACTCCAAAGGCTTTCTCACTTTTAGCCCTTACAAACAAGAAAACATAGGTAAGTAACCTTTTATCTAATAGTACATAGAGAAATTTTAATTCTGGGAATAGTTTCTAGGATTCAGGATTCATTAAGAACTCTTGCCGGACATTAATCCACACTTGTAATCCCAGCACTTGGGAGGTTTGAGGCTAAGGCAAGTATGAGACCTCTATTTCAAACCCAAGCAGGAACAACAACAACAAAAAGAATTCTTATAACACACTAAGATTAAAATAAAGTTTTATTTAAATAACTTGAAGACTTTTCACCCAAGAATTAGTTAACAGCACATGAAAAGCTACAAATTAGAAACACATCAAGAAGCACTAGAAAAACTATCATCAGAAGTCTGGACCTGGGACAATGTCTCTTGGTTGAAGCAGCTGAGTGCTTGCCGAGTACATATCCTCTGAACCCACCTGAGTCAGGGGCACATGGTGGCCCACGTGTAACTCCAGCCTCAGAGGGCAGATACAGCACCTTGAGCAGCTAGACAGCGAGACTAGTCTTAACAGTGAGCTCAGAACTTCATTAAGATTTTGCTTCAATCTGAAGAGCAACTGAGGAAAACTGCCAGCACTGACCTTAGGCCTCCACAAGCATGTGTGAACAGGTATACACACTCAGAAAAGGAAAGGCCTGCAGCTAAGTGCAATGGTTCACACCTCTAACTCAGCTGCTCAGGAGGCTGAGGAAGGAAGGATGCTTGTAGCTAGTAGCTTAATACCAAGCAGACAGTCTCAAGCAAAAATCCAACAGTTAAGAGTGCTGGTAGGCCAAAAAAAAAAAAAAAAAAAAAAAAAAAAGCAATAGATGTAAAAAAGCCGGGCGTGGTGGCGCACGCCTTTAATCCCAGCACTCGGGAGGCAGAGGCAGGCGGATTTCTGAGTTCGAGGCCAGCCTGGTCTACAAAGTGAGTTCCAGGACAGCCAGGGCACACAGAGGAAACCCTGTCTCGAAAAACCAAAAAAAAAAAAAAAAAAAAGCAAGAGTGCTGGTAGGAATGTGGGCAACTGGTGCTTACATACTAATGTTGGGAATAGAAAACAGGATAGCGACTTTGAAATACATTTATCTCAATTTCTTAAAAAGCTAAACAGAAGCTAGGTGTTGTGGTACATGCCTAAAAGTTCACTGTTACAAGGCTGAGGCAGGATGAGTAAGAATTCAGAACCCAGCCTTGACTACATAGCAACTTGCTGCCTCATAAAACCAAGAAGGTTAAACATAAACTTCTGTAGGTCTACAATGATATTCCTACATATGCACTTAAGAATAAAAGTGTGTTTATACAAAAATCTTGATCACTAGGTAGTGGTGGTGCATACCTTTAATCCCAGCACTCAGGAGGAAAAGGCAGTCAGATTATAGCCAGCCTGGTCTACCAGGGCTACAACAAAGAAACCCTGTCTCAACTAAATACAGAACTTTTGAAAGTAATGAAATTTCCAAACACTGGATTGGGCTAGTCACTGCATGACCTAAGTTTACTTTGAAAATTAATTATATACTTAAAATGGATAACTTTTTTTTTTTTTTTTTTTTGGTTTTTGAGACAGGGTTTCTCTGGATAGCCCTGGCTGTCCTGGAACTCACTTTGTAGATCAGGGTGGCCTCAAACTCAGAAATCTGCCTACCTCTGCCTCCCGAGTGCTGGGATGAAATGCGTGCACCACCACGCCTGGCTGATAACTTTCATGATATAGAAATTGTATGTTAAAGCTGTTTAAAAGTGTGCTTATGCAAACAATGGACATGTTAAACATTCAAAGGAAATTAGCAAATTATTTTCTAACAAATATGTAAGTACAATTGCTTTCAATATTACATGTCAAATGAAAACAGAAATGTATTGAAATTCTACTTGTGAAAACCAGGTCCTGACTTTAACACACAGATCAAGAGCGGCCATTCTAAAGGTTTCTCAACTTCAGCTTAGACAAGTCTGTTCTCAGGACATTACATTGCACTAGCACCTTGGGAGCCTACTTACTAGAAGCTGGTAGAGGAAATGCCTTCAAATACTGCCAAATATCCTTAAGTGCCACAACCTTCTTATCTGAACATAATGGCATTGGATAGAAACTATTTTCCATTATGTGAGCACTGTGATAAATTACTTAGCTTTCTCCAACCTCAGTTTCCCACCTGCAAATGGTATATTATCAACCGCAATGGTTTCGTTGTGTGTGGGGAACAATCACATAAATCAGCAACCAATATAAATGAGGGCTTTCTTTTTTAGAAGGCTGACGTACTAACCTGCCACTAAAATTCACCTCCCTCCTGTTAACAGCCTGAAGCTTTGGTTCCCAGCTTTGGTGGTGCACGCATTTAATCCCAGCACTCAGGAGGCAGAGGTAGGCAGATTTCTGAGTTTGAGGCCACCCTGATCTACAAAGTGAGTTCCAGGACAGCCAGGGCTATACAGAGAAACCCTGTCTACATTATCCCTGTTAGTACTAATCAGCCAGAGGACAGAGCTTATGTAAATTTGTATTCACTGTCTACCACCTACACTAGGACATGAAATAACAAAACGAGAGATTTCTGCACATTCCCTTCTGTATCACCAGTGTATATGCTCACAACTTTTTGTAACATGAATGTGAAAACAGAAACCTGGAGCCAGTTAAGATTTGTTTTTCTAGACCACGGGGTGGGGGGAATCAGTGGATAGTACTGAAAATTATGCTTAATAAAGTATCCAGAAATCCATATTAACTCCTGTGGTGGTTTGAGTATGCTCAGCCCATGGGAAGTGGCACTATTAGAGGTGTGACCTTGTTGGAGGAAGTGTGTCATTGTGTAGGTGGGCTTTGAGGTCTCTTAGTAATCAAGTTTCACCCAGTGCAGAAGAGACCCTCTTCCTGGCTGCCTGTGTAAGAGTCTCCTGCTGCCTTCGGATCAAGATGAAGCACTCTTGGTTCCTCCAGAACCATGTTTGTCTGGATGCTGTCATGCTTCCCACCATGATGATAATGGATTGAACCTCTGAAACTGTAAGCCAGCCCCAGTCAATGTTTACCTTTATAAGAGTTTGCTTGGCCATGGTGTCTCTTCACAGGAAAAACAAAACAAAAACCCTAAGACAACACTTATTCCAAGGAGGATTAGCGCTATAGTCTGACTGTATTCCCACAAGGTTCATATGCTGAAACCTAATTCCCAATGCAAGAGCATCAAGGAGACAAGCCTTTAGGAGGTGAGGAGAACATGTTCTGATGAGTTCAGCGATCGTCACTATAAAAGAGGCCCAAGGAAACTTGTTTGCTTCTTGTTCTCCATGAGCATTCAGTGAGAAGGCGCCAACTATGAATCAGTGGGTGAGTGCTCATGGCATACCATGCCTTGATTCTGGACTTCTCTCAATGCAGTTCTATTGTTTATGAGCCACCAAGTTTATGGCATTTTTGTTACAGCAGCCGGAATAGACTAAAGCAACTGGTAAGGAAAGTGGAGTGTATTTAGAGCAAAAGCCTTGAGTGGTTACTGTGTTAGGTTAGTAAAAGACATCTGACCTATCAAACATTCAAAGCAGGCCTTAGATGTATATCACTACCAACTTCAACTTACAATTGAGAAAACCAGACACAGTGAAGACCAGTCCTGAGTCTCACAGCTACAAGCTAGTGATCCCCAGATTTGAACTTCCAGAGTGGTAACTCATCACTGTTACTCTGTGTAGTTCTTTGTTAATTTTATAAACAGTGTCTAATCACACAATCCTCAGATGAGAATAAGGTAGAACAGTTAACAGTAGAAGGATTAAATTTAGGCACAGAAACTAGTGAGGAGGACTGGAGAGATGGCCCAGATAGTAAACACCGCTTGCTATGCAAGCCTGAGGACCTGAGCTCATCCCCACAATCCACATAAAAAAGCCAGGCATGAGTGGTACTTGTGGTCCCAGCACTAGGGAGATGGACAAAGGCAGACCAATCCCTGAGGCTTGCAGGCCAGGTAATCTAGACTAATTGAAAAGCCACAGTGAGATACAAAACAAAAGCAGCTCCTGAACCTCTACAATGAGGGCTGACTTCTGACCATTCCCAATACACACATAGATACACATGCACACAAGAAATAAGTGGAACAGAGGGAGAATGAGCAGGAGGAAATGATCTGAAAGAGGGTTATCATGGAAGAAGAGAAACTTAGAAAATAGACTGGCAATGGCATAACACTAACAGGAAAGAAAACCCTGGAAAAGAGCACTGGGTCTAGGAGGTCACTACTAGGTCCCTGTGACATAAGGACACTTTAGAGAGAAGCTCTAATAGCAACAGTTAAGGAAATGGTGTTAGGGAGTATAGATAGGTACTGGAAGGGAAACACTACAGCAGCTTTCAGAAAATGCTTGTCCAACACAAGATACCTTTTTAGAATGTGGACTCTCATTTAAGCATGTGTTTACAGTTACTTAGCTAGAAAACAATAGTATCTTAGCATATAATTATAATGAGAATATAACATTTTCAACTTGAGACATGCTTAAGAGAAACAGACTGCTGAGGATAGCAGACATAGGTTTCTGAGGCATCTTATGGCCCGTTTTAATCCATAGTTAATCAATTAAGGCTCCTTTATGATTAGGTAACAGATAAATCAGTGTTTTAAGAAACTATCCCAATTGTCAACATTACTTTTATTTCTTTTGTTTGTTTTTAGTAAAAAACAAAACCAAAACAAACCCACAAACTGCTACACAAGAAGAAATGGAATCTAAGAAGCACAGTCACAGATTATTCTGCAGTGTAACTTGGGAAGGATTGATACTACCTCCTTAGCTATTCAGTTCAGGAATAAAGCTCGTGGGGTGACAAAGGGCTAGATAGCATTTCTATTTATTCTATCAAGGGCATTTCAAACTTACATGGCAGTATGTCCTTATATCTGTTCTTTTTAACATTTTCTTCTTTTTCTCCAGTGGCTGTGGGATAAATCTTTTCTGTTCTATATTTGGTAGACAATCTTCTCAATCGCTTAAAATACAAGAAAATAAAATTCAAGTTTAGAGAAACATTGGTATTTTCAAACTGTTAATGATTTACAAAGAGCTCTTCAATGAATTCTGCTGACCCAATTCCTCACAATTAATTCTCCTATTGCTCTAAGCTGTTAGTTTCCCTATCACTTAAAAATTAACCCTAAGAATAATTTCTTTTTAGAATAAGTGCAAACAAAGATTAATGTTTATTAAAGCAGCAAGGGGGAACAACTGGAAGTAATTCTATTTAAAGACATTAATAAGATGAGAATTTCTGTGTTAAATAAGGTCTCATTAAGTTTTAAAATCATACTTGGGGAATTAAGCACAGGTTTCTTCTCTCAATAATGTGCCAGGCTCTCTCAAAGACATATGCTAATAATTACTTGTAAAACACTGCAAAACAAAGTTCTTTCACACTGAATTGGAAATGTCCAACAAAGACTAATTCTGCTTATTCACTGAATTACAGAAGTGGTTTGTGGGTTAGTGACAAATTCTTACCACATATGGCAGTAGGGATGTTCTTTGGGCTGGAATATTTCTGCTTGTCAGTAATACACTTCCTGCTTTCAGCAGAACTGAAAGTTGGCATTGTGAATTGTTTAGGTTCTACTCAACTATATTTCTAAAACTTAATTTCAAAGTAGTTTACTTTCTTGAAGGATTAAAGGCATATTGAAAGCATTTTGACTTTAGTACTCTTATTATTAAATGCAAAAGAAATGAAAAAAAGTCTGGTAGCAATTTAATTTTTTCATCAGTTTATTTTTATAGCCTGTATAGCCTGTTATGCTGACCCTCAAGCAATTAAGAATTTCATGACCATATTTTTTTCCATATTTTTTAAAATCAGAGAATTTTAACACACAAGAATCTTTTCTTATTCTTGTTATATCATTACTTTAAGTAATTTTACATACAGGCACTTACACTGTAAATGGTTCTTTTTGTTTTACTAAAAAAAAAAAAAAAAAAAGACTATACTTTAGAGACTGAACACAAGAATATTCATTTTTTTCCTCTTAACAAAAATCATGCTGTGTCAGTATAGCACAATGCCAAAGTAAAAATTCATATGCTTATGGTGACTTCCCCTATAGAGGTAAAAATCTCAAAATATATAGATGTGTAAACTACCCAGGTTTCCTTATGCCTGCAACCCTAGCACTCACAGGACTGGGACACTGGACTACACTGGAGTAATGAGACTTCAGCTCAATGTAGGTCCAAAAAGAACATTACCAAACAAGGAGAGAGAACTGCCAGTTACAAATCCACCTATCTTAAATTTCTACACATGTGCCCTCCAGATCAAACTGGCACACATGAAGTAATGTACGCACAAAGGTGTGTATTGCAATGTTTGTAGTAGCAGAAGTCCACAAACAATAAAAAATACCCTATCAATAGGACTGGATAAATTTGTTTCATACAATCAAATTTGATATGGCTAGAAAGCAAGTAAGGAAGCTCTGTCTTAAATATAGGAATATGGCGCCATGTCAAAAATCCCCACTGAATGTTAAAAGAAGAAAACACAACAGTGTTCTACTATTAGCATTAAAGGAATTTAAAACATGTCTGTTTGTACATACACATAAAACATGTCCCCAAGAAATCTAATACCGAAGGTTGCAGTTGTGGGAAGGAAAATGGAAATGCTGGGAAATGGACAGTGAAGAGATCAGTGTGTCTTTTATACTTTCAGATTGTACAAACATCCTGCCTACCCAAAAATTAGATGTAAAAGAGAGCAACGGAAAAGGCAAACATGCTCATAGATTCCCTGTTAGCAATGACATCTACTTTCTCGGCTCAAAGATCTGATAATCTGAAAAGATACATTTCAAGTTATTTACTTTAATATAAAGTATTATGTGAAAATCATACTTAAAGAAGGATGTCACTTTAAACAGCCAAAGAAGCACTGGCAGAAGAGAAATACACTTTATCACTCGTACTAAGAAAAGAACTAAGAACAAAGGAAGGCAGAGGACCGAGGTGAAGGGTAAAATTGCCACACACTTCTAGAGCTCATACTCCATCATTCAAACACTTCGTTTGTGTGATAATTACTGAGAAATATTCTACTAAATTTTTATGTAAAAGCTAATAATTATTAAGAATGTCTCTGTATCATAAGTAAATATTTAAGTTTAGATTTTTATTTATCCAATGTTCTTAAGGTCTGACATATCATAGAATGCTTTATCCCAATTTAAAATAATGTTTTATGAAAATAAAACAAAAACCCTAGTGTCTACCTGAATAGTATACTCAGCCTGATCTGGTCATTGCATATTTTATATGTATGCATATGTATGGACAGGCACAGATACATACATACATACATACATACATACATACATGTCACACTGTACAAGACATATGTATTATTATATGTAAATTAAGTCATATATATATATATATAAGTTAAATATAGTATCTTAAAAACCATCATTCAAATTAGAGATATTCAACATAAAACAGAATAAAACTTTGCTTTGCACTTTGAAAAGTCAACATCAAGAAGTCTATCAAGCTGTATTAATAAGACATTTAAGTCAGCACTTTATTCCTATCAAAAATATAGTCAGCCTTACAATTAGCTGCAGTAATTAAAATTTTGGTTTTGATAATGTGATAATGAACACATTCAATCCAGTGTTATAACCTTTATAAAATGCAGATAATGCCTCCAGACTTAGCAAAGAGGGTGGCGCTTAGAATGGCTCAATAATCATTAATTACTATTAGCCAAAAAAACTTTAAGTATTACTTGTTACTTCAGATTTCTTAGACTGATTATCAAAAAAAAAATATCCTGGGCCAATTTGTCTGATTGGAACTGCTGTATAATGTAAAGCAATCTGTCTACCAGGAAGATCAGACTGCTGAGGTCCCCACACATCCAAAAGGTCTGGGGTAAATTAACCAGAACACTTTCATTCTTAATCAATTAACAGGTGCTGCTGCTGAATGTCTGACCAAGCCTTACTAACTGACTAGCTTGATAGAACAGAATCTGATTTTCTTTTCTTTTCTTTTCTTTTCCTTTCTTTTAAAAAAGACTTATTTATTTTATGTAAGTACATGTAGCTGTCTTCAGACACACCAGAAAAGGGCATCAAATCCCATTACAGATTGTTGTTTGTGAGCTACCATGTGGTTATTGGGAATTGAACTCAGGACCTCTGGAAGAACAATCAGTGTTCTTAACTACTGAGTCATCTCTCCAGCCCCCAGAATCCGATTTTCAACTGTTATTTATTTTACATATAGGTTTGCAGTATCAAATAATTCTGAGAAAGGGGATTTGAGACTTTTCATAGGAAATTGGAGAAGAAATTAGTAAGGAAAGAAAAAAACATGTAGTTTAAAAAGTCTGGAGAGGGTGGAAGAAAGGATACCACAGCTGAGTAACAGCTTGGCTGTTACTCAAGGGAAAGGCTGTTACTCCCTTTATGAAGGGAAAGCTCAGGTTATAACAAATAAAAGGGCATAAACAGAAGGACTACAATGTCCTGAGAATGACATGGGAAAACTACTCCTTAAAACTAAGGGGGTCACAGGGTTGAATGTGGTAGATAGGAAAAACTGGGCAGTAGTTCAGGGTTTTTAAAAGCACAACCACCAGAAATGAAGCCCAAATCAAACATAACCCATCTGAGGCTCTGGCTGTGCTCACCTGTAATGCATGCATCAGCTGATTTTACTGTGTGTGACCTCATGCTAAGCAACATAATCATTACCTGAAACTCCTCAACTCAGACTACTGCATGTAATGAACTGTAGTCTGGTTTTGTTTTTACCCGTACACACCAAGTTTTCAGCTATTATAAAAACATAATGGTTTAATTAAAGAAAACAGACTTTAATTGGCACGTAACTATCAAATTAGCATATCTCTGGCCTGTACTTGCTTAGAATGCTTGATTAGAATCAAACTAGTAAGATTTACTTGGTAGAGTGCTGCTGTACTGGCATGGGACCAGAGGTTTCTCCCCAAAGCCCATGTAATAAGGCTGGGCTCAGCGGATCACACAGGGAATCCCAGCACTGGGGAAGCAGGGATAGGAAGACCCCTGGGCCTTTCTGGCCAGCCAGTCTAGATGAACTGGAAGTTCCATGTTCAATGAAATGGCCTAACTCAAAACAGAGTGGGGAGTGATAGAGGGAAGACACCCAACGCCAACTTCTGACCTCACCATGCACACATTCCTGTGCCTGCACATGTGGCTCCCCTAACTGCTGTGTGAGTTTCTAAGTCATGCTTCGTTTAAAAAAAAAAAAAAAAAAAAATCACTTAATAAATTCTGGCTTGGGATCAAGAGAGAATTTAGAACAATTTCTGAGATGGCCCCAAGTATTATGCCGTTATCATTTATACTATATTTGTACTAACTATATATATGAAATGATAATTTTTGCACAATTATAAAAATCAAATTTTATCAACTCTGAAAAACAATAAAGATGCTCTATAACCTATACTAGCAAATATTTAGCCAGGATTTCTTAATATAATGTAAGCATAGGCAAGTGAGATAGCTCAGAGGCTAAGGGTATTTGTTGTCAACCATGATGATGACCAGAGTTCCATCTCCAGACCCTGTATGGTAGAAGAGAACCAAGTCCCACACAAATTATCCTATCTCCATACTCATGCTATAAACAAGCACAGGCATTCTGCTGCTCTCTCTCTCTCTCTCTCTCTCTCTCTCTCTCTCTCTCTCTCACACACACACACACACACACACACACACACACACACACGCGCTGCTTCTTGTTGCTATGATAAACATGATTCCTTAGAGAGGAAAGAGTTTGTTTTCATCGTACAGGTTACAGCCCATTATCTGGGTAAGCCAGGGAAGGAGCACAAGCAAAAATGGAATCAGAAGTCACAGAGATTAATCTGATTCATGCTCAGCTAGCTTCTTATAGAGCCTAGACCCAACTACCTAAGGATGGCACCATGCATAGTGAGCTGGGCCCTCTACATCAATCGTGGCAACTTCAAACACATGGTCACAGACAGGCCAATCTCCTTGGGAAATTCATCAATTGAGGTCACCTCTTCTCAAGTGACTCTAGGCTATGTGAAGAAGACAATAAAGCCTAAGCAGCTCATACACACTGTGAAATTGTTTAAAAAGTGTCTACCTTATTAACACAGGCATCTCCCTAATCTTAATCCCTTCATTAGTGTGAATTCCAATGCCAGGCAATGTACTTCTGAGCTATGCTCTTAGCCCTATTCTTACTTTAACAAAAAGTAAAATCATATGCATGCCAAAAAATTGTTTTTAAGAATTATGACTTATCATTAGTAAAGGCTTGATCTATATATCTAGTTTATGTATATATCTGGTGTTCCAAGTGAAAAAAGTTTAAGACTGCTGTAAAATACTAGAATTATCCAACCCTGTATAAACACAACAAAACTGTATGCAGGTGAAACTGACAAAAAAAAAGCACGTTTTGCTTTTTTTTTTCTTTCTTTTTTATTTTTTTTTTTAAGATTTATTTATTTAATGATGTAAGTACACTGTTGCTCTCTTCAGACACACCAGAAGAAGGCATTACAGATGGTTGTGAGCCACTGGGAATTGAAGTTAGGACCTCTGGAAAAAGAGGTCTGTGTTCTTAACCACTGAGCCATCTCTCCAGCCTGTTTTTGTTTGTTTGTTTGCTTTTTCATTTGACGCTATAACTCAGGACTGATTAATTAAGGATATAACTAAGGAAAATAAAGGAAAATTTCAGGGTTTCTTAGATTAAAAAAAAAAAAAAAAATCACCGTGTTGCTTTCCCCCAGCTGACTTCTCTGCTTCATTTATTCCATCTGTCTTTGCTTTTCAGTACACCAGAATAGAAATCATGTTGAACCACTGTCCTGAGACTATAGTACTGCTGTCACACTGTGTCACCCACTTCCTCCCAACTGCTTCCTCAGCTCTACCCCAGCTCTTTCTATGGACCGCTAATGGAGGTCACAACCCAGCACACAAGCACACCACCCTTGGTAGAGCTAGAACTCCTTATTAATAGCAGCTCCTATCACCAAAATTCATAGCAGACATTCTTCAGCCTCTGCCTCTGAAATCCTGGTACCTCAGGTATGTACAACCACTCCCAGCTAGAAACACACATTTAATCTAAGTTTATCCTTTCCTTACTATGAAAGTATGTTATAGAAATAAAAGACTATTTAAATCAGAAGGGTAATAAAATTGTGTTATACTGGGCCAGTGAGATGGCTTAGCAGATAAAGGTGCTTGCCACCAAGTCTGATGAACTGAGTGCACCCCAGGACCCATGTGATGGAAGAACTGACTCATGAAAGTTGCCTGCTGATCTCCACATGAACACTGTGGTGTACACTCACACTCCACAAATAGTAAACAAATGTAATAAAATTTTGCCATATATATTAGTTTTATTAAACAACCTTACCTAAAAAAAGAAAGATGTATTTTACAAAGTAATGGACAGAAATGTGTTTGTTCAATTCACAGGGCAGGCTCACCTCTATTACTAGCACCTTCCTTCTCTCTATCTAATGAGGATTAAAGATTTAAGGCAATGCTGAAAGTTGTGCCACATGCCCTTAATCACAGCACTTGAGAGGAGGCAGAAACAAGCAGATCTCCCAGGAAGGCCAGGACTACATAAGGAGACCCTGTCTCCACCCCCCACCGCCCCCATCAGCATAAAGTCTGATCACCTTGTGTACTTAAGAACCTGTCTCCAACAATACATGCAAAAAGTGGCTCCTAATAGTATCTTCCTGTAGATGATGGTGTATCTTATCTTCAAGAAAAGTCACCAATTTTAACCTGTCATTAAAAAAAATTAAGAACATCAAGACTCACTGCTATATATAACTGACAATAATATTCTCTTTATGCTCAACTAAAAAGACAAATCAAAACCTTAAATTAATAGAATAGATATTTCTCATTGCCAAAACAAACATAGCAGAGGCCAGTTATCATGTCTGCAGTTTAAACAGTTCAATATATATTCACCACTATATGGAAAATAGTTATTTTTACAAGACTGGACTGCCACAAAGCTGTGGTCAATAGACCAGAAGTTTTAAAAAGAAAAACTACATTTCTGTAAACCACTAACCTTCTGAAAAAACCAAAAAACAGCTTTTCCCTGTTACAACTCTACTGAAACGTACTTTTAGGAGGTTGTCAACAATCTAAAGAGGCATCAAAAGTCAATACTGAACTCAAACATTTATAATAGAAGGTTAAGATTCAGAGGCAATCATGATCAGATTACTGACATGACTGATTCCATTTAATTTTTTTTCCTGTTTTAGGATTTATTTACCATCCCTGGCGTTTAATCTCATTACTACTGCCAACGACTATAATTCAGTGTCTGATGTAATCTTTTATATTTTCTTATTTATAATATATATTTATATTATCTTATTATTTCCTCTACAATGCTAGTGTCTTCTATGCATTCAGTAAAGCAGAGAGTATGTCTGTCTGTCTGTCTCTCTCTCTCTCTTCTTTTGAGACAGGGTTTCTCCGTGTAGCCCTGGCTGTCCTGGAACTCACTCTGTAGACCAGGCTGGCCTCGAACTCAGAAATCCGCCTGCCTCTGCCTCTTGAGTGTTGGGATTAAAAGCGTGAGCCACCATGGCCCAGCACATCACAGGTGTTGATAATCACATTTAGAACACCACAGCTAATGAACTGGCACCAATAAAATGCTATTTAAAATTTGATCTTTGTTGTTTAATGATACTGATTTGAAACTGATAAAAGAAAAAAAAAAAAAAAAAAAAAAAAAGGAGTAGTCTGCCTTAAGTAAAAACCAACTTGCCCTTCCATCCAAATACTAACCAGGCCCGAGCTGACATAGCTTCTAAGAGCTGGGAGATAAGAGTGCACCCAGGGTGGCAAGGCCATCTTGTCTTAAATAACGTATGTGAAGTTCTAAAATTCATCTCTTTATTACCAACAATCTCACCAGGCAAAGCTTCCATTTTAATTTCAGCTTCTTAAAAAAAAAAATACTGTTGCCTTGGGGCAAGGGGGAGGAGTGGGACAGACAGCATGCGCCTCGACACCCGGCATAGAACTCATACTTTCCAACTGGGGATACAGTTCACTGGTAGAGCACCTTTCTAACATCAGGAGGCCCAAGGTTCAATTCCCCACAGCGTACAAATAAAACCTCATCCTGTTTCCTCTGGCTTGCTACTCAGGACCCTTCCGGTTCATCTCTTAATCTTTCCACCAGCTCCTAGTAGCCTTCTCTTTCCCAAATATGTTCATCTGTACTCTCCTGAGAACAGTTCTTCCTCAGTTTGTCAAGGACTCTGGCTTTCGAACAAACTCTGATCTTTTTAAGATGGTAGCACTGTGGTCATGTGTCAAACAAGGAGTCAGAATACTGATGTATATTAAAAAAAATTTGCCAAAGAATCCAAGGAGATCCAAATTATAATCACACTCAGAGTCATGGCTAAAGGATACAAAACAAAAATGCAAAAGAAAAAGGATGTGAAGCGGGCGTGGTGGTGCATGCCTTTAATCCCAGCACTCGGGAGGCAGAGGCAGGCGGATTACTGAGTTTGAGGCCAGCCTGGTCTACAAAGTGAGCTCCAGGACAGCCAGGGCTACACAGAGAAACCCTGTCTCAAAAAACAAAAAAACAAAACAAAAAGAAAAAGAAAAAAGCATGTGAAATAAAGCTCAAAAGTACAAGTTTCCCCTAATTCTCTCTCAATGAAATGAAAGGATCCATGAATCCCTGAAGCAAGTTGTCTACAGGGAAACACACAAGAGAGACGGTGCCCAGGGTTCACTGCCTGGCCACACAGGCATTAAGTAGTGCAACCCAACAATCTAAACTCCTACATGGAAGGAAGGTGATCATGAGCCATATGGCTTCAACAGTCGAGACACAATTGACCCACAATTTGAGAATAGAACCACTCCTTACAAGGGAACCCTTCTACAGGCCCAAGTTCCCAGACATCAGCCAAGGCTCAGCCGTATAAAGGAGGTCTACCTAAGATGAGCAATCCCAGGCCTGCTAAGCAGCTCTTCTCCATCTAAGTATAAAGTGAAGAAGCAAAATGTCTTTCCTCTTCAAGTCCTTCTCATCTTCTACAGGTGTCCACAGGGTAAATTACTGAACTTTACGTTTCATAAAAAATTGGTGCAACTGAGATACTAGGACATACTCTTTTATATGCATATATTACAGACGGACTTCCAGAATCTGACACGTGTCAATTCTATGAGAAGTGGCCACCTACCTTCCCAAGTAGGTAAGGTGTCATCATTTTACTTCCCCAGGAATAGATTTACAATCATTTTCCTATACTCTCTTCTATACTATTGTTCTCAATTTTGTCAGCTATAAATTAGTTAGGCCCTCCAAAAAAAAAAAAAAAATGATCACTGTCTTAGTCAGGGTTTCTATTCCTGGACAAAACATCATGACCAAGAAGCAAGTTGGGGAGGAAAGGGTTTATTCAGCTTACACTTCCATACTGCTGTTCATCACCAAGGAAGTCAGGACTGGAACTCAAGCAGGTCAGGAAGCAGGAGCTGATGCAGAGGCCATGGAAGGATCTTTTTTACTGGCTTGCTTCCCCTGGCTTGCTCAGCCTGCTCTCTTATAGAACCCAAGACTACCAGGCCAGAGATGGTACCACCCACAAGGGGCCTTTCCCCCTTGATCACTAATTGAGAAAATGCCCCACAGTTGGATCTCATGGAGGCATTTCCTCAACTGAAGCTCCTTTCTCTGTGATAACTCCAGCTGTGTCAAGTTGACACAAAACTAACCAGTACAATCACTAATTTACATTTCTCTGATTACTGGAAAGACTGGTTCCCCTCCCATCTCCCCACCAGTGTTCAGTACTTTATTTACATTTTCTTAATTATCATGCCATGTACCTGTGTTTTTACTAGAGCAGTGGTTCTCAACCTTCCTAATGTTGCAATACAGTTTCTCATGTTGTGGTGACCCCAAATATAAAATTATTTTATTTCTATTTTATTTTTAGTTTTTCAAGACAGGGTTTCTGTGTAGCCCTGGCTGCCTTGGAACTTTCTCTGTAGATCAGGCTGCTCTCAAACTCATAGATCAGCCTGTCTCTGCCTCCCAATTGGTGGGACTAAAGTCATGGGCCACCACCACTCTACTTCATAACTGTAATTTTGCTACTGTTATAAATCATAGTGTAAATATTTATTTGATAAATAGCCCCTGTGAAAGGTCATGTGATCCCCAAAGGGGTAGCAACCCTCAGGTTGAGAACCAAGGTACTAGGAGTGTTTTGGTTTTAGGGATGTTTTGATCGTTTGTTTGTTTGCCTGTTTGTTTTTGTTTTTCGAGACAGGGTTTCTCTGTGTAGCCCTGGCTGTCCTGGAACTCATCACTTTGTAGATCAGGCTGGCCTTGAACTCAGAAATCTGCCTGCCTCTGCTTCCCGAGTGCTGGGATTAAAGGCGTGCGCAACCATGGCCCATGGGTGTTTTGATCTTTAGAAGATATTTATGTTATTTTCGCCTCACATATGTGTCCTTAAACTTTTAAATTTGCCTTTGCTTACTTTTCGTGTATGTGCACCATGCTTCATATGAAGTTAGAGAAAAGATGTTTATGCCTTACCTATAAAAGGCCAAATGGAAGAATTATTTATGATTTCTGAAGCCAGGTAAAAAAGGAGAAAATAAAATGCTAAAATACAAAACAAATAAACCAATTTCTTACTAAGTTGCAAACACAACTTAAAGTCTGTAGCCCAGATGGCCCCTGAAAATGATATTTTCCTCCCTCAGACTCCCAAACAACTGGGATTACAGGCTAAGCTAACACTTTTATTTCACTTATACTTAACAGGTAAAAGTTCTCATACACATACTAGCACAAATATGTTATGTATATACTCTATTTTTGAGTACATACAAATAAAATAATATTAACAGTGACAGAAGAAATAAGAGGCTCATGTGTTTCAACACTTGACTCTCAGTTGGTGGTGCTGTTTGGGAGGTGATGGGACTTTTAGGATGTGGAGCCTTTCTGGAGAAGGCATGTCACTGGAGACTGACTAGCCTTTGAGGGTTATAGTACCACTTGGAGTTCCTATGTATAGAAGGCACCACCTTCTACTTCCCAAGTACTTAGGGGGATGTCCTCCTGCTGCCAAGTCCTCCCCACAACCACTACAGACCTCTAATCTCTGCATCAAAATACGTTTTTCCTTAAATTGTTGTTCGTGCTACTTTATCACAGGCATGTAGGCATGCATGTCTGTGTGTGTGTGTGTGTGTGTGTGTGTGTGTGTGTGTGTGACTAAACAACAAAAAAACATAACAAACTAATACTAGTGTTAACTTACCTAAAAAATATGAAAATTGAGTTGGATTAGCTGAAAATATACATTACAAGTTCTAGGGCAATCACTTTAAAAGGTGAAAAAGTACAAATGATAAAAAAGATAAAATATTACTAATATAATTTGCTCAGTGAAAAGCCAAAAGGCAAAAAAAAAAGTGAGATAAAAAGAACAAGGGAAACAAAAAAACATAACAAATGTAACAGACATTGAATGTCAGTAGTATAAATCATCAATTAAAAGACAGATTTTGAGAGTAGATAAGAAACAACACAGTTATATATGTTGTGGTTATAGAAACTCACTTTTAAGAAGGCATATACAGGGGCTGGTGAGATGGCTCAGCGGGTTAGAGCAACCGACTGCTCTTCCGAAGGTGATGAGTTCAAATCCCAGCAACCACATGGTGGCTTACAACCACCCGTAACAAGATCTGACGCCCTCCTCTGGTGCGTCTGAAGTCAGCTACAGCGTACTTATGAAGAATAATAAGAAATGAATCCTTGGACTGGAGAGACCAACCAGAGCGAGTGGGGTCGAACGGGGACGGCCGGAACGAGCGGTGCCAACCAGAGCAAGCGGAGTGGATCAGAGCGAGCGGGGCCGACTGGAGTGAGCGGGGCTGGCTGGAACAAGCGGGGCCGTACAGGGGCAGCCGGGAGCGAGTGGGGCTGGCCGGAGAGAGCGGGGTCAAGCAGAGCAGCAGGGTTGACCGTAACAAGGGAAAAAAAAAATATCAAAAACCAAAAAAAAAAAAAAAAAAAAGAAGAAGGCATATACAGACTAAAAACAAATGGATTGTGGGACTGTGTGTAGTGATACACACTACAATCTCAGCATGCAGGAGAATAAGGAAGAAGAAAGAGTTCCAGGCTTCTCTGGGCTATATATAGAGAGAGACCCTGAATCCACACGCCCACCAACAAAAAATCTACCATTCTAAGATGAGTCAAGAAATGGCCATACTGGGCTGGTGAGATGGCACAGCAGGTAAAAGCACCCAACTGCTCTTCCGAAGGTGATGAGTTCAAATCCCAACAACCACATGGTGGTGAGTTCAAATCCCAACAACCACATGGTGGCTTACAACCACCCGTAATGAGATCTGACGCCCTCCTCTGGTGCATCTGAAGTCAGCTATAGTGTACTTATGAAAAATAATAAATGAATCCTCAGACCGGAGAGAGCAGGGGACTGAGCAAGTGGGACCAACCAGAGCAAGCGGGGCCGACCAGAGCGAGCGGGGCCACTAAGCGAGCAGGGCAGACCAGAGCGAGCAGGGTTGACCAGAACAAGGAAAAAAAAAAAGAAATGGCCATATTAATTCTGGACAATGAACTGTATAAGTGGACTGATGAAGACTGAAGGGCTCATCCAAGAATATGAAAGGATAACAATCGCAGCATACATTTAACACCAATGCATCACAACACATAAGAATAACTGACAGAAATGGAAGACCACTTACTGCAGTTGGAGATGTCACCTATTTATCAGAATCGGGCAGATGAGGGGCAGAAAATCAGTAAGGACATAATTGAACTCAATACCACCATCAATCAACTAGATATAATGGACACCTATAAATTACCTCATGAGTAACTACAGAATACTTGTTCCCTTCAAGTGCACAGGAACCCTGACCAAGACAGACCGTATGATGAGGCATAAATACAGGCCATAATAATATAAAACTTAACACATTTAGAAGAAAAGAAATTACATAGTGCATGCTATTAAACAGAAATGGGATCCAAATAGAAACCAGTAATATAAATACTTGAAGATTAAAAACACATTTCTAAATAATACCTGTAGACTAGAGGTGTGGCCAGTGCTTCCACTGAGCACCAGAACTTGCCTAGGAGATACAGAGTCCTGGGTTCAATCACTACACTAAGCAAATAATAGATGTGCTAAATAAAAAAAAAACCTCATGAGAAAATTTAAAAGGATTTTGATCTGGTCAAGTGTGGTAGCATATGCCTGTGGTCCTAGCACAAGTAAGGTCTAGGTTGCTGTTCACTAATGCCACCCTTCCATAGAATAATATCATTTTTATATCCAAGCTTGGTATGTTAGACATTCTCCTTCATTTCTTTTCTGGTGCTAAACCAAATCCAGAGCTTCACATAAGAGCTAAAGCCATATCCCAGAGGGTTCCTTAACAAGTAAAAAGCCTATTGCTTCAAAGGGAAACAAATGACATAGAGCCTTCAAGCCAACATTCAAAATAATTCTCCCTCCCTCCCTCCCTCCCTCCCTCCCTCCCTCTATCTCTGCAGTGAGGTAGCAATATTACTACAAATGACTATTTGATATTATAAATAAAATCTATCAACATTTAGAAGTTGGAGGGAAGCTGGGCATGGTGGCACACGCCTTTAATCCCAGCACTCGGGAGACAGAGGCAGGCGGATTTCTGATTTCAAGGCCAGCCTGGTCTACAAAGGGAGTTCCAGGACAGCCAGGGCTATACAGAGGAACCCTGCCTCGAAAAAAACCAAAAACAAACAAACAAAAAAGAAGTTGGAGGGAATTCAATGAACCAATATTTTCCCAGTAGCAAATGTATAACATGTCAAAATTAGGCAGAGTTTAAAACAAACCCATCCAATATAAGACCAATGTTTAAAAACAACACTATAAAGAGTTTAATAACATATCCCTCTTTCTTTACTATCTCTGTAAAACTAGATTTTTTTTTCATTTCCATTACTACATAGGAGAGCACAGCTAAGAATTAGTTATCCCATATGAACCCAAACATTAGAAATTTGAAAATGATGTCACTTTTCTTATCATCAAGCTGTTTACATAGGAAACACTATATATAGTCCTGGCTTATTTTGAAATGAAGAGATTTCTCAGTTCCAGTTTATTATCTGTCTCAATTTCTTTATTCTAAAATGAGCAAATATGGAAATCATTCAGTTTATTTTCTGTAGGTTGGTCCACATCACAAAAAAAGGAAATGACTTTATCAATTTATGAAGTTACAATCATAGGAAGTGTTATAGAATGTAATCAGACTACGTTATAGAATGTTTTTGAGTTGGAAGATGATTCTCAAGATTCCATTTAGTTCTGAGCCCCTTAAATCAAAATATAAAGGTTTCATAGTTACCACTAGTGTACAATTAGAGCTCAACAGGGAAAAAAGGTTCAGAGAGAAAATAAACTAAGAGTAAAGGTGATACCCCAAGTTATTCACCTGGAGTAGGCAGCAGAGAAAGCCACAGATTGGAATGAACACATTGTTACTTTAAACTGAAAGAAACATCTGCTTTTTCTTTTCTTTTTGAGACAGGGTCCTAACATATAGCCTGGAACTTGCTATGTAGACCAGGCTAGTCTCAAACTCACAGACATCTGCCCCACAATGCACCACTTTTCTTTCTTTAACACATCATGAAGAATAAATACTGTGCACTACATTAAACTCCTGGGAAGTGCTGGGGATCTTAAGAGATGGAGACTAGTAGGTGGTTATTGAGTTACTGGGGAAACACCCTCAAATAGGACTGCGGGGTAACTCCATTCCTCCCATGTCCTGGCCATGAAGATAGCTGTCTGAAATACTCTCCACCATGACGTCACATATCCAAAAGCAACTCGACCAACTGTCATGACAGTGTAGGCCAGATACAACTTTTTGCCAAGCCTGAAAGCACAGGCCTATAATCCAAAATCACACCCAAGTTCAAAGGCAGCACAAGCAGCACTCCATATCACAGACAAAAGTATGCTGGAGAGAAAGCTCAGCAGTTAGAACTTGCTGCTCTTGCAGAGGACACGGGTTCATTTCCCAGTACCAACATGGCAGGTCACAATCCTCTGTAACTCCAGCTCTAACCTCTGAGGGCTCTCTAGGCATGCACATGCCATGGTACACATACATAAATTTAAGCAAACACTCATATACATAAAATAAAAAAGTTTTAAAGAGCTGGAACAATAGTAACAGCTCAGTAACATGTACTGCAAAAACAAGTACCATTTTTCTCTTTTAATAAAAGAGGTCACTACCTCACATACCTGTTCCAGTAATGGAAAGGTGGCTTATGAGGGGTGAAACTGTCAAATTGTTTTTTCAAGTTTGGTTTTTAAAAAGATCATGTATTATACTATACACTAATCTGGGCTGCCTTCCTAGTAAAACATCCCTCCCTTTCTCTTCAGAAGTTTCTTTCATCCACATATGAATAAGTTCTCACCTTGACCAACCTCTCACACTTAAAACAGAACACCCACCTCAGAGTGTATTCTCAGTAACCTGAAAGTGAGATATAAGAACAGTTCTAGGCGTGCTGAGCTCTTCCCTAAGTTCAAAACAGATTAGTTAATGTAAGGTGTAAAGGATGCCCTTATTCAGCAGAAATGGGCAGTAAAGCCAAGTAAAAAGCATCTGTCAGATAGACGTGGAAGACCCATAAGAGCACTGACATGCGGAGTCATCTAAGTCATGATTTTTCCTCTTATAGTCTTAACCTAGTTTGGGAGGTAGGCTATTAACATCAAATAAAGGTTTTTGTAAAAATTTCAAGATATTTATGCTCCACTTGGGGAGGCTTCATCAATGTTTTATAACTAATACGAGCAAATATTAGCCTATGCAGCCCAATGTGAAAGGAAAACTTCCTGTTTTCGTTTGGTAACTCTGGTTACACCCAACCTGTCACCTTTCAAGATCCCTCACAAGTACCTTACCTTCTAGTTTCAGTATTCCTTTACCACTAGACTCTATGACTCCGGAAGTAAAGCCATTCTATATAAGGTAGGGAGAAAGACCCTAGAAAGGCACCTCACAGCTCTGTAGCACAGGGTCTATGAACGCCTTCCTGTCTCCCTGTGCTTCTCAGCACAAATGCAATCTTAAACCTATACACACTAATAACAAACACTTTCAAATGTAGTTTCTTTGAGCATGTGAACATGCATGTGTATGTGGGTGAATGTGGTTGCTTCCTATTTATTTTCTTGACAGAGGGAGGGGCCCTCTCACAGAACCTGAAGCTCACTGATCTGGTTAGAGTAGCTGAGCTCCTGGGATCTTCTGCTTCTATCTCTCTAGTCCTGAGATTACACCACTATGCCTGGATTTTTTTCATAGGTGCCAGAGCTAAACTCAGGTCCTACTTACATGCCAAGACCGAGTTATCTCCCCAAGCCTTCAAATACAATTTCTAGACAGATACTTCTGTGTGTGCGTGTCTGTGCCAATGTATACCACATGTGGTGTGCATGCCTACAGAGGTCAGAAGAGAGCACTGACTCCTCTGGAGCTGGAGTTAGAGCAACTGTGAGCCATCCTATGTGGGCACTGACTGAATTCCTGCCCTCAAGGGTTTTTAACCACCAAGCCATAGTTCTAGTCCCTCAAATGTAATTTTAAAATGTGTTATTTTTTAACCTATCTGTCAGAAACAATGAAAAACACTAAGCTTGTAGTAGGATATTTGTGTTTGCTAGTTTTTATGTCAACTTGACACAAGGTAGAATCATTTTGGACTTACCTAACCTAAGTTAAGAAAATGTCCCAACTGACTAGTCTGTGGGTGAAGTCTGTAGTGTTATTTCCTTAATTAGCAATTAATGTAGGAAGGCCAGCCCGCTATGGGTATAGCTACCCCTGGGCTGGTAGTCCTGGATGATATAAAAAAGACTAAGCAAGTCACAGTGAATAAGCCAGTTAGCAGCACTCCCCTTTGGCCTCTGCATCATTTCCTGCCTTGAGGCTCCTGCCCTGCCTGAGTTCCTGATCTGACTTCCCTGCATGACAGATTACAAACTGTAAAATGAAATAAACCCTTTCCTTCCCAGGTTACTTCTGCTTGTCACAGTGCTTCATCACAGTACCAGAAACTCTTAACTAAAATAGGGGTATAACCCAACAGTAGATCACAGGGTTAACATGCAAGGTCCTTAGAGGAATCCTCACTATCAAAAGGAAAAGAAAGAAAAAGCAAAAACCAAGGGTTTTTTTGTTTGTTTGTTTGTTTTAAATTGCTTTGCTTTCTTACAGTGTTGGAAGGGAACCAACCCTAAGGCTTCACACATGCTACCCAAGTACTCTCCTACTTGACTCAATTTTTCAACCTGCAAATAAGAAAACATCAGCTGAACCAAGAAGTGGGCAGAGAGAAAGCAGGACTTCAGGATCAGTAAAATCACCAGCTTCAAGAACACTGCTGAGCTGGAGTAGTGGTGCATGCCTGTAATCCCATACTCGGAATGCCAAGGCAAGCTATCTTAAGTTCCAGGCCAGCCTGTGCTACATAGCTGCTACATGAAATGTGAGTAATATACAGCCCCAAAGCCCTTGGTAACAGGATCTCTGCCTCACAAGCCCCAGGAAAAGCTTCTGAAAGCAACTACTGTTTGTTTCTTCCATCTACTACGAGCTAGCAACACAATACACACTGACTATCTAACACCCGGAAACAAGATTTTTGTGTGATTTCAGAAGAGATAACTGTCAGTGAATAGTTACATAAACCTAAACATTTTAGCCACTGTAAGAATATAAAAACTGCTGAAGGAATCCAACCCCTTTGTGGAAGAGTGGTGGTTCAGAACAACTGCATATCACTTTGCTTACTTTAGCACATTTTCAACTCAAATTTAATCAAAGGCCCTTTTCCTATATAGTACTAAAATTCAGTTCTCTAGGGGAGAACATGTGCTTCTTGATCAACTACACTAATATACTTATCCTAGAAAGTGGGAGTTAAGTACATGTTCCCTTCTACACTTTAACATTCTAAGTTTTTAATTGTCGTGTATGGTGGTGAAAATTTGTAGTTCCAGCACTGAAGAGGCTAAGACTACTGTAAGTTTGAGGCCAGTTTAGGCTATAAGCAAACAAAATTTTTTGTTTCCTTATTTATTTTTGAGTCAAGGTCTCTGTATGTAGTTCTGGCTGTCCTAGATCCTGTGTAGACCTGACAAGGATAAAGAGAGATAATAAAAATGAATCATGTATCAGTGGAAGCGGCACATGCCTTTGATCCCAGTGCTTGAGAGGCAAAGGCAGGCAGATGGATCTCTTTGAGTTTGAGGCCAGCCTGGTCTACAGAGTGAGTCCCAATATAGTCAAAATAGCAACAAACAAAAAACAAAGAAAACAACATGCTTCCATGATTTTTCCAATGCATTCTATAAGGATGTATTAAAAGAAAGAAGGAAGGATTAAATGCATCTCACTAGTATGGTTTCCTTTGGCCTAAAGACACTTTCAAGTATGTTAGGAAAGTGAGAACGATCCATGGAATGGACTGAAGGAGACAGACACTGGAAAACTGCAAGAACTGCTTTGTAATTACTTGCCAAACATCCACCAGTTCACAAGAAACCACACTGACAATTATCTAGATTTTACTCATTAAATCCAGAAGCACAAGTTGAAATTGGGTACTTTATTAACACAACACCTTTAACAGTACATGATTTATGGGCTGTGCACCACCTAGATGAACCCCCAAATCTTTATGCATACTGAGCAGCACGCACAGAATCAGATTATGCAGAAGAAACTGCAAATAACAAAGCATCTTTATTTAAAGGTTTTACTTCAGTCTGGCTTTTTTAAAAAATAGAAAAATTTTTACTTACCAATTTATGTGTATGTCAGTGGGTTCATGTGAATATAGGTGCCCAAGGAGTTCAAAAGAGAATCCTTTGGAACTGAAGTTATTATAGGCAGATGTGACCCACCAGATGTCATCTGCAAGAACAGTATGAACTAACCTTTCCACATATATACTATATATATATATGCATGCCACAGTGCTCAAGTGGGAATCAGAGGATATTGACAGTCAGTTCCCTCCCGCCTGCCTGCCTGCCTTCCTTCCTTCCTTCCTTCCTTCCTTCCTTCCTTCCTTCCTTCCTTCCTTCCTTCCTTCGGGTCCCAAGGACTTAACTCAGGTTCTAAGGTTAGCAGTAAAGTGCCTTAACCTCCAGAGCCATCTTATTGACCAATCTGATTATTTATCACATTTTCTTTCTCAGTGATTACTAAAAGTACTGCCACATTTGTGTGGCACGCCTGTGTATAGGAAAGGGGAGAAATAGCTCTCATAGTAGTCTAAGACTACTATGGACTTTTTAGGCCTTTTTAAAAATTCACCTGATGAATACATCTGTCTTAATAGAAGTAAACTGCCAGGCATGGTGGCACACGCCTTTAATCTCAGCACTCTGGAGGCAGAGTCAGGCGGATTTCTGAGTTCCGAGGCCAGCCTGGTCTACAGAGTGAGTTCCAGGACAGCCAGGGCTACACAGAGAAACCCTGTCTCAGGAGAAAAAAAAAAAAAAAAAAAAAAGCAGTAAACTTGCCTATAGTTTCTACATGCAATGGACCACAGCACTTATATTACAGTCAAGGCTTAGGGCCATATCAAAAATTATGTGCCTGCCTCTAGTCATAAGAGATTTTCAGATGAGGAAAATCAGAAATGTAAATGTTTATGAGACTAATGAAATGAGTGGCATAGACACATAAACATGTTTAATGCATGAAAAGTTATATTTATCTGAATGTTAATGTCTTTCATCCTTTCAAAACCTTAAAACCTTTTCCCCCCTCCCTCCCTCCTTCCCTCCCTCCCTCCCCCCCCTCTCTCTTTTTCCTCTCTTCCTCTCCCTCTTTGAGGCAGGGTTTCTCTGTGTAGCCCTGGCTGTCTTGAATGCCCTTTGTAGACCAGGCTGGCCTCCAACACAGAGATCCAACTGCCTCTGCCTCCTGAGTGCTGAGATTAGAAGGTATGATTTACCACTGCTTGGCCTTCAAAACCTTTTCTAAACTCGATGTCAAACACTGAAAAAACAAATAAAAACAACCCAGCAATATTCTAAAAATAAATGCAGTAAATCATTCTAGGAAATAAGCTCATTAAGTAAATTGTTAGCATACTATCTCAAAAATCTGGAAAACTAGAAGGTTGTCTGCCATTTGTGAAATCTAAAATTTAAGTATGCCTGTCTGAACACAAAAGATGGGCAAAAAGCAATAAATTAGCAACATTAAGCATGAAGATTAGCTCAATTTTTAAGGACTAAAAAATATTTTCTGTCACTGATAAGTGGATATTAGCTCAGAATCTTAGAATACCCAAGATACAATTTGCAAAACACAAGAAAATCAAGAAGAAGGAAGACCAAAATGTGGATACTTCAGTCCTCCTTCAAATATTAGTTGGCCATCATTGGGAAGAGAGGCCCCTAGGCCTAGCAAACTTTATTTGCTCCAGTACAGGGGAATGCCAAGGCCAAGAACTGGGAGTGGGTGGGAGGGTATAGGGAACTTGCGGGATAGCATTTGAAATGTAAGTAAAGAAAATATCTAATTAAAAAATAAAAAGACTGGCTAACCTGAAAAAAAAAAAATATTTTCTGGGGCTGGTGAGATGGCTCAGCGGGTTAGAGCACTCGACTGCTCTTCCGAAGGTGATGAGTTCAAATCCCAGCAACCACATGGTGGCTTACAACCACCCGTAACAAGATCTGACGCCCTCCTCTGGTGCGTCTGAAGTCAGCTACAGCGTACTTATGAAGAATAATAAGAAATGAATCCTTGGACTGGAGAAACCAACCAGAGCAAGCGAGGCTGTCCGGAGCGAGCGGAGCCGAACTGGGATGGCCGGAGCAAGCGGGGTTGGAGTGAGTGGGGCCGAACGGGGATGGCCTGAACGAGCGGGGCCAATTGGAACAAGTGGAGCTGATAGGAGCGAGGGGGGCGACGGCCGTGAGTAAGTGGGGCTGGCTGGAGCGAGCGGAGCAAGCGGGGTTGACCGGAACAAGGGGGAAAAAATTTTTTAAAAAAATTTCTATTACTAGCTTTCAAAAACTAGTTACATACATAAAATCCTGCAAGCTAACCCAAGAAACCACCATTTCATACCTGCAAGGATAACAATAATCAGAAAGACTGACATGAGGATATAGCAAAACTGTGATCCACATATATTCTATTATGTGGGGTGTTAAATACACAATTTGGAAGAGACTCAACCAGCTAAACAATTCCAGTAATTCTGGTTTTAGTCTAAGAGAACTGGAAACATAGGCCCACACAAAGTCACACACTAACATTCACAGTAGCATTACTGTTCATAGTGGCCAAAAGGGGAAACAATCAAATACCCTCAATAGACTAATGAATAAATCAGATGCACTCTCCACATAACAGATTATATTTTAGTCATAAACAGAATAAGTACTATTAGCACACACTGCAACATGAATGAACCTTGAAAGCATGCCAGCCCAGTGTGGTGGCAGCGGGAGACTGAGGACAGCCATACACCTGGCCAGCAGGGGCTTCATGACAATACCTTAACTCAGACACCAGGCACTACACAACAATACCCTAACTCAGACACCAGAGCAAACAAACAAAAACAGGGTGGGGGCAGAGTGCAAAGAAAATAAAACACAGGAACTCAGCTACAAATATTCCAATTCCACCTACACTGACTGTCCAGATCAGCAAGTCTCCAAAGGCAGAAAAGGTGGGTAACTGACCACTCTACTAAGAGGGGGAATGACTGCAAACATACGCAGGGGTTTCTTTTGGGGGTGCTTAAGATGTTCCGCAATTGTGGTAATGACTGTACAAAACTCTGTGGCTATACTGAAAACTAGTAAACTATACATTTTGAAGATTTATTTATTATTGCTGTTAAATTAACATTTTATTACAAAAAATACACATTATAAAACTAAGATACAGAAATAAAAGCAAAACACTTACCTACTGTACATAAATCAAATAAACCACCTCCTCTCCATTCCCATCCCTCAGAGGCTATCACTGCTAACACTTTAATGTATATTCTTTCCTATCTTTTCCTTTGCACATACAAGTATATACAAGCATATCATATATACCCAATTTTTGACTCTTAGATAAATTGAATCATACATGTCTATTATTTGACTCAATTTCTATCTTCATTCAACATTCTGAAAATTTCACTGTAACTGTCTTCAGACACTCCAGAAGAGGGAGTCAAATCCTGTTACAAATGTTTGTGAGCCACCATGTGGTTGGTGGGATTTGAATTCAGGACCTTCGGAAGAGCAGTCAGTGCTCTTAACCGCTGAGCCATCTCTCCAGCCCAACTATACATTTTGAACAAAATCAGTGGTAGGCAATTTTATCTCTATAAAGCTACTATTAACTTTAAAAAACCCTATAGGCCACAATATTGAATAAACAATTAATATTTTATACTTCTTTTGTCTCCTAAGCTTAAGATCTCTGTAGACTTTCAGTATCTCTTTGTGTTTTCTAAAATTCTAAACACAAGCACCAAATCTGAAGATTTCAAGGTTTTACTTATTTGTACTTAAAAGAAAATAGATGCACAGATGATAAATAGTAGAAAAAAAACCTCTCAAAACTTGTCTTATCTACTCAGTAATTAAAAACAATAAATATATGAAATTCCTAGGCAAATGGATGGATCTGGAGGCCGTCATCCTGAGTGAAGTAACCCAATCACAAAAGAACTCACATAACATGTACTCACTGATATGTGGATATTAGCCCAGAAACCTAGACCACCCAAGATACAATTTACTAAACACATGAAACTCAAGAAGAAGGAAGATCAAAATGT
>LR755167.1:284435-302585 GCA_902729485.2 Mus minutoides | reverse complement strand
CCCAAAGGATGGACCCAATGTCTGTGGCTGCCAGGGATCCATCCCACAATCAGCCATCAATCATAGACACCATAGCATACGCCAGCAAGATAGTGCTGAAAGGGCCAGGATATAGCTGTCTCGGGGGAGACTATACCAATGCCTGGCAAACATGGAGGTGGAAGCTCACAGTCAGATATTAGATGGGACACAGGGTTCCCAAGGAAGGAGCTAGAGAAAGTACCCAAGGAGCTGAAGGGGTCTTCAACCCTATAGGTGGAAGAATAACATGAACTAACTAGTACCCCCTGAGCTCAAGTCTCTAGCTGCATATATAGAAAAGGATGGCCTAGTTGGCCATCATTGGGAAGAGAGGCCCCTTGGTCATGCAGACTTTATATGCCCCAATACAGGGGAACGCCAGGGCCAAGATGTGGGAGCGGGAGGGTAGGGGAGCAGGGCCGGGAGGGGGGAGGGTATAGGGAACTTTCTGGATAACACTTGAAATGTAAATGAAGAAGTTATCTAATAAATATTGGAAGAAAAAAACTTGTCTTTTTTCAGATTCTACCATCTAGTTTCAAAATGTTAAGACTAGATGGAAGAAAACTATACCTACACATCATCTGTTTTCTCTTCCAAGGACTGTAATCTGGCTTCCTTCCACACCCTAACCCCAAACTGCTTTGTCTAGATGGCAAACCTCCCACCAGTCAAACTGTGGGTGCTTCCTCAACTACACCCTGCCAGGCCTTCAAGCACTAGGACTTAGCTCTAGTGACAATTTCCTCCTCAGACATCCCTGGTTCCTGTCCCTCCACTCTGACCACACCTTCCCAGGAACAAGCAAAACACATTTTCAAGGTCTATCCTATTCAAGATAATGCTCGTCTGAATCAGCTTAGTCCCTCGGGATGCTCATACTACCTCCTACAAACTCATGACTGCTACCTATATGAGCTCCAGACTTGTACTGGACACTTCACAGGCATTTAACACATCTGAAACTAAATTTGTCTTCTCTTCTAAAACTTTCTCCTACATCTTATTTGATCAGCTCTACTTGTTTTTCTTATTCCTCCACCCACTGTACTAAATGGTACCTTCTAACTTGAGTGACTGCATCCTAAGCTGGAAATCTTTGACACCTCTCCTTTTTGTTTTTCTTTCTCCTTTTCCCCAGGCTAGTTTTCAACTCAGGATCCTCAGCCTTCTGAGCTCTGGGACCATGAGTGTGCATGTTCACCCTGCTTGAAGCTGGCTAACCCTCATCAAATATGTCGTGTATACTCTAGTTTCCTTGACTTAATTCGGATAAAGCCCTTTTTGCCAAACAACTACTTTCTTAAGACATCCCACTGCCTGCCCTCCAGAGATTCATAGTACCATTCAGTTTCTCCACCAGAACATATCTGAGTAAGATAAGGCTTTCAGTAATCTTAAAAACCAGGTTGGGAAGGTAGGGTGTGAGGAAGGGAAGAGAAGACCACAAGAATGTTAAACAAGCCGGGCGTGGTGGCGCACACCTTTAATCCCAGCACTCGGGAGGCAGAGGCAGGCAGATTTCTGAGTTCGAGGCCAGCCTGGTCTACAAAGTGAGTTCCAGGACAGCCAGGGCTATACAGAGAAACCCTGTCTCGAAAAGACAAAAAAAAAAAAAAAAAAAAAAAAAAAGAATGTTAAACAAGCATATTTGCTATTCTCAATAACCTCACTTTTCCCTGTGACCCTGAAAGGTATTTCCAACCTGTAGATTCCACATACACAACAGGGTAACGAAGAATGTGGCCCAATACCAAACTGTAAACTCATTTAAAACATAATGAGATTTTTCTGGAGCTTTTTTGGTTTTGTTAACTCAACCACATGGTTTTCCAATGAGAATTTATAGATGACAATTTGGTGTTGCAATGTCAGAAGGTTGAGCATGCCAGCTAGGAATCAGTGTACAGTGACCATTATGGCCCTACAGAATATTAACTGTTAAATATAAGTAAGATCCTTCACAAAGTGGACTCACCACCACTCTCTCCTCACAGTCCAAAACCTACCTGTCTCAGGCATCACCTTTTCTCTGCATTATATACTGGTTCTCTGGTCCTCAATACATGGTTCCAGGCTGCCTCTCTCCTCAGTCAACTTTAGGCAACGGGTATGAAATAAAACCTTACTCTGAGGGCTCAAGAGTTGTTTCAGACTCCATTAAGGGCACTGGCTAGTCTAGAGGATCTGGGGTTCCATTCCCAGTACCCAATGACAATTATAACTCCAGTTCCAGGGAACTGATACCATCTTCTGGACATCAGACATGCATGTGGTACAATGACATACATGTAGGCAAAATACCCATACACATAAATAAAAATAAAAGACAAAACCTAACTGTGAAATACTGATGTGTACCATTATCTTAGTCTGAAAGTTGAGAGTAAAGATCAAGTTCCAGACCTGTCATAAATTAGTTTATTTTATTAGCAAAATTAGCATGTCAAGCACAATGTGTCTGGCCTCAAAACCTTGGTGCCTCGGTTTCTCCTTTTGAGAGAACAGTTACAACAGGCCAAGGCCAAGAAGAATAAGCTATAGTTAACTCCTTCTTTTCTCCTTCCCCCTGTCCATCTTTAGGACAGGATCTCAGCTCTCACATAAGCTAGGCTTGTCTCAATCTCAATCTCCCTGCCTCATCACCTGACTGCTGAAATTACATGAAAAGGCTACCACATGCCTATGGAGGCAGACAATCTTCTATCATTAATTGTAACCAAGAAATTCGTGTCAGGAATAGTGGCAAGTTCTTCTAGCCTCTAAGTGGTAGAGGCAAGAGGATACAGAGTACAAGGTGAGCTTAATATACATAGCATGTTCAAGGCTGGGCTAGGCTGTATGAGATCCAAACTCAAAAAGCCAAAATGGAAAAAAAAAATCCAAAGCAAACAAGATACAATTTTTAAACCACTAAATAAAAATCAAGATAATATATATATATATATATATATATATATACATTCATACATTACTGACTGTTGTATAAAGTAACTTTTTAAAGTTGTAAGCATATGTTTTGTATCCTCTGTGTACTTCCTATAAAAATATATTAAGAATAAACTATGTAGAGACTTTATTCATGTCAAAGTATATAACAAAAATACAATAGAACAAATATTGAAATACAAGCAAATAGCTTACGTATAATAGTCACATTGTGACATGCTTAGGTTATTCCTAAAAAGTAGCTGTAATAAAAGACACTTACCAAAATCTAAGCTTAAAAAAAAAAAACAAACCCAAAAGTCAAGAACATAACACAGGTATGGCAGCTCATACCTTTTATCCCAGTATTAGGGAGGCTGAGACAGAGCTGCCACCAGTTCAAGGATAGCCTGGGTCATAAAGTGAGTTCAGCTCCCTGACCCTCAGAAACAAAGCAAACAAAAACTTCTACTTACAAAGGCAAATATATGGACTTATTGTGACATAGACTTATTACAAACATAGATATAGGGAGAGTGGGAGTAGCTCCATCCTTAAAATAGGGCCTCAGTATGGATGCCCAATCCAATTACCCAAATATGAAGTATTACCATTATAATTATATTACTGTTAATTATTATATTCTATAATTTGCAATTTTGAAACTATTACTTTATAATAAAACAGTTATAATAGTGATATTACCTTTTAAGACTCACTTCTACAATGTTAAGGTTTTAAAATGGATTTTTAAATCCACTTCAGAATTTAATAACAAAAGTTAGAATTTATGTGCTCATCTTTGATTCTCTTTCCATGACAGAGGACAATTCTTTCCAGCCTTCTAGTCAAGGGAAAAAAAACAGAGGCAACTGCCAACAATCATAATTATAGCTACTGCTTATCAAGTCAGGAAATTAAAAAAGTAAGCCCTAGGGCTGGTGAGATGGCTCAGCAGGTAAGAGCACCCGACTGCTCTTCCGAAGGTGATAAGTTCAAATCCCAGCAACCACATGGTGGCTCACAACCATCCAATCTGGCTCCCTCTTCTGGAGTGTCTGAAGACAGCTACAGTGTACTTACATATAATAATAAATAAGATAAATCTTTAAAAAAAAAAGTAAGCCCTATAAAAGAATAGCTTTAGCCATTAAATCTCTCATGTAGAACTACCTAGCTATACTTTGGTATTATGGAAGAATGGGAACACATTTGGTCCCTGGACATGACATCTCCAATAGGAAACCCTGACTCATCCCCAAAGCATGAACCCCAAGGCTACATCCCCTGTCACATCCCCTGTCACATCCCCTGTCCAAAAGTGCAGGGACTGAGCACCTGCCCGGATGGCCTGCACTACCAAACAATGATCCTTGACAGAGTATGTCCAGGACAGCAAGATGGCAAAAATGCGACCAACAGCCAGGGCCACACGGCCCCTTCTGTGACCAGGAAAGACTGAAAGCCACTAGTTCTAAACACCCTCAATAAACTATTTTCTTCTACATTTACTACAGAGTAGTAAAAAGAGGACTCTTTCCAATTTTTGCAAATGATATCATTCAACAGATACCACCAAAATTCGATGGTAAGAAGAAAGGTACTTTTTCCAAAACATCATCTAAATATCAGAAAATGTTTAAAATAAGGAATAATTGGGCTTTGATCTACATTTTCAGTCCTCACTGTATCTTGTTCCTACTTTCTATTTTTATAAAACTTCAAGGTGGAAGTCACAAAACCCCACAATACTATTAATACTGTGCAAGGCTAACAGTCTACTTTTCAAGCCATTAACAATTTCAACACTAAAGTTTTACTAGACAGAAATCTCTTTAAAATGTGAACACCCACTTCAGTACTAAAAATCACTTCATTTGCACTTTAAATAAAAACTAGCCAATGTTTCGTAGCCACTCATTTTTATAGACCTCAACTGCATATGGCTTTTCATAACCAAATTTCAGATGAACTGATTATCCTTAGAAGTGCACCTTTTCAGAGCAAAAATTTCCCTAGTTCATTTGCTATTCCCAACCCCCGCTAAAGAGCGAAGGACTTCCCAAAGTCCCATTTCCTTTTCCATTCCCCAGACCTCCAGGGTTTACAACGCCCCAGTCTTGCGCAACATCCGTAGGAGCAGCAGCCGCAACCACCGCCTCCAAAGCCGGGAAACAACCCTAGAGGGAACATTGTCCTACAGAAAAATAAAAGGAGCGAGGAGGGGGGTAATGTAGGAAGTCAGCTTCTGGTCCCACGCCTTCGGAATTGATACCCTCCCTCCAATTACGCACCTAGAGAAATCTCACGTACTAGACTTTTAACCCTCACCTCCACTCACTCGAGCCTGCCTACACAAGCAGAGGGCGGAAAAGGGGGTGGCGGAAAAGGGGGGACGGGAAGGTTATCTCTCAGGGCTTCAGCCCATATAGTCGCCTCCACCCGACCAGGACTATTGTTCCCAGCTTCCCCACCCCCACCCCGGATAGGAAGTGATAGTCACATCCCCTCCGGCTTCTGCAATATCCCCTCAAGTCCGGAGTGAGCTTCCTTCAGGATAACCCCATCCACACACTGAAACACCACCCCCCTCCCTTTCAATCTAAAGTCACACTGGCCTCACATCCACCTCAAACCTGGGTCTCAGGACGGAAAGAAACCTGACCAGATAAATGGAGATCAGGTAAACCATGAGATTCCTTATGGTCAAGCCTCTGGCAAGCGGTGAGCTAATAACCGTGAACTCAGACACGGAGTCGTCCAGCCGTCCACTCGGACCAAGGCCGGCATCCGTACAGGGACCCAGCGAGTTAATATGCTCGACTCCCCTCGCTCCCCGGCAGCCTCAAGCCGCTCTGCTGGCCGCAGCCAGACAGCTTGCCTCAAGCCTCCCCGGAGGGGCAGGCGAGGAAGGCAGGCGTGGGCAGGCGAGCCCGCACTCCAGCCGCCGCCGCCCGGCCGGGGAGACAATAGGTAGTCGCGGGCGGCGGGGCCGGAGCGGGCTGGGCCGGGCGGCCGCTCTCCGCGCTCCCGGGCCGGCTGGGCGGGCGGGCGCTGCACGGGCCGCGGAAAAAAAGAGAGGCTGAGGGGCGGGGGCGACCTCGCCTCCCGCAAGCTCGCCGACGGCGCTCGCGGCTGGGCGCGCGCCCCGCGCCCGTCCTCGCACCGCACACAAAGCGCTGGCAGCCCGGACCGGCGGGGGAGAGGCGAGGGGAGTTCGGCGGCTGGCGACACGAGGCGCCGGCGAGAACGGACACTCACCATGAAGTCCCGGGCGAAGTTGTCCTCCCCATTGTGGTCCGGACTCTTCATGGCCTGGACCCTCTGGATGAACCTCCTCAGGATCTCCACTTGCTCCATCCTCCCGCGTCCCCCCCGCCGCCCGCCCGCGCGCCGCAGCGCCCGCTCCGTCTTCCCCAGCTCGCTCCGGCCCGCCCTCCCTCCCCGCCGCGCCAGGCGGCTGCGGCTGCGGCGGCACCGGCCGGGCTCCCCGCGCAACTTAAGAGAGCAGCGCCGCTTTTCCCCTCCACTACGAGGCGAGCCGCGGGGCTAGCGCCGGCCCCAACCCCCAGCTTGCCCCATCCTCCTTCCCCGCCCTCCTCAGTCCGAGACGCCGCCGCCTCAGGAACGCGGCTCTCCGTTCGCCCTGCCCCCTTCCCGGTTCGGCCTCCCCCCCACCCCCCACCAGCAGCCGCAGCCGCCTCTCCCCACGGGCGCGCCCCCGCCGCCACCCAGACGCGCGGGCTCGTGCGGCGGCCCCGCCCCGAGAGCGAAGACCAAGCCGCCCCCGCCCGCCCGGGCCCGGGCCCGCCCTCACCCGCTCTGAGTGGCTGGAAGCAGCTTCCGGGGCGTGGCCCTGTCCTTGGGCGCTCGCTGCTGGCTGCGGTGAAGCTGGCTTTTGGTGGACGTCCTACATCTGGAAGCCCGGCCAAGCCCAGTGGGTCAGACAGTAAAACTTCAGATGGGGCTTGCGGCCTCCGGGTTTGGCGGGGAGGGAAAGCTGATTCCCAAAGTGCATCAGCGCTACCGCCGGCCGCGGGCTGGGACTACAAGACCCCGCCTGCCGGAGTGCCCGGAGCAGGGTGGGACAGAGGTATGCTGGGAACTGTAGTAGAGCCTTCACCTTCGCTGCCCGTAGGTGCTCATCTTACGAATGCCTTGGTGAGGGTCACCCAAGGCTTTGGCACTTTGGCAATAGTTTCTAGGGTGAAAGGGCTTACTCTTCGCAATCATTCTAATCCCAGTGAAGAAAGCTTTTAAATCGGAGTGCATCCTTCTCATTACACCCTTTTTTTTTTTTTTTTTTTTTTTTTTGCCAAGAGGAAGACAATATACTTCCTATCTTTAAATTCTCACGGTTTCAGAATTGAATGGGTGACATTCTTTCGTAGAACAGAATTTGTGACTCTTAGCAGACAGAGAACGTGCTGATGCAATCTGTCCTTTCATAAATAGAAATGATTTGTCCAAAGTTCACGCCCCACAACATATTCATGTGGAGTCAGCACTAGAACGCAAGTTCTTTTACTTTGACTCTAACACTGCTTCTCGAAAGGACGAGAGTTTGTAGTAGTACTGTTTGTTGCACAACTGAGGGATTTCATCCATGGACTGACTTTGGACACCTACACCCACAAACAAAAAAACATGTTTTTCACAGAACAGGCTGCCAGGAAATATGCTTAAGATAGGAAATATCAGCGCAGGAAACATTTCCTAAACCGATATTTGGCTGCACTGTGAAATTTAATTAAAAAGAAGATCGAAGATAACAAGTGTGAGCAGCAATATACAATTAGACTGTGAAGTAAAATACAGGAAACAATGCACCTGATGTGTACCAACTCGTTCTCTCAAAGCATTTCAAGAGATGCTTTCCATACTAAAATAAACTTTTGAAAGGAGTGTCTGCAGTACTTTAACCCATTACACAGGCTAAATTTCACTGAATGTAAGCAAAAGATTCAGGCTTGATGGGGACAAATAGGTAAATCGCAGAAATGCTTTCACTTTTATTTGTCTCTTTATATTTTGGGTTCTCTGAGCCAGGGTCTCACATGGTGGTCTTCCTGCCTCAGCCTCTCAGGTGCTGGGAGCACAGACATGGGCCACTGTGATCACCTACACTTTTGATATGTCCAAAGAATGTAAAAAACCAGTTAGCGATTAGCAAACAGTATACGTGTGTGCTTTATACGAACTATTGGCAGTCTCATGGGTAGCAGGCTGGGTCTGATTTGCCCTAGTGTTTTGTCGGGCATATTTTTTCCATATGATTTATTTTATGTATATGAGTACATAAAATAAATATTTTTTAAAAAGATTTATGTATATGAGTACATGAAATAAATACATTTTTTAAAAAAGATTTATTTTATGTATATAAGTACACTGTCTGTCTTCAGACACACCAGAAGATGGCATCAGATTCTACTACAGATTGTTGTGAGCCACCATGTGGTTGCTGGGAATTGAACTCAGGACCTCTGGATGAGCAGCCAGTGCCCTTAACCACTGAGCCATCCCCAGTCCTTTCTTACAATTATACAAATTATACAAAATAATGAATTTGATTATGGTATCTCACACATGCATGCCAACCCTTTGTTCATATTCATCTTTCCATAGCCCTTTCTTGCCACCCTTGTACCCGTCCTCCTCCCAGGTTTCCCTCTTCTAAATATATTTGGGAGACCATCAAATGGCTCAGTGCTTTCTGCCAAGCCTGGTGACCTGCTGGCTCCCCGCAAGAAGAGAACTTTTCTCAAGTTGACCTCTATGCACCCACCTCCTCCCACACACAAGTAAATATATTTTAAAAATTCTAGAATATCCTAAATATATTTGAGTCTTCTTTGAATCTACATGTCTTTTGAGACACTCAAAATATGAAGAGTTATGTGGTGTGTGTGTGTGTGTGTGTGTGTGTGTGATGCAAAAATGTTTTACCTAAGAAGTATATAGCTTTAGAAGAAGAAAAAAATTGTTCATGAGTGCCATATGAGAGGTTAAGAGCATCATCATGGGAAGAGCATTCCAGAGCAAGCCAGGAGAGAACCAGTAGTCTCAGGACAAGTAAGTTTGAACAGGAAGGAGAACACCCAGGCAAGAGAAGGGGTGAGACAAAGGTTGAGCGCAGCAGAGCGGAAGTCTAAAGAGATGTTGTATACATACATGGCTCCACAGTAGACTGGTCTCCAAAAAGAGACCACTCAGGTAAGGATTCACACTGTGGACATGGGCAGCCACCAAAGGGTTCTGATGTTAGAAGTCCACTGAAATTGAGAAAAATATTAACCTGGCTTTTTAAAATATAAGTTGATTAATAGAGGGAGATGAAATGAGAGCTACCAGGAGGCAGTGTGTGGAGCAACGGAAGCAGGCCCAGATGTCAAAGTTCAAGTACAAAGACCTAGACGGAAGGAGAGACTACAGAACCCAGCTGACATGGGATAAACAGGAAGGCTGGATAGAAAATGACGAAAGTTAGGGCTGAGGACATAGCTCAGTGTTAGACATCTGCATACCATCTATGAAACCCTGGGTTCACCTTAGCATCACACACAATTAAGGTAAGACAAAACTCACAACTTTCTATGACGCTATGTAAAAAAAATAAATAAAAACAATTTATTTTGACATGGAATTGTCCCAAATTTCTATTTGTTGCCAGGAAAATAAGGTACATTTAGGATATACTATTTATGCTTGTGTTTAAAATTAAAATGAGTGTAAAGTGTTTGTCTAATGAAATCATTTCTTTCTGAAGAGTACTTCAAAACCTATTGCCTGTGGCTGCCTCTAGAAGGGCCTTGAGAATTTAAGATGATTTCCTTTTATTTTTAAAAAAGATTGTGTGTGTACACATGAGCACCTGAAATGTTTACAGGTTCCCTTAGATGTCAAAAGAGGGTGTCAGATTCCCTGGAGCTGGAGTTATAGGTGATCTCAGCTGCCTGCTGTGGGTGCTACAACCTGAACTCAGGTCCCCTGGAAGAATAGCAAGTGTTCTTCCCCGCTGAGTCATTTCTCTAGCCCCATATCTTAGTTTATAGTATGTGATTTGAGAGGCAAGGTCTCACTGTGAGCCAAAGCTGGCATCACATGCTCTGTAGGCAGAGTGGCCTCAAATCTATAGTCCCCCTGCCTCAGCCTCCCAAATTCTGGGATTATAGTATGTAAGAACACTGTGACCAGGGCTGTGTATCCTTTTGTATTTTGGATACTTTTGCTATTCACATGTATTGATTTTTTCCAACAAAACTAAATGTTATTGCAAGTGGTAGGGAGAATGGCAGTATCTTTTATGAAACAGGTAAAGAATAAGTAAAGGAGGTAATAGGCCAGGCGTGGTGGCGCACGCCTTTAACCCCAGCACCCAGGAGGCAGAGGCAGGCGGATTTCTGAGTTCGAGGCTAGCCTGGTCTACAAAGTGAGTTCCAGGACAGCCAGGGCTACACAGAGAAACCCTGTCTTGGAAAAAAAAAAAAAAAGTAAAGGAGGTAGGCCTTGTTTGGGGGAAGCTGGTGTTTGGGTTTGTTTGTTTGTTTGTTTGTTTGTTTTTTGAGATAAGGTCTCCTGTAGTCTCGGCAGACTTTAAACTTGATATGCAGACAGAGTCAGTCATAAATTCCAGATCCTCCTGCCTCTACCTTTCAAGTACTGGGATGACAGTTCCCATTGTCTACTGGGTTTGTATAATGATAGATGGGAAGCAATGGAAAATAGCATCGATTTCAGGGAAGTTTAGTGTCTTGACAATCCTCAGCTACAGCTGAGTGTTTGGGCACTCACATTATCACTCAACTCATTAATTCATATAAACTAGCCACTGACCTATGGCTTGTTATAGAAGGGTGACTTGAGAATTGCTTCTCATAGGAATCTGAACTTGGAAACCAAAACAGAAGTCATTAGAGTAATGAGGGCAGAAGCGGAATATATGCTTGTATGAGGTATGATCAGGTTTTGGCAGGCTGAAGTCGAGAGGTGGAGTTGGGGTGGGATGCCAAAGAACCTGATTAGTAAAGAACTTGAGGCAGGCATGTAGCAGTGTGAAGAGATGTTAGAGTGCAGCCCAATGTGGACACCAGGAGAATCCTTGGAGCAGCCTGACTTCTGAAAAATTTGGGGATAGGTTCGGTTGATTTTATACATAAACAAATCCAGCTTTTCTTGAAACAGAACAGGCAAAGCTATAGAATGTGTACTCTCAAGTCAGAGAGATTGCTCAAGCACTTTATGTAGAACCTGGCACTTAGCCTCTGTGAGTCTTTTCTCGTGGGAAATCTACCCGGTGTCCCTGAGCTGCATCTCAGCATACAGTACTATACATCATACTTGCACACAGAGCACAAAAACTACTTAAATTTCTGCACTGAAATTTCTTCCCTCCTGTCTTACCTCTTTTCCTACTTATTAACCACCTACACTGTAGAGAAACTACATGAGGAACTAGAAGGGAGCCAAGTAGTGTTCTAGAGAGGGATGGTACTTCGGAGGTTACAGCAAGAAGTTTTGAAAAGTTAATGATCTGAAAGAGGTTTCAGGAGTGTCTATTTTTTCATTCTCATGCTCTCTATTCACAGTCCATTTGCAGAGCATTTGACCCGTGTCTCTACATCTGCTCTTGTAAAAGCTATGGCTATCACAGTTTCTAGAGTGTTTATTGCTTTCTTAAAAAAAAAAAAAAATCTGCCGGACGTGGTGGCGCACGCCTTTAATCCCAGCACTCGGGAGGCAGAGGCAGGCGGATTTCTGAGTTCGAGGCCAGCCTGGTCTACAGAGTAAGTTCCAGGACAGCCAGGGCTACACAGAGAAACCCTGCCTCGAAAAACCAAAAAAAAACAAAACAAACAAAAAAAAAATCTTAGGAAGTGATTTTGGTATCACTAGCCTCCTGAAGGGAAGAAATGCTAAATAAAACACAAGGAGTGAACATGATTAGCTCACGAGAAGCAACAATCACGAGGAGGCTCGTGAACATAGCACACTGGTCCTGAGTTTCCAGCTTGCTACACAGACCCCTGAGTCCCAACACGTGTGCCTGGTATAATGCAGGTAGAACTAAAGGTGAAGAGTCACTCCATTCCTGAGATTCTGATGCCAACCTCGAATTTCACCCTGTTGGTAAGCCACCCCCCAAATTCCTGTAGCTGGGAAGTTATGGGGAGTGGAAGCACGGGAGGACATTCTGCTCCAGCTCCCTCTTGCCATTTACTCTCACATTCCTCAGTCTAGCCTCAGCAAAAACACTCGTTCCCCACTTTCTTAATTTGTAAATTTTTTTTGTTGAAACTGTTAAATCCAATAAAAGGGAAACTGGACTAAAGGAACACACATTTTAATATATTGAATTAACAATATTTTACCAAGCAAGGGCTCATAAAAAAACAAAGGCAGGGCTGGAGAGAAGGCTCAGCAGTTGAGGGTACTGACTGCTCTTCCAGAAGACCTGGGTTCAAATCCCAGCACCCACATGGCAGCTCACAACTGTCTATAAGTGCAAGATCTGACACCTTCACACAGATATGCATGCAGGCAAAACATCAATGCAAATAAAATTTAAAAAAGGAGCTTGGAAAGGGTAAAATTTAATAATCTATATTCCTAAGGCTTAATATTTTATAGCTTTTAAGCATATTAGTCTCTGTTTAGTTCAAGTACTGTGATCTTCATCTTTAAATGTGCATTAGAATACTGGTAGGAGAGAGGTGGAAGAAAAATGCCTGCTGTTGAAGACACCATGCACTTAAGAAACAGGCCCAGAGCTTGAACTGACCTGGATGCCCCTCCCCTGAAGACCAGCTTTCATGGTACCAAAAGGCACCATGCAGACTTCCAAAGGAGGGAGACCACCTACCCAGCTATGGATGCTCATGAACCACATCAATGACCAGCGTGGCACGATAACCCTAAGGTGCAGTAGTGGCATACATACCTTGGCAGTAACCAACAGCTCTTTAATTGGAGGGAAACCATGCCTGGTGTTGGGAACCTCGCTAACTACTCAGGGCTAGTAAAGTTGTAGTTATTGAAGGAGAATCTACACCACTGTACTAAACTGGCATGATCCCTAACAACAGTCATCTACAAACATTTGTCCTCATTCATACAGGTAAATGTAGTCCATAGTCCTCATCAAGAAAACGTCTATTCACAACAGATGGAGACTATTACAGAAAACCACACCAATCAAAATGCACACTGGTAGAGCCCAGTCCCACTTGGAACATTTACAAAACATTCCTGCACTAAGTCTTGGGGAACATTGTAGAAAATTGGACAGAAAGATAGTAAGATCAGAAGATCAGGGAACTTACTGTAAGATGGTGTCTCCTACTAATGTCAGAAGCTACACCCATAAAGTCTTACCGACATGACTGCCCAATCATAATCTGAGCGAGAATGACACCAATGGACACGCCAAAGTGGGTGGGGCAAAGGCCTCAACCCTACACAAAGAACTATAGGCAACTGAGGAAAGATGGGAAAGGGAAATTTGGGTTTACCCAGGGAAGAGCACATCAATTGGTTGTACGGTGCCAACTGGTCAGTTCTGAAAACATACAGTAACATATGGACTGATCAGGTTATATTTAGAAATACATATGTATATACACATTTGCACAAAAACAATGAAAGAAGAGGCTATAACTTTGGAGGAGAGTGGGAAGGTTTAGAGGGAAGAAGGGAAGGGAAAAACATAATATAATCGCTAAGAGAAAAATGTAGGGGAAGCTAAAGACATGGCTCATTGGTTAAGAGCACTGACTGCTCTTCTAGAGGACCTGAGGTTGATTCCCAGCAACCACATGGCAGCTAACTACCACCTGTAATTCCAGTTCTAGGAGATCTGACATTCTCAGAGGGCACCAGGCACAGAAGTGGTCTACATACATCTATGTAGGCAAAATAACCATACACATCAAAACACTAGCTGGGAAATTCAGTGACTGAACCCACTCCCCACTGATGGAAACTACAGCCTGTTAACAGAAGCTACATAGGTGTAGTAACAAGTATCACAGGAGAATGCAGAAGTAAGATCCACCTTCTCTAGACTGTTCTACCTAATGTTTCCTATGTCATTTAACATTCAAAGAGAAAATGAAAATTTTACAAATAGCTTCAAAGTAAATGTACTACCTGATTAGTGATTTTTTTAAAGACAGGATGAGGATTAGTTTCTGTACACAGCAAAGACCAGTAACAGAGGCTAGGAGGTATTGCACCATATAAGATGACTAAAATGACTCTATCATATTGATTTAGTTTGGGCCAAACTGTCGTCAGTAATTCCCCAAACAAGCAAAACTATGTTCCATCAAATGACTCTTTCCTATTAAAAATAAAGTGTGATTTCCCCTATGTGAGGCATTTAAAGTAGGTGCAGTGAGATAAATAAGAAATGGTGGTTACTAATGGCTAGGGAAAGAGAATCTAGAGTGACTCAGTGGGCATAGAGTTGTAGATATCCAAGGGGGAATGCTGTTGAACCAGACATTTAAAAATGGCTCCAAAGGCCGGGTGTGGTGGCCTTTAATCCCAGCACTTGGGAGGCAGAGGCAGGCGGATTTCTGAGTTTGAGGCCAGCCTGGTCTACAAAGTGAGTTCCAGGACAGCCAGGGATATACAGAGAAACCCTGTCTTGAAAAACCAAAAATAAATAAATAAATAAATAAATAAATAGCTCCAAGGATGAATTTCATTTTACATAGATGGTGTATGTTGTTTGGAATTATGGGAAAGAGTAAAGCTGGACAATGGTGGTGGTTACATAGATATGTGAATATCTTTAATGTCACCGAACATTAAAAATGGTTACAAAAATACAATAAATTTTATGTTAAGCATGCTTTACCACCATAAAAAATTACATCTGAAGTTCCAATGTGTGGTTATATTCTTATTACATCTACCATTCTGATGGTATTCTCAGTTATTTAGCCTAAAGTTAAACATAAATAATTGGTGTTGCCAGGTGTAGTGGTGCATGCCTTTAATCCCAGCACTTGGGAGGCAGAGGCAGGCGGATTTCTGAGTTCGAGGCCAGCCTGGTCTACAAAGTGAGTTCCAGGACAGCCAGGGCTACACAGAGAAACCCTGTCTCGAAAAAAAAAATGGTGTTATTAGAAAGATATGCAAGTGAAAGTCAAATCTAATTAGGTAGCACTGGCCATCCTGGAACTCACTCTGTAGACCAGGATAGCCTCAAACTCATAGAGATCCGCCTGCCTCTGCCTCCAGAGTACTGGAATTAAAGGCCTATATGCACCCCCCCCCCCCACCTGTCCTGCAAAGATCCTTTAGTGCTGGTAGAATTCCACATGGCACCTTAGCTCCAGAATTAGAAAACTGCTCTTTACATTTACATAATCAGTATCAACTGCTAGGGAAAGTGGACTGCCCAGGCTGAAGAGCTGCTAGCAAGCCTATCTAAGGATGCTGCTTTTGTGAGTTGTGAATCTGCTCCTCTTTGGGGTATGGAGGTGGGGGACTTTTCCATGACGTGCTGCCTTTGAGCTGCTTTTGTGAGTTGTGAATCTGCTCCTCTTTGGGGTATGGAGGTGGGGGGCTTTTCCATGACGTGCTGCCTTTGAGCTGCTTTTGTGAGTTGTGAATCTGCTCCTCTTTGGGGTATGGAGGTGGGGGGCTTTTCCATGAGGTGCTGCCTTTGAGTTGCTTATAGTCTTGTAATGAGCCCCTCACTCATGTACCTATAAGTAACCCCAATAAATGTATTATCTCTCACACTAGAGAATTGCTTCATTGGCCTGTCTTTAGTGCCCTTTCCATGGAGAATGGGTGAATAGACATTTGTTCACAACTCCCAGGAAAAGTTACACAATACCTGCCTTCCTGAAAACTTCCTTCCTTAAGTTAAAAAAAAAAAAGAAATTAATTAAATTGATGTATAATTAATCGGTTTTTATGTGTTCACGTTGTGTGTTATGTATGGTGTAAGCATGTGAGTATACATGTATGTATCTAGATGGCCTTTCTCTATTGCTCCTTACTTTATTTCCATGAGACAATATCTCTCACAGAACTAGCCTGTGAGATCTCAGAATCTGACTATCTCTACTCCACCCAACTTACAGTCCTGCAGCCATGCCCAGTTTTTTATGTAAGTGCCAAGTATTCAAACTCAGATTGTCATGCCTACATAGCAAGAGATAAGAGATAGAACCCACAGAGACATCTCCCTTGCCCTGACCGAGTTAAACATTTTTAAGCAAATAGTTAGTTCAGTAGTGTTTAGTATATTTCACAGTAGTTGCATGCTACGCCCCAAAGGAAATCACACCCCCATTAAGTATTTGCTCCCTATTTATTCCTTGTCCAAACTCTGACAGCCACTGATCTGCATTCCAATGAAGCAATCTGTGAATTACTTAGACTCTGCATTTTGTATAGTGGAATCACACACTATATGAGCTCCCATATGGCTTCTTTCACTTAACATTCTGTTTGCTTGTCAACCATTTTCTTGTATGCAGAATGTTGTTGTTTTCTATGTATTCATAAACTTGTATTGAGTAGAGCATTGTCATAATTATCATTTTATTATTAAGGTAAAAGTCCATGCCTATAATCATAGTCCTGGGGTTGCTGAGGCAAAGAGATGTCATAATTTCAAGGCCAGTTTGAGCCACAAAGCAAGATTCTGTCTCAAAAAAAGTAGAAGACATGGAACACAAAATTTACTATCTTGTTTCATTGTTAAATATATTCACCTTGTTCTGAGACAAATCTCTAGACATTTTTCATCCTGAAAAACTGTAATCCTTGGGCTGGAGAGATGGCTCAGTGGTTAAGAGTGCCGACTGCTCTTCTGAAGGTCATGAGTTCAAATCCCAGCAACCACATGTTGGCTCACAACCATCCATAATGAGATCTGATATGTTGTGTCTGAAGACAGCGACAGTGTACAGTGCACTTACATATAATAAATAAATAGATCTAAAAAAAAGAAAAAACAAAAAAACTGTAATCCTGTATCAGCTTTTACATCAGCAAATATTGGTTATTGTGAAGTTAGATATCTGTGTACATGTATAGTTATAATCTCAAGATAGGAAGAATACCAAATACTTGCTATAGAAAGGGCCAGTGGGCTGTTAATTAAAGAAGGTCTGTCCTGCACAGTCTTCCTCAGCTTCTCCCTCCCCTAGAATACTGCTCTGCTTGAATCCAGTCAAATCCTTCTTCAATTACCTTTCTCCTTTGTGCTGGCTTCCTCTGGCACTCCGGCCCTTGACCTCCCTGCTGACCCATGAAACTCCTGCCCTTGCCCAGTATCTGACCTCCGACTATATTGGCTGGTTATTTCTTCTCCAGAGTGCCAATTCACCAGTTAGCCACATGGTTCATTCCCTGGAGTTTTACAATTCTCTCTCTCTCTCTCTCTCTGAATTTGTTTTTGACTCCAATATTACTGTGGCTTTCAAGAAAGCAGTACAAAATATATTACCTGGAATAGTTCCATTTACTCTCCTTCCTGCAGTAAGAATTGATTGGCTCATAACTGGCTCTTTAAAGGTCCTTTTGTATTCCTTTCCTCATTAAGAGGATTGACAGCTATAAGCTAGTGTTATTTATAAGCCATACCCGTCAGCCATACTGATGAGTGTCCTATTTATGGTATAATTAGCTGACTCATAAATTACTTATCAATCATTTGCCTCTAGGTGTTAGGTAATATATGCTGTAATTCCTAAGAATAAAAATGGGAAAACACTGTGAATACACATCGACTTGAGACCATGCTATTTCAAAATTTTAATGTTTATTCTTGCATATTCTCAGAACAAAAACAGATTAGTGGTATAAATGGGATTTTAGGAAATTGATCAGCCTGTTTAAAAAAGTAACCTACTTGCAAGTAATCATTTGAAGTAGTCATTTATTCATCTAACCAATATTTATTAATCAGTTATGTGCATCAAGCACAGGCAACAACTATAAGGACAAACAAGACATAACTTGTACTTTAAAGAATTTGTAATTAAATGGAAGCACAAGTACAACTAGGTACAATAAGATATAGTAAATATGGCTGGGCGGGCGGTGGTGGCGCATGAGGCCAGCCTGCTCTACAGAGTGAGTTCCAGGACAGCCAGAGCTACACAGAGAAACCCTGTCTCGGAAAAACAAAAACAAACCCCAAAAAGAATTCATTTAAAAAAAAAAAAAAGA
>LR755167.1:214630-280613 GCA_902729485.2 Mus minutoides | reverse complement strand
TGGTCTCTCCGGTCCAAGGATTCATTTCTTATTATTCTTCATAAGTACGCTGTAGCTGACTTCAGACGCACCAGAGGAGGGCGTCAGATCTTGTTACGGGTGGTTGTAAGCCACCATGTGGTTGCTGGGATTTGAACTCATCACCTTCGGAAGAGCAGTCGGGTGCTCTAACCCGCTGAGCCATCTCACCAGCCCCCTGATAGAATCTTAAGCATTTGCAGAAAGCCTTGGACTTGAATATAGTATTGGATGCCAAACCTAGCTACATATTTGAATCCTATGTATGTGAGTGAGCATGTGTATGTGTGTGTGTTACTAGGGATTGAACTCAAGGCCTTGCCCTTTCGAGGCAAGCACTCTGTTACTAAACTATGTCTCCCATTCAATCTATGAGTCTTTAGAACACATGACACCACAGTCCTGATCTAAATCAGTGAAATATGAGACTCATCCTAGTTGTGTCGTCTTCATCCTAGTCTGTGTTAGAAGTTACTGGCCTGCTGAAACTGAAGTTGCTTGGAAAAATTACCAAAGTGAGTCTCCTCTTCAGGGCAGCCCACTATGTGCACGTAAGTCTTCCTGTCTCTCCCAATTATGCTAGGTTCTAGTATCTTCCACTTTGTCAAATTGCCACATTTTATGTCTCATTTTAGTAGGCAGAACTATAGCCTACTGATAGAATTTCTATCTTCATCCTATGTGGGCATGTAACATCCAGGACAGTCTTAGAGATCTTTCTTTCCTGATATTCATGCCCCTGCATAGTCTTCTACTTCATACTAAGGTTGGTCTGGTTGACACACAATTCAAGAGAAATCAGAATGCATTCCTTCTAAGACTGGATCAATATACAGCAGTCACTTGTCACTTGTCACTTCTGGCCTTCATTCTTGGATACCACATTCATTGGTGCTGACGGTCATGCATAATGATAGCTAAGCAAGTCTGTGCAGAAATGAAGAAGTGGAGCCTCCCATCAGCCAGCACACTGCCATGGGAGTGTGCCACTGATGGTGATTCTCTAGCTCCTCCAGACCTTCAGCTTACAGCACTAGTAGTGACTACAAGTTCAGGAGCCAGCGCTGTCTAGCTACACTGTTCCTTACAGAAATCAAGAGTGACAGATGAGCATTTGTTGTTGTAACCTATGGAGTTCAAGAGCAGGAACCTATTAATCTAATATTGCAGCTAGTATAGCAAGCCCCTTAGATCTAAAGATTTCCCCAACACACTCAAAAGTAATTTGTTTATTACTTGTATCATTCTCCTGTCTCTGCCCCAGAAACAAAACCTGAGCTTCTTTGCCTGAAACCACAGAGCCATTAAAGATTTCCCATCCTTTGTTGGCAGGCTTGGGTATTTTGTGTCTGGCTTGAGGAAACCATTCTCTGTGTTTATGCCTATGAAACATTATATTTCAGTCTTTGTAATACATTAGAAAATTTGAAAATTGATTGGCTTTTAAAAATATTATAATTACTCCTAAGAAGATGGACACATGAATAGCTCCTTGAAGTCATGAAAATTATACTGCTCTATTAGAATTATCAATGTATGTTGACTGTTTACTATGGTCATTGGATATAAAAGTTACTTTGTCTCATTTGAATTCCCTTAATAAAAGATTGCTCTGCACTTGGGAGGCAGAGGCAGGTGAATTTCTGAGTTTTAGGCCAGCCTGGTCTACAGAGTGAGTTCTAGGACAGCCAGGGCTACACAGAGAAACCCTGTCTTAAAAAAAGAAACAAAACAAAAACAAAACAAACAAACAAAAAAGATTGCTCTAAATGAAAACACTGCATTTCTTCAGTCTCTGCCTAGTTATGTCAAACTCTGTCTGTCTACCAAGGTATAAATGGGAACTATGTAAAAGACAAGAAGCAGGACAGATGGGCACTTTGTAAACAGTAAAAATCTGTTTGGCAACTTGTCAAGGACCTAGCACATCTCAAAATAGAGCATAAAATACAGAGTGATTTTAAGTAGAAAAACCATGTGGTAACAATCTCTTTTATCCCATGTATTAGTATAGTGAAAACTTATTAAAAGTGGTATGGTAGTGCATTCCCTTAGTGCAGGCAGATCATTGTGAGTTTGAGGCCTGTTACATATAGCATTGCTAGTCTGCCTAAGCTCCAGTAGCAGGCCCAGCCCCCAGCCAGCCTCCCTTGAATCCACAGATAAAAGACAGACAGACAGACACACACACACACACACACAGAGACACACAGTTGTTCATTTTCAACTTACCTTCTTGGCACAATTGCTGGGCATTATTAAAGTCCCACTGCTACTATGCCCTTATCAATACTCTTAGTTCCACACACCCCACCTGCCCTAAACTTTAGTACCCATGATACATCTAGCCCCTGCTAAACATCCCTGACCACCTGCCTGTGGGAGGGGCCACAGACCGCTACTCCTCCTGAGACCTCACACAGCTGCTTGGCTTTCCTCTCCTCCCTTGCGTCTGTCTCTTTTCCTCCAGGGACTTGGAAGTCCCACCTATTCCATGCGCAGCAATTGTCCCATGGCTTCTTTACTGACAGATCAAGAACCAATTGGGGAACAGGACAGCATCAGAACCACCCCTACAGAGACCAGCTTGGTCTATGTAACAATTTTTAGGCATAAAATTTGTTATGTAGGATTAAACAGACAGATCCTGACTCAGAAAGGTGGTTTTTTTGTTGTTTGTTTGTTTTTAAATTTTTCACATTTTTTTTTTTATTTGCCAGGGTGTTTGCCAGCATGTGCCAGACAAGGTCAAAGTACAGCTTTTGCAGTCAGTCCTGAGCTTCCACCAAGTGAACTGAATTCAAGTCATCAGGCTTGGTGGCAAGCACCTTTCCATGACGATCTGCCTCACCATATGGATTGTGTCTGTGTGTGTTTGTGCGTGCATTCACGTGTTTGCAGTGCAGAGGTCGATTTCGTATGTCTTCCTCTAACTCTTAGTTCTGAGAAAGGACCTTTCTTAATAAATCCCTACAGAGCTTGTCATTTTGCTGAGAATGGCAGGGCACTGGCTCCAGGGGTCTTCCTGCCCCTGCCCCACTGAACACTCAGATTACACCACACTTTTTTATGTGGGTGCTGGGGATCTGAACTCAGGTCCTCACGCTTGTACGGCAAATAATGCACGCATTGAGTCACCTCCCTCTCTCCTGAGTTACAGTTTTAAAAGGTTTTCTAAACCTGCCCCACCCTATACAGGGCCGTGTTCTGTAGACCAAAATGGCCTCAAACTAGTTATGTAGCCCAGATAGGTCTGAACTCAGGATTACTCTATTTCTAAATCTGGTTTTATTATGGAAATGCTTATGTAAATTTGTCGCAGAGCTTTAAAAACAAGACCTACCAAAAATATTGAGTAAAGTATCATGCAAATGATAAAGATGGATGCAAAACACACAATTTCTTCCAGAAAGTTAGTTGTTTTGGTTTCATTCTGTTTTGCTTTGTTTGTTTCAAGATAGGCCCGCATTGGGTAGCCCTGACTGTTCTGGAACTAATTTTGTAGACCAGGCTAACCTTGAATTTATAGAAATCTGCCTGCCTCTGCCTCCTGAGTGCTGGGATTAAAGGTGTACACCACCACCTGGCAGCAATTTAATTCTCAGTAGAAGAAATAAAGCACATTCATAAAAAAAGATGAGCTAAATTACTATATGGTATAAAATAAATAGTTCTAAAGATAAATATGTATTTATATATATAGCACAACATATATTACAAGTGACAAGGAGATAACGTATTTTTCTTAGAGGTCAGAATAGTACTTGTTGATAAAGTGAACTTGAGAAATTTATAACTGTGCTGGTTAGTTTTGTCAGCTTGACACAAACTTAGACATACCTGGTCTGATGGTTTGTATATATTTGGCCTAGGGAGCCAAACATATATTTGGAGGTGTAGCCTTGCTGGAGTAAGTATATCATTGTGGGAGTGGGCTTTAATACCATAGTCCTAGCTGCCTGCAAGCTGTATTCTGTTAGCAGTCTTCAGATGAAGACGTGGAACTCTCAGCTTCTCCTGCACCATGTCTGCCTAGACTCTGCCAGGCTCCCACCTTGATGATAATGGACTGAACCACTGAACCTGTAAGCCAGCCCCAATTCAATTTTGTCCTTTATAAGACTTGCCTTGGTCATGGTGTCTGTTTACAGCAGTAAAACCCTGACCAAGACGACTGGGAAGAGAGACCCTCAGCTGAGGAATTGATTTCATCACATTTTCCTGTGGGCAGTCTATGAGGGCATTTTCTTGGTCAGTGAGTGATGTGGGAGGCCCAGCCCATTGTGAGTAGTGCTACACCTGGGCAGGTGATCCTGGGTGATATAAGAAAGCAAGTTTAGCTGGATTAGGGATACACACTTTTAATCCCAGCATTAGAGAAGCAGAGACTGGTGGATCTCTGTGAGTTCAAAGCAAGCCTGGGCTACAAATCAAGTTCCAGGCCAGTCAGAGCCATACTATGATACTATATTTCAAAACAAAACAAAACAAAACAAAAACAAAATATAAACAAGCCAAAAGCAAGATAAGAGAGCCCTGGGGAGGATCCATGTAGGCCGTGTTCCTCCATGGCCTCTGCTTCAGTTTCTGCATATAGGCTCCTGCCTTGAGCTCCTGCCCTAGCTTCCCTCAATGATGGCCCATTGTGGTGGTTATCACAGCAATAGAAAGCAACCTGGATTAACAACCTTCATATAAGACGCAAAATGATTTAGATTTTTGCCAGTATACTGCCAAATATTCCTTAAAGCCACAAATTATGTTTTGAAGTTATAAATATTGTTTTTTAAGCATTATTATTTTTGTAACTAACTCACAAAAATATGTGTATATGGAAAGCCAAAAAAGCAAGCAAAAATAGAAATGTTTTAGTACTATAAAGTAAATATTTTGACTAATAACGGTATGCTAGGTTATTTGAACCAATCTTGCTAAAGATAACTTTAAAATGCTGGCAAATGGGGCTGGTGAGATGGCTCAGTGGGTAAGAGCACCCGACTGCTCTTCCGAAGGTGATGAGTTCAAATCCCAGCAACCACATGGTGGCTTACAACCACCCATAATGAGATCTGACACCTTCTTCTGGTGCGTCTGAAGTCAGCTACAGCGTACTTATGAAGAATAAGAAACGAATCCTTGGACTGGAGAGACCAACCAGAGCGAGCGGGGCTGTCCGGAGCGAGCTGAGCCGATGGGGACGGCCGGAGCGAGCAGGGTTGAACGGAACAAGGGAAAAAATGCTGGCAAACATGTAAAAACATAATTTAAACACATTGGAGAGAAGGACAAACTGGAACCCAGATGAGTTAGCACAGAAACTGTCTTAGTCAGGTTTCTATTTCTGCACAAACATCATGATCAAGAAGCAAATTGGGGAGGAAAGGGTTTATTCAGCTTACACATCCACATTGCTGTTCATCTCCAAAGGAAGTCAGGACTGGAACTTAAACAGGCCAGGAAGCAGTAGCTGATGCAGAGTCCATGAAGGGATGCTGATTACTGGCTTGCTTCCCCTGGCTTGCTCAGCTTTCTTTCTTTCTTTCTTTCTTTCTTTCTTTTTTTTTTTTTTTTTTTTTTTTTTTTTTTTTTTTTTTTTTTTTTTTTTATTTTTCGAGACAGGGTTTCTCTGTGTAGCCCTGGCTGTCCTGGAACTCACTCTGTAGACCAGGCTGGCCTCGAACTCAGAAATCCACCTGCCTCTGCCTCCCAAGTGCTGGGATTAAAGGCGTGCGCCACCATGCCCAGCAAGGTTTGTTGATCTTAAGAAATTTCACAACTATAAGTTTCATGTAGGACCCATCAAATTAAAGGTCAATATAAACTGTTATATCTAAAATGGCTTGAGCCAGGGATGGCCATCGGGCAGCACTTCCAGCTCTTGTGTATGAGTTCATTGTGGTTTTTGGAGTTTTAGCCTTGATAAGCTGGCCTTGTGAGTAGGACATTTCAAATCCATCAAAGGAAAATTCCATCAAGAGGAAGTCTCCATTCTGAAAATCTATGCCCCTAAATGCAAGGGCACCCACATTCATAAAGGAAATGTTACTAAAGTTCAAAACACAAATTGAGCTTTACACAACCTGTTTGGTTGTGTTTTCCTGTAATTCTTTAAGGTATTTTTGTGCTTCCTCTTTAAGGACTTCTACCTGTTTAGCAGTGTTCTCTTGTATTTCTTTAAGTGAGTTATTAATGCCCTTCTTAAAATCCTCTACCAGCATCATGAGATATGATTTTAAATCGGAATCTTGCTTCTTGGGTGTGTTGGGGTATCCAGAACTCGCTATGGTGGTTGTACTGGGTTCTGATGATGCCAAGTGGTCTTGGTTTCTGTTAGTAAGATTCTTCTGTTTGCCTTTCACCATCTGGTAATCTCTGGTGTTAGACGTTCTAGCTGTCTCTGGCTGGAGCTTGTTCCTCCTGTGATTCTGTTAACCTTTGTCACCACTCCTGGGAGTCCAACTCTCTCCTGAGTCCCAGTGGTTAGAGCACTCTCTGCAGCCAAGCTCTCCTCTTGCAGGGAAGGTACACAGAGGTCTGGAGCTCAGATCCACCTCCTTGCTGAAGATGAAGGCCTGAAGGAACCCTGTCCAAGAAGCTTTGTTGCTTTCTGTCTCCTTACGTACTCTCCTGTGAGGACTTGTCTCTGAGAGACCCAGGATACAAGATGGCATTCTCACCTGAGTCCCAGGGTCAGAGTCCTCTCTGGAGGCTGACTCTCCTCAGTGATCCTAAGATCCTGGGCTTGCTTGGGTGCCTGTGGTGTGGAGAGTCCTCTGTAGACCGTGGGACCATACTCTGAGTCGTGCTCAAGGTGGAAAGGGGCTGGCACGGACCTGAAGGAACCCCAGCAGATGGTTGGGCAGGTTTCCTGTGTCCCTGTTCCTTCTGGCACAGGCCACTCCTGGTTGTTTTGTAACAGATGTTGCATTCCACTCACCAGTGATCCCAAGATCCTGGGTATGCTAGGGCACCTGCTGTGTGGAGAGTCCTTTGGGGACTGTGGGACCATCCACCAAGTTAGAGCCCCAGGTTGTGATGAGACTTTTAAGAGAGCTCTTTCTTAGCATGCTTGAGGATGTGGATTCAATCTCCATAAAATATTAAGTGATAGATATATAAAAATAGACACTTGGAACTGGTATCAAGATTTTCCTGTTGAGAATCTATTTTTGATGACTTAGGCCAGCTTTTTATATTTCTACTAATTATAGTTAAGTTTATTTGATTAAAGAAATGACAGGAAACATTACTGGGCTCATTACTTATGGAACAAAAAGTCATGGTGATAAATAACACCTGAAGTCTTTTCCCTCTTCCCCTCCCTGCTTCCCTCACCTTCTGTTTCCCTCTTTCAGGACCTCATGTGGCCTAGGCTGACCTCAAACTTGCTTTGTAATAGAGGGTGACTGAACTCCTAATTCTCCTTCCTCCACTCTTCCAAGTACTGGGCTTACAGGTGTGTCTTTATTTCTGGCCTTTGGTTTGTTTCTTGAAAATCAATTAGTATAGAAAGGATTATGTAGCCCAATGAATCTATTTCTTGATTTGTGATTTTTGCAGACCACGATGAGGCAGGAATGATGGCCAAATATCTAGAGAACATTGCTCTTTAATGCAATTTTCTGCCACCAAATGCCGGGTTAGGAGGCTGGTTCTACAGCTCCATACATAAATAATAGTAGTTAACATTTTTTACCCTCTTTATGTTATTTCGTTCAGCCAAACAACTCAGTGATTAAGTTTGCATTCATTTTAATTTTGTGGACACATCAGAGTCACACAGTATGTAAGCGGGAACAGTTAAAATTTGAATACAGTCTTGTAAATTCGAGAACCTGAAGTTCCTTTCTGTCTCCTACTCTGTGCTTCTGGCTCATGCTCTTTCTGCTTGAGACCAAACCCAAGGCATTTGTCGTTCTAGGCAATTGTGTACCACTGAGCTACATCTACAGCTTTTTGAGAGAGGCCCTCTATATTTCAGACTAATTTGAACTTGAGATTCTTCCTCCTCCCCATCCTGAGTGCTTGAATTATAATCATATACAATCACACTTGGCTTAGAATCTGAACCTTTAAGAAAGACTCATTATTGTTATTTTAAATTCATGTGTGTATTGTTGGGTATGTGTATGTGAGTGCAATTGCCTGTGGAGACCAGAAGAGAGTGTCAGATTCACCGGAGCTGGAGATACAGGAGGTTAAGAATAACAGAACTAAGGCACTATGAAGAACAGTTTATGTGCTTTTTAACAGCTGAGCTGTCTCTTCAGCTCAATAATCTGAATTCCTAACTGTATTCTATGATGCCTCTGATAATAATGGCAATAGCAGGATGCCAAATATATGCCAAAAACAAACAACCATGCTCTTTAAGTAGGATGTATTTTGAGCCAATTCATGGTACATGCCCATGGCTGTATTCTGTATGTGCAGGGCTAGGTAAAAATCCAGAGCCTTGCACAAGCTCGGAAAGTGCTTTACTACTTTAGTACTTTGACTATGTTAGAGTGGCAGATTTCAGTCACAGTCTCTTGTTGCTAACAGTGCTTCCAACATGCTTTTTATTAATGCCTGCACTGCATTTCCTCTGGCCAGCTGCTGTGTCAAGGGCTCTATGCCTGTTAACTAACTCATTTAAGCTGTTTAGGAGGTAGGCCTCCCGGGTAGGTCCCACTGCCATCCCATTTTAGAGAAGACAGTGTAGAGAAACATAGAAGCCAAGGGCATCCGAGCTGTGTAGAGAGCCGCGCCCGAGCCGGACCACCCCCAACCTGGGACAAACAAACAAGTTCAGTGCGCATGCGCTTGTGACGAAGCCACGTAAGTCACCGCCCATCCCGGGGCGTAACTTGAGGTAATGAGCAGTCAGCCAATCCTGACGACACACGTCACACTGAGGTGTTTTTAAGCAGGACCCATTCTAGGGATCTCTCTCTTTCTCCACATGGTGTAATAAAAATATGCTTGTAGAAGGATTCTGGTGGCCATGTCCATTCTTGCCGGCGAGGTGGTAACGTGGCCATTTACAGAGCTGTCCATAGCAAAGTTGGATGTCCAAATACCAGCAGTATGGATCCCAGGCAGTGCTCCTGTATGTTATGATATAACATATCTTTTCAGGAAAGGTAATTTACTATCCTTCTTGTATTGTTTGTATCTTCTTGATTATAATTAGCTCTTTTCCTTTAACCAAAATAATTCTTCCTTATTGTCTGCAGGTGGTACTCTAATTACTGGAAGTGTACGGAGCACATTTTTTCCTATAGAAAAATTGTCCCTGGGGCTGTTAGATCCTTTTGATCAATGGTTCTTAACCTGTGGGTCATGACCCCTTTTGGGGGGGGGGGGGACCAAACCAAAGAGAGTGTTTCACATAATAATTTGGCTCAGTTACTTAGATTTTTCAACAAGAAAATTCTGTGAGGACATGGACAAGATTGTCCAAAACAATTTTGAGATTACAACTCTTGCATTTTTACAACAATGGTAGGAAGATCACATTGAAGAATCACACAGTAGACTGGAGAGATGGCTTGATGGTTAAAAGCAATGGTGTTCTTCTGTAGATCCTGGCTTCAATTCACAGCACCTACATAGCAGCACAAAACTGTATATAACTTTAGTCCTAGGACCGTGGGTCTCAGTAAACACCCTTTCATAAGGGATGCCTAAGATCATCAGAAAACACAGAACACATTTTGATCCATAAAAATAGTAACAAAATAATTTTATGTTTGGGGGGTTTCCACCCACAACATGAGGAACTTTAATTTCCTATCTTTGTTTTTGTTTGTTGTTTTTTTCTTTTCTTTTTGAGACAAGGTTTTTCTGGGTAGCCCTGGCTGTCCTAGAACTCACACTATAGACCAGGGTGGCCTTGAATTCAGAGATCTACCTTCCAAGTGCTATGATCAAACACATATGCTTGCTATGAAGAGCTTTTTTACAGGGTCGTAGCATTTAGATGGTGTCATTGACTACTCATTTTGCCTGTGTGTTTCCAAGTAAACAATACAAGATTTATAATAGGTGAAAATCACTTTTAACCTTTGCTCTAATTCTGTATTAATTATATTTTCCAGGTATTTAAAACTGTTCCAAAACTACATTTCCAAATGTTATATTTATATAGATATGTATATGTGAATATAAGAGAATACACATCATATATTTGAATACACATGTGGTTAAATATATTAAATGCCATGTATACCCTTAATCCTAGCACTCAGTAGGCAGAAGCAGTAGATCTCTGAGTTTGAGGCTAGCCTGGTTTACACAGTGAGTTCCAGGCCAAATGTAGTGAAACACTGTCTCAGATATATTTATGTGTGTGTGAATTTGTATAATCAGATTTTTAAAGTTTTAACACATGTAGACTGACAACTTTTCACAACAGAAAATTAATGAAGTGTCCACGATGCATTTTTTAAAAGACAGATTATGAGAACTGGAGTCATGGCTTGGTGGCCGAGAGCACTGGTTACTCTTCCAGAGGACATAGGTTCAATTCCCAGCACCCACATGGCAGCTCACCACTGTCTATAGTTCATTCATGTGGTGCACAGACATATGTTTTGGTGGGCAAAATACCAGCATATGTAAAATGAATAAATAAACACTTTTTTTTAAAAGATTTATTTTATTTATTATATGTAAGTACACTATAGCTGTCCTCAGACACTCCAGAAGAGGGCGCCAGATCTCGTTACGGATGGTTGTGAGCCACCATGTGGATGCTGGGATTTGAACTTATCACCTTCGGAAGAGCAGTCGGGTGCTCTTACCTGCTGAGCCATCTCACCAGCCCATAAATAAACACTTTTAAAAAGACAAATTAGCAACAAAATCTTTTTAGTGAAACACAGCAGACTTTTCTCTTCTTCATGTCGATACTAGGAGTCTTCAATGAACTGTGGTTTTTTTTTCCTTTCTTCCTTTCTTTTTTTAAGTAATTGATTCCAAACTCCCTTTGTATACCTATAGTATAGTTCTTACTTATCAGTTTAAAAGTTTATGTTTTTAATGTGCTGTCACTTAGCAAATTACCTCAAAATACAATGGCTTAAAACAACAAGCATTTATTACCTCCTAGTTTCTATTCGTGATGTGATGAGTTTGGGGCTTAATCCCCAGAGCCCACATTGTAGGAGAGAACCAACTGATGACTTTTGGGGAACCCTGCTATTAAAGTTGCAGTCCCCCATGGTGCAGAGTATTCCCTTTATCAGAAGGGCTTCCCTTTCTTTGGTTGTCTAGGAGAGTGTCCCTGAACACAGGTGCCTGGCCTTATCTGAAGAATGACCTTGTACAGAGCTGCTGAACAAGTCCTGTTCTGGCTTCCCTCCCACATGATAATTAGGCTCTGTATTAGCCCTTCCACCTGCACCCCTAAAAGCCCTTCTGTACCCTATTCTTGAAACAATAGAGTCTTCTCACTGCAGTGGTCTATTTGTCAGTTGTCTGAACCCCCAGGGCCTCTGAGGAGAAGGGAAACCCACAGTGACTCCTGTAAGTGGTCCTCTGTTGTTTACACATATACCTTCACATACAGGCACGCGTACATGCAAACACACATGATCTAAATGAATGAATGAATAAATAGATTGATGAATGCTAAAATGTTTTAAAATATTTATTCTAAATGTACTACGTTTGTCACTGTACCCAAGTACCTGACAGGGACATGTAAAGGGAGGAAGGATTTGTTTTCAGCTCACTGTTTCAGGGATTCAGTCTACTGTTGACTGGCACTGTGCACTCAGGAGGAACTCAGGTGGTAGAGGGTTCTTTACTTCTTTTAAGGTAGGATAGAGAAATCTGATCCAGGAAAGGGCCAGGGTAAGACATATCCCCCAGGACAGCCCTGATAACTTGCTTCTCCCAAAGGTTATAACTCTTCACCACCCTTCAAAAATTATTATGTTATGAACCCACAGAAGGATTACTCTTGATTAGGTCAGAGACCTCATGATCTAATTGTCTGTGGACACCATTGTAGGCTAATGCCAAGGTTTTGCTTCATTATTCTGGTAGGTGTTAATTCAGCCAAGCCACAATTAACCATTACAGTTGGTGATTTCTGGCTTTGGGTGTGAATGCTTGAAGGCTTGCCTGAGGGTGGAGGCTGATTGTCAGATGGCTCACTCACAGGGTGTTGGCTTCCTTCACTTCTTGGCCTCTCCACTGGGGCTCATGACACAGCAGCGTGCTCTCCCACGTCCTGGGGCCTAAGAGAGAAGGAGAGATAAGCTGTGGTACTTGCTATGGTCCACGCCCCAATGTTACACTCCGTTGTCTGCACTTTTCTTGGTTTGGCAAAAGTAAGTCTTGAAATCCAGGTCACACTTAGTAAGGGGAATTGGTCTCCAAACTCTGCCCCTGTCTGTGCTTCCCCAATTCATCCAATTAGCTAATCTCCTTTGGCTGAGTATACGGTCGATGCTTCCATTGATATTATTGCATAAGTAGCATAGATTCGAAGACCAGGCAGAATCCTATGATTGCTTTTGTATATTTGTCTTTTTCTTAAGAACTGTGTCTAGGGGCTGGTGAGATGGCTCAGCGGGTTAGAGCACCCGACTGCTCTTCCGAAGGTGATGAGTTCAAATCCCAGCAACCACATGGTGGCTTACAACCACCCGTAACAAGATCTGACACCCTCCTCTGGTGCGTCTGAAGTCAGCTACAGCGTACTTATGAAGAATAATAAGGAATGAATCCTTGGACCGGAGAGACCAACCGGATCAAGCGAGGCTGTCTGGAGCGAGGTCGAGCGGAGCGAGCGGGGTTGACCGGAACAAGGGAAATTAAAAAACAAAAAAGAACTGTGTCTAATTCTTTCTTTTACCATGTCCTGATTTCTACTTATTTATTTGACACAGGGTTGTCTATGAATCCCAGGGATCTGCCTGTATTCTGCCCTTTGAGTATTGGGATTACAGATATGTGCCATGGTGCCCAGCTTTTAAATAGGCGTTAGGGTTCAAATTCCAGTCTGGACGCTTGCACACACATGTGCTGGCTGAGCTCACTCCACAGCTCCCTCCCAACTGGCTCGTTTTGTCTGTTTCTCTTACTCTGAGCTGTTTTCTTCACTGCTTTCCCATTCTCTCTGTTTAGAAATCTACTAGGATCTCTTCATCTTTCTTTCCTCCTGTTGTTTTTGTCCTTGTGAATTTATGCCCATTATCTTCCTGTCTCAGCCTCCTGTGCCCACGGTCTGTGACACCGTTTCATGGGTCCTAGACTGTATCCGAGTAGAAAAATTGAGTTGAGTACGAAGGGAACAAGCAAGCAAGGAACTATGTGTTTGTTCTCTCTGCTCTTGACGTCCCTGTGATAATGTGATGGGCCTTGACTTTCCTGCGATGATAACTGTGGCTTGGAACTGGAAGCCAAGTAAACCCTCACCTTGTTGCTTCCCCGCTGCCCCTCTTTCTCAGGGTATTTTGTTATAACAGAAATGAAACTAGAATGCTAGGTATTAAAATTTTTAGTTTTTTATTTTTCACCATTAAAATATAAGAAATGTTACTTTGTTTATAATGTGAGAGGGAAGACTGAGGCAAAGGCCAGAGCTATCAGAGCTGTGGCCAAGACTATTGCTGAGAATGGCTTACAGATTCCACTTTAGAATTTTTAGCCATCAGGTGATATGACAAAGAACCAATAAAGTGCTATATTTGTGCTCCACACAAGCATAGCTGGTGCTCTTAATAAAGCTGACGGGAAAGGTCTTTGTAGAAGATTCTGGTTGGAAAGAATGTGCCACTATGAGCTAAGGATATAGGTCAATAACAGAGCCTTGCCTAGCATGTGCAAGATCTTGAGTTTGATTCCCCAGCCTTGTTACCCCCACCCCCAAAAGAACAAGTTTCACACCTATTACAATTCCAGGTTGAATCAGGAGGATTGTGAGTTCTTTGGGGCCAGCCTATGAGACAAATAACAATCTGGTCTCCAAAGGGGTGGGGGAAACCCCAAACAAAAGCCAAACAAAAATAACACGTCACACTCTATAGCTGAAAATAGAGGTTTAAAGGCTGTTTTAGAGTATCTGTATGGACAGATGTGACAGCCACCACAGCAAAAGCAAGAAAGCCTGTATCATGGTACAAACTCGGGTGGCTTGACCACTATTAGGTTATCTGTAGGTCTTACAAGTACAAGAGACTGCAGGGACCAGCTGTGAGATGATGATGATGATGATGATGATGATGATTTAGTTACAGAACCAAATGATTTATAGCATTAACTAAAGGACTGTCCAAGGAGGTTTGGTTTATAGGACAATTCTATTAACATAGATTTCTGCCAGGAGCCTTTTACTTGTATGGAGGTCACAGCCATAGGTGTTTCCAGTAGGCACAGACAGTCCACTAAGCCAACAGCTTAGCGTTTATCTCTTGGGGCTGCGGAAGCCCAATGTCTTCTTCTGGTCTATGTTTATTATTAAGAACCCAGACAGCCAGCAGAAAGAATGGAAACAGGCAACCTCAGGAGATTGGAGGTTGGGGGGACCCTCCAGAATGCACCAGAGACCTGGGAAGTGAGAAACTCTCAGGACTCAAAGGGAGGGACCTTAGATGAAATGCCTGACAGTAGGGAGAGGGAACTTATAAAGCCCACCTCCAGCAGGGAGACAGGACATCAAGTGAGGGATGGGGTTGCCATCCTACAGTCACAACTCTGACCCATAATTGTTCCTGTCTGAAAGAATTACAAAGATGAAAATGGAGAGGAGCCTGAGGAAAAGAAGGTCCAGTGACAGGCCCAAAGTGGGATGCAGCTCAAGGGGATGTCCCAAGGCCTGACACTATTACTGAGGCTATGGAATGTTTACAAAAGGGTCCTATCATGACTGCCCTCCAAAAGACCCAACAAGCAGCTGAAAGAGTCAGATGCAGATATTTGCACCCAACCAATGGACAGAAGCAGCTGACCCCTGTTGTTGAATTAGGGAAGGCTGAAAGAACCAGAGGAGAAGAGCTATCCTGTAGGACGACCAGCAGTCTCAATTAATCTGGACCCCCCGAGATCTCTCAAACACTGGACCACCAAACAGGCAGCATACACCAGCTGATACGAGGTCCCCAACACACATACAGTAGAGGACTTTGGGTCTGTGTTCATTCAGAGATGATGCACCTAACCCTCAAGAGACTGGAGGCCCCAGGGAATTTAGAGGTCAGGTGGGGAGGAGGGTGGGGAAGAGGTATGAAATGTGGAACAGTCTTAGCGTGGATCAGGGTGGGTGGGGATAAAATATGGAGTGTAAAAAAAAACTAAAAAAAAAAAAAAAAGAACCCAGACAAACTGGCTTGAATTATAATGTGGCTAATTAAGAAAAATTATACTGTTTGGCAATGTGTAATTATTTTTTATATTTTTCTAAAAATTTTGTAGTTTATAATAGAGGTGTGATTTTTAAAACACCCCACAGTTTAAACATAGACTAATGGGAATAGAAGGCTCAGGGATCATGGGTAATCTAAATAGAGGCCCAAGCATTATCAGGTGCTGAAACTAAACAAAAAGATGGTGTTTTGCATGCTTGAGATTTTTTTGAATTCCCTCTGGTTCTCCTACTATGCAATAGACAGAAACGGGCTCAGAGGGTGACTTCCCAAGTTCTCCAGCCAATAATACGCAGTGGAGTGGCAGCAGCCTCAGGAAGTGCCAGGACACACTGCAACCAACTGTAAAGGATTCAGTGGAAAAGGTGATTATCATGCCAGCGTGAGAGCCAGAGTTCAGATTCCTCGTGAGAGCCAGGCAGACACAGCAGCAGCTTGTCATCCCAGTACCGGGGAGGCAGAGACAGGGCAGGGCAAACTAACTAGCTAGATTAGTTGGAAACAGCAAGCTCCGGTTTCAGTGAAAGATCATTCGTTGATAAATAGAGAAAGATTGAAGAAGGCACCAGCATTAACTTTGGGCCTCTGCACAGAATTTCACACAAGTGTACCCATACCTGTACAACACACATACACTGCAAAGGAACTTACGCACTGTAAGGGAGTATAGTCCCATTTTAATATCAGTTTAAACTGGCTGCCATGAAACCTCAGTGCATTCAGATTATTCTCTCTTCCCTCTATCAGAACGATTATTTATTGGGTGTAAGGAACGGAACAAAGTAACAATGTACTTAAATATTCTTCAATTTGTCATGTTGACTTTTCCTAGGGAGAAGTATAGAGTACCAGTGATAGACCAGAGGAACGATTCCACCCAAGTCCAGCTTGGTGAACTGCTGGGTGTATTGTTATCACTCATAGGAATATGGGTAAGGGGTTGGTTATTTATAAGAGCATGGGTGACCTCCAAACAGCTTACATTTCCAAAATATTATACATAGCGTGCTTGCTGGCTTCCTCATGGCTGTAAAAGCAGCAGCCCCTTTCAGCTAATTTTCTATCTCTATGTGCTAGCACTTCCCGAGACCCTGAGCAGTAGGGTAGAATTGCGTACCTCTGGGAAAGCAGTTCAGGAACAAGCGCCTAGAGTCTCAGATAAAGGTCTAAGAGCCTCTGTATCCCTCCTATGGGGAAACAGCAACAGGGCTGACCATGGGAGGCATTTGTGTGGACAGTCAGTTGCTCTGATGCAGATGGCCACAGCCATGCTCTCAGAGGGCAGTGTGCCACGGCACATTTGTAAATTCAAGAAAGAACTTTTTTTGTTTCCCTCTAAGGCATTAAGGAATAAAATGCTTATTGTTGAAAGGCATTAGCACTTAGGGTTAATATCATTTCCTTTCAGGCTGATATAAAATGTAGAAATAGTGACAAAATGCATTGGTATTGATCTGTTGCTACACATTATGTCTACTATTATTATATCCTAACATGCAAATAACCTTTGATTCCATGAGTAAGATTTCCATGGCTTTATATGAAAGATTATTAGTTTCATTTTGATAGTTCTGAAAGGCAGAGTAGACTCGCAAACTCAGTTTCTTAAGTTTGCTCTTGTAGATATGACTGTATGATTTTCAAAGGTTTTGGTTGCCTTTCCCTGGAATTTCTAATTAGTTTGTTATACTCTAACAAACAGGAATCGTCCAGGGCTTCCTTAAAATGAACACATTTTAATGTGAAAAGGCAACATGGAAACATTACTATAATGAAGATCTAACCAATGGCAAAATGAAGGATGGTGTAGTAAAGTTTACACTGCTAATACATAACAACATTATGCTTATTCCTAAATGGGTTATTTCTTATGCATGTTTAGGATAGGACTTTTCCTAATCCTTTAGTCTTTTTTTTTGTTTATTCTTGATATACTGTATGTGGAGAGAATTTCTTGTACTGTATAGAAATATTATCTGTCAATAAAATGGTGTTGGCTAATGAACTGAGGCAGCATTAGAAGATGGGACATCTGGCAGAAGGAGAGACAGATAGACAGGCAGAGAGAAAGAGAGAGAGAGAGAAGATTCTGGGATAATAGTTATGCCCAAGAAATTCACGGAGGACCAGGTAACCCAGCCCCTATAGGAATGTCACAGAATGTTATTTCTTATCCACTCATTTCTATCTTGTTGGAAGCTTGCATTTGAATGCATTTCTTTTTTTTAAGTTTGAAGCTACTCGCTGTAATTTGGGATTAGTTTTAATTCTCTTCACTCAAAGCATTAATAAAATTGCTAAGAAGCAAAGGTTCAGGACCAATCCTTTAAGACTGTAATGAATGTACAAATTTCTCTTGACATAGGAGGAAAAGAAGACTACATTCTAAGTGTGGAGAAATACGTAGACAAGGAATAAGACTAGGAAATGCCGGAGGGAAAAGAGAACCTAATATCTAAGGTGTGTGTATGTATGCATGTGCTAGTGTGCATGTGTGTGTCTCAACACTGAGAATGTGTACCCATCTCAGTGCTTTTTTTAAAGTATGCTTTTTGCCAGTCATGGTGGCACATGCCTATAATGCCTACATAGTGCCTACATAGTGCCTATATAGCATTCTAAAGGCTGAGGTAGAAGGACTACAAGCTTCAAGTCGGCCAGGCTACATAGAACTCCTGATCAGCCCAGGTCACATGACAAGATACCATCCAAAATATACAACTCACTCTATGACTTTATACTAATTTATAACATATACTTAGTTGTGGATAGCACATAGAGAGTTTCCTTTATTTAATTGCACATGCTATATTAGAGTGAGCAGGTTTGAAATGCAGGTCAATCTGGGTTCACTTCTAACCTATGCGACCTGAAGTGAGTCATTAAGTTATTTTGCTTTAGTTTCCTTGTGTGCAAAATGGGCTAATGTTAAAATACCTCAGGCATGTAAAAAGTTTGGAACTATGCAGAATGTGCAGAGAGTATACTTAAAGTAAACTAAAGTTTTGTTTGTTTGTTTGTTTGTTTGGTTGGTTGGTTTTTTGAGACAGGGTTTCTCTGTGTAGCCCTAGCTACCCTGGAACTTGCTCTGTAGTCCAGGCTGGTCTCTAATTCAGAGACCCTCCTGCCTCTGTGTCCTGAGTGCTGGGATTAAAGTTGTGCACCACATACACAACCCCTATCCTGTCTTTCAAAGGTATTTTATTAGATCATATAATTCAATTAGTCATATGTAAGTAATGGCTCTTAGCATTTAATATCAAGGAGTGTTCATTTTCTTACTTTGTGTGTTCTGTATCTTGTCATTAAATATGAAAATTTACTATTCAGTCCACTGACAAAAATAACTTTGAAATTTTATCTAATTACTTCTTTTTTTGCCACCAGCAATATATTTTGTTTGGCTAATGGGTATCACCTCAGCTCAGTGAACAAGCCCCGAACACTGATGAGAAAACTCTCAGCATACGCTCCCAGCATGCTGTGCCAAGGCCGCATCCCTCAGCCTGTATTCTTGCTCAAAACATATACTTTGTCCTAATACCAAGCAGGCATGAAGGCATCCAGATTGGAGGATAGTGAATAAAATCAAATGGACCCCATTCTAAAACAATGATGGTGTTGAACGAAAGCAGATTCATAGATGGAATAGCTAAATGCAGTGAATGATTCTGTGTTCATATTTTTACCTTAAAATGACCATTGTGCATGTGTGTGTGTGTGTGTGTGTGTGCAGGCTCATGCAGTCAAGACTGCACATAAAACACACAGGGAGATCAGAGGACAGCCCTTGGGAGTTGGTTCTTTCCTGTCACCATGTGGTTCCAGTGATGGGACCGAGGATCCCGGCTAGGAGCAAGCACCTTTACCTGCTGAGTCATCTTGCCAGCAGGTAAAGGTAAATTTTGCTTTTGTGTTAGCTAGTTTATGACAGAGTCTCCTAGAGCCTTGGCTGGCCCTGAATTGAATATGTAGCTGAGAGTGATCCTGAACTCCTGGCTCTATTGCTTCTACTCTGAGTGCTGGGATCAGAGGTGTGCACCATCATGCCCAGTTTATTGAGTGATTCTGAAACAGAGATAATTTCCCACAGAGATCAGTGTGTGAACACTGGAGTGATGATTCAGTTGGTAAAGTGCTGGTTGGGAAGCCCCGGCCTGGGAGTGGGTGGAGATGGAAGAGATCCCTGGAGCGCCTTGGCTGGCTAGCTTAGGCTGTTGGTGAGCTCAAGTCTGTGACAGACCCTGAGACCTGTCTCAAATGAAAAGAAAGGTGGAAAGGAATCAAAGAAGACACCTGACCTCTGCCTCTGAATGTTACCCACACACCTACTTGAACACAAGCCACTACTCACTGGCTCACACATACCAACCATAATTGGGAAACTGGTAGTTTGAATATGGACAGTGTATTAATATAATATTATATTAATGTCAGTTCCCAAATGTGAAGAGTCTTTTTCTGTATCTATACATATTATATGTAAATAGATGATAGATATTGCAGATAATAACAGTAGATCCTGATACAATCAGACAACGCAAGTGTTGGCATAATTGCATCAAACCTGATATCGTGATAAGTTTGAAGTTAATTTAAAAAAAAACAAAAAACAAAAACAACCTGTTTGATGCCAGCCTGGACTACAGAGTGTGTCTCTATCCCAAGAAAAAACAAAATGAAACATAATCAGGTTTTGTAGAAAGTAATTGATCTCTTGATGCAACTGTCTTTCTTATAAATAGGATTTATTTAGAAAAAGCTGATCAATCCAAGTCAGACTCACGTGTGTCACTGGCACTGTATGAATATTCATTTATCATAATTGAGTCTATATTCTTATGTATGTCTTTGAGAGTAAGTGTGATGAATTCTCTCCTTAGTGAGTAGCTCCTCCAGCCAAGCACAGGGTCTCAGAGAGATCTGCATTTAAAAGTCTACATTATTAATGTAAACCGAACTCAGGATTAACTATAGAGCAGTAGTAACAATGAATAGCTTTAAAACCTACACAGGCAAGTTTGGACCCAGCAAATAAAAGTAAAATCTTTGAAAAAGAAAATTTCAATTTAGTAAACTGTTTAAAGTATTTTAAATATCAAATCAGCTAAATTTCTCTGGAACCTGGAAACAAGATTAAACCTGTGTATGCTGTAAAAGCACCTGTATGTGTGAGGTGTGTGCACCTGTGTGTGTGAGGTGTGTGCACCTGTGTGTGTGAGGTGTGTGCACCTGTGTGTGTGAGGTGTGTGCACCTGTGTGCTCGGAGTCCAGAGGAAGTTATCAGGTGTCCTGCTCTGCAGCCCTTCCCTTACTCCTCTGAGAAAAGGTCTCTCGGTGAACCTGGAGCTGGGATGTTGGCCAGCAGGACTCAAGAATAATTTTTATCTCCATCCCTCCCCCCAACCCCCCAATAACTCTCCTATCCATCCGTGGGTTACAATTGCAGCCAATTCCGGCTTTTTATGTGGGTTCTGGGATCCAAACTCAGGTCCTCAGGCTTTGCAGCAAGTGTTGTTACTCACTGAACCATGTCTACATCTCCACAATTAAATATTACATTCTGGTATTTGATATTTCAAGAGATAAGGGGCAGGCTGGGGGATGGTTTAGTGGATAAAATGCTCAGTACATAAGCATGAGGACCAGAGTTCAAATCTCCAATTCCCAGAGAAAGGCCAAGTGGGCCAAGCAGCCTGCCTGTGATCCTGGCACTTGGGAGACAGAGAAAAGTGATCCCTTTGAGTAAGATGGATAGCTAGACAAGCCAAGTCTGGGAGCTCTGGGTTCAGTGAGAGCCCTTGTCTCAGTAAGATGGAGCATAATGGACCGAGACACCACATACATGCACGCGCGCGCGCGCGCGCGCGCACACACACACACACACACACACACACACACGCAAAGAGCATGCATGCATACATGCAGGGACGCACATAGATAAGAGGAAGTCTTGAAGATTTTACTTTCCTACCCTTTATTTTCAATGTGAAATTCCATATATGTAATAATCAAAATATAGTGTAATATCTCTTTTCTCCTCTCCCCCCTCCCTGTCCACATCCATCCTTTTTATTTCTCAAATATAGTGACTATCATAAGTATTATACAGCATGGAAGCATGAGTCCTGCGTGAGAACAACCCTAAATGTCAGTGCTCATCATTTACTGAATTTTCATGTTTTGATAAATCACTTTCAGATGACTTTTGCCAGAGGCCCAGCTTTTGCATTTTTTCCTTTTCAGGGTTTCATTCATATATATATATATATATATATATATATATATATATATATATATGAAAAGAAAGGTGCAAAGCAATCAAAGAAGAAGACATACACACACATATATATCATATGTATATATATATATATATACATATATATATATACATATGAGATATATATCACATATACATTTATATACACTTATATATTTGCTTATTTTATGTGTGTGAGTGTTTTGCTGTGGAGAGCAGAGGGCCGTGGATCCCTTGGACCTGGAGTTACAGGTGGTCATGTGACCATATGTGTGGCTGAGGATCCAGCCTCAGTAGTCTGTAAGAGCAGACAGTGCTCCTAACTGCGGAACCATTTCGTTACCTCTCTCCAGTACTGAAGCTTTGCTTTGTTTTTGATTGACAAAGTTGTATATATGAACACTGAGACCTGATCAAGTCTGGACAATTAACATGTCCTTTACCAGAAAACTTTATCTTTTCTGCCAAAACTTTTTGATGATAAAATTCAAAATGCTATCTTCTGGCTTTCTTGAAATGAACAATACATTATTAGCTGTAGCTATCCTTCTGTGTAATACAATTCCAGAACATATTCTTCTTATCCTACTGTAGCTTTGAACCTGTGAAACCGCTTCTCACCCCACCTCACTGCACTCCCTTACTTCTGAGAACCACTCTCCTGCTTTCTGCTCTGTGAGACTCATGCTTTCAATCCTCTGTCTACATGAAAGCATGTGGTACTTTGTTTTTCTGTGCTGGTTTACTTTTTTTTTTTTAATACAATTTTTTTCAGATTCATTCATTTTCCAGTAAATTTCAGGATTTTACTTTATTTCAAATGGCTGATTGGTCTTCTATTGTGCGTTTACACGTTTTCTTTACCTGCTCCAACTGGAAGCACTGAAGTTGTTTATTGTGAATGGCGCAGTAAGCACCCGAGTGGGGATGTCTCTTCGAGATACTGATTTTATTCCCTGTGGGGGAATACCTAGAAGCCAGATTGCTGTGTGCTCCCGCTGATGGTGAGAAAGAATCCCCCTTCTCCATCCTTCTCAGCCACATTTGCTGTTCTTTGCTAATAACCTAGTAACCGCCTGTCTGACTGGGACAGTCAGGTGATACTTGCTGTTTCCCTGACAATTTGTGGTGCTCATCCTCATACTTACTTGCCTTGCGACTTGGGCACCTTCTCTTGAGAAGTGTCTCTTTGGTGTGTGATGTCCATCTTTATTGTTGGGCGCCTTCTCTTGAGAAGTGTCTCTTTGGTGTGTAATGTCCATCTTTATTGTTGGGCGCCATCTCTTGAGACGTGTCTCTTTGGTGTGTAATGTCCATCTTTATTGTTGGGCACCATCTCTTGAGAAGTGCCTCTTTGGTGTGTGATGTCCATCTTTATTGTTGTTGCATCAGATGTAGAGTTTATGAATATTTTCTCTCTCTCTTTTTTTTTTTTGGTTTTTTCGAGACAGGGTTTCTCTGAGTAGTCCTGGCTGTCCTGGAACTCACTCTGTAGATCAGGCTGGCCTCGAACTTAGAAATCTGCCTGCCTCTGCCTCCCAAGTGCTGGGATTACAGGCGTGCACCACCACGCCCGGCATATTTTCTCTCTTTATGTTAATTATTTTCTTTGCTGCACAAAAGTCTTTAGTTTGATGTAATCCTATTTGCCATTTTTTTTGCTCTGTTGTCCATGCCTTTGAAGTCTTAAAAATATAAGCCAGGGAGATGGGTCATTGGGCAAACATGCTTGCAGTCAAGCCTGCTGACCTTAGCTTGGTACCTGTGTCCTTTGTGGTAGGAGGAGAAAACCAATTTGTCCTCTGGCCTTCACATATTCACGTAATTCTCTGTGGTATGCGAACACACACTCACACAGTCTTCTGTTTTAATATGCCTTAAACAGCTCAATGGCTGGGCCACTCTGAAACCTCCATATAGCTAACATTTCCCCTCTGGTAGCACTTCTCAGGCCTGGACCTTACTCCTTTGCCAGAATAGTGGTTCTAAATCCTACTTCCTCTATTGGTCCCCTTGCCCGAGATTCCTAAAGTCCCTCCTCTGTTTCTCTGCCCAGTCGGCAACTTAAGTTACCAATCACAGCCAATTGGGGGGCAGGCACACACACACACACACACACACTATATATATATATATATATATATATATATATATATACACACACACACCAACACCACATACATACTACACACTTTACACATATCTCACACACAGACACTACACATTACACACACTACACAACACAATATAACACATACATATAACCCTACACATAACACACACACATACACACATTTTCTTCACTTTCTCTTTCTCTCTTAACATAGTAAACATTTTAAAAGTCTCTTGTACAGTTAATGTCCTGAAGCACTTCCTCTGTTTTATTCAGCTGGTTTCAGGGTTTAGTCTCAATTTAAGTGACAGTCTTTAAGCCTTTAATTTAAGCCTTTAATCCATTTTAAGTTGACTTTTATGTGTGATGAAAGACGTGGAGGTGATTTAATTCTCTGGTGCACAGACACCCTATTTTTTTTAGCAGCAGTTACAGAAGAAATAGTCCTTTCTTGAATGTGTATGTTCTTGGTGTTTTTGTAAATGTGTGGGTTTATTTCTGAGTTCTCTATTGTGTTTTTTGATTTTTATATGAGTTTATATCCCAGTATCACTAGTGATTTTAAAGTCAGTGGTGCGGTAGGTCCACATTTACTTGTCTACTTGATGGTGTTGGCTACTGGAGGTTGTCTGTGCTTCACGTGCATGACACTTAGAAGAGCATTTTCCTGCTCCCATAGAGAGTGTTGGCATGTGGCATGTTATGGGCCTTGCACGGTTTGTGGGCATCACCGTGGGCACTGTGTATATTTAACATTATTGATTCCTATGGTCCGTAAGCCTGGAGTGCTTCCTACTGACCATATTCATCTCAATCCATCCTCAATGTTTAACCATTTGCATTATAAAGAGTTTTCTGTCTTGGTTAAAATTATTCTTAGAAAGACTATGTTTCTACTGTTTATTTTGTAGCTATCACAATAGGGTTATTTTCTTGTCAGATAGTTTACTATGAATGTACAGGAACACTGCAGATTTCTGTATGCTGTGGTTTTTTTTTTTTTTTTGAATGTTCAAACTTTTAATGTTTTGTTAAGTTGATTGAAATGAATTCCTATAGATATGAGGATCGTCATTCCAATGTGTTCTGAGAATGTGACGTCTACATCTTTTTTTTACTGGATATTTTCTTTATTTACATTTCAAATGTTATCTTCTTCCCCAGTTTCCTTCCCTCCTGGAAACACCCTATCACACCCTCCCTCCCCCTGTTTCTATAAGGGTGTTCCTCCACCCACCCACCCACTCCCACCTTCCCGCCTTTGATTCCCCTACATTGGGGCATCTATCGAGCCTTCATAGGACCAAGGACCTCTCCTCCCACTGATGCATGACAAGGCCATCCTCTACTACATATGCAGCTGGAGCCATGTGTACTCCTTCGTTGGTGGCTTAGTCCCTGGGAGTTCTGGGGGGTCTGGTTGGTTGATATTGTTGTTTTTCCTATGGGGTTACAAACCCCTTCAACTCCTTCAGTCCTTTCTCTAACTCCTCTATTGGGGACCTTGTGCTCAGTCCAATGGTTGGCTTTGAACATCCACCTCTATATTTGTAAGGCTCTGGCAGGGCCTCTCAGGAGACAGCCATATCAGGCTCCTTTCCACATGCACTTCTTGGCATCCACAATAGTGTTTGAGTTTGGTTACTGTATATGGGATGAATCCCCAGGTGTTTTTTTTTTTTATTAATCATGTAATTTTACTGAATTTATAGGTTATGAGTTTTTTGGCAGAGGGTTTTTAAAATTTTTTTTATGTATGATCATATCATCTGCAAATATCAAAAGAAAAGATATTTTAGCACAATATAAAAATAGTACTAATGTGTGCTGTTATCATTTCTATTTTTCCTCCTTTGTATACATGGTTTTTTTGTTTGTTTGTTTGTTTTCTTCTTTGGTTTTTTGAGACAGGGTTTCTCTGTATAGCCCTGGCTATTCTGGAACTCACTTTGTAGACCAGGCTGACCTCGAACTCTGAAATCCGCCTGCCCCTGCCTCCTGAGTGCTGGGATTAAAGGCATGAGCCACCATGCCTGGCTCGTATACATGGTTTTTAATATATAATTACAGATTTTACATAAAGATAACAAATTTCCTTAATAAAATTAGTAAGAAATGTGTTAATTTGTTTTTCATATTTCCTGATTAAGAAATAGTTACAGGGCTCAATGCCATGTGTAACAAAGTTAGAGCAATAGTTCCTACAGTGTGGAGGCTGAAGGGCTTTTGCAAGTCCTTGGGTGGTCTAGCTGGATTTCCAAGTAGTTATAACAATCTTCTATGTCATGGGATGCCTTGCCCAGGTTGTGCAATGTAGCCATTAAAACCAAGCAAACCTGTTGCTCAACTACTTCAGGTCTGTTTCCTCTTTATCCAAATCAAGTTATTTCCATGCAAACAGGGTTTAATAGATTTTAAAGAAATTACCTAATGGGGAGAATTGTAAAAAAATTTCTGTAGACTTGATGATTATAAAGAAAAAAAAACTCCTTTGAACATATACTATGAGCTTTGGGGCTCAGAAGTCTTTATTATCTTGATAAAAATCCAGGTTTAACCAACAGCTGGTGACATCAGGTGCAATTGTTCTTAAGAGACGGCAGTCTCTCTGCTGCCCACAGAGCTTCCCACAGACTCCTGTACTGGGCACCCTGGGACGGTGACATGGCTGGTAGGCTTGGCACACGTCACTGGCACACTGGAAGGGGTGCTTCAGCTACCCCCAAGCTTAAGGCTGGGTTGGGTGCTCCAGTAGGAGCTAGTGACTTTGCTGCTGTTTGTTTTGTTTTTGCTGTGGGACAGAAGGTGGGGAAGAAGGAGGAGTCTATGAACCATTCCAACAAGAGGTCATATGGTTTTTAAAATCTATAGAATGTCTATAGTTTCAAAACAATGAATTTCTTTTGAAGTAGGTGATTCATTTTCTGCTTTGTATCCTGCAAAAGAGGAATTATTTTTAGAAGAATGTGGATACAACTAACTTGGAAGTTTCAGCTTGTACTTAATGCATTGATTTATCGAGAGTTCCACAAAGGAAGAAAAATGGATTTTAAAAAAGTCATTTTTTTTAATGAGAAGAAAAAAGATCATTAGCATTTCCTTGGGCAACTCTGTTTTATAAATTTCTATTTCAAAGCTCTGGGACTTGCAGGGATTCCACTCGCAGGAACCGCCTTGGAATCATACTTTCCTCCTGCTTGATTCCTTCTATTCAGAGCCCACAGTTACTTTGCTACATTGTGAGGACAGTTTAGGGTCCAAACCATGTAAAAATTACTGATCTTTCCTATGTAATAAACAGACAATTTCTTTAAGGTATCACATTTATTTTATTTTCTTTTATTTTAGAGCCAGGGTCTCCTGTAGCCAAGGATTCCTGTGAGCTTCTGGTCTTCCTGTCTCAAGCTTCCGAAGGCTGAGGTTCCAGGTGTGCACCACAGCTCTGTGGTACTGAGGGACTTGAAGCCAGGGCCTTCCTCGAAGCCAGGGCCTTCCGCACGCTAGGCAAGCACTCTACCAATTGAGTTACAACCCCAGCCTATATCAATTTTTATTTGTATCAAGACATATTGAACGATGAGTTCTGAGATACAAAAGAGGATTTCGTTTTTGCACCTACTTTTAGTCTTTGTCCACAAGTTAAACAAAAACACACACAAGTGCATTAAACACATGGATTCCTAAGGCCCACTATGTGAAAGTCATTATTTTAATACCAAAGACAGAAAAATTAAGCTACCAGTCAGTCTGTTTAAAGAAATAAACACGTATATATGTAGATAATATAAAACCATCATAGAAATTAAAACAGATTCCTACGAAGTGAGTCTACCGAGTGGAAGTAAGTATCCTGACCCCAGAGACCGTAGTTTGTAAGAGCAGGAAGGCCTGAAGTACAACAGAAATCCCTAGAGTGGCCAGGAATCACTGGAATTTACGGCAGAGATTAGGCATAACTTCCGCTCTGCAGTTGGCTACCCATCTCAGCTGCTTCTCACATACATTCTCCTTTTAGCTCCATCTTGCTTCAGCTGCCGGGCCATAGAGCTCTCTCTTTCCTTAGTGTCTGTAACCATGGAGTAGGTCATTTCTCACTGGCTTTACAAGTGTGACCCTGTTCATGAGGGCTACAGCTGGTGCCTATATGTGTACAGTACTCCCCCAAACAAACCCATAGGGCTCTGTCCAATCACTCCCCCCTGTTCATCAAGGTCTATTCCTAAAGCCCATGGCTGTCTTCAAGTTAAACCTATCCTTGAAGAGTGAGGGCAGGCTGTGATTTGGCATACTTCAAGTCCTGAAAATAGTCCTGAGACGGAATTTGAGAGAGGCTGATGACAGAGTTTTAAGACGACTCTTGGAGGGCTGGAGAGATGGTTTAGTAGTTCAGAGTGTTGCTCTGCAAAGAGGATCTTGGTTTTCATTCCCAGAACCCACATGTCATCTCTAACTCCAGTTCCAGGGAATCTGAAGCCCTCTTCTGACTTCCTTGGGTACCAGACACATACATGATGCATACACATACATGGAGGCAAACACTTATCATATGAAGTGAAATACATTTTTAAAAATTAATAAAACATTTTTTTTTGAAGAGAATAGTCCTTCAGATGTACAATTTCTGGTGTACTTAAAAATCACCGACATGCAGTCAGTGCATCTCTGACTTCATGTGCCTGGGAAGCTGAGGTAGGAGGGTTACCCAAGCCCAGGTGTTTGATGCCTCTGTTCTCTACATTCACTGACGGTCAGGACGGAGTGCTCAGTAGTAGGAGCACACCTGTGACCAGCCTTATCCTACAGCCTGGCCTACACAGACAGACCCTGTCTTTAAAACAAATTCACACTCTTAACTTTTTGGGTGTGACATTTTGGTTTATGGTTTTTATAAAGCTATTCTTTGAAGAGCTATGTACTATAATAATAAGGATAAAATCACGAGGACTCTCTTTTAAAGTCATCCAGTGAGAGGAGAGAGTAGTGTGGGGTGTGGACAAGACAGTATTACTTGCATACTAGTCATTACAAGGGGGTTCAGTATCCCAGGCTATTTTGCATATGTTTGAAACATTCAACCATGAAAAGTGAAACAAGTTTGCGTTATGGTTACACCTCAATTTGTACTTGATTCTGGAAAGAGAAGAATTGTTTTCATGAACTTAAAGATACAGACTACATTTAAGAGTATTTCTTTCAATTTTGAGATTATAATAACATCATTCCCTCCTTCCATTTTCTCCCTCAATATTCTCCTACATGCCTCTTCCTGCTTTCTTTCAAATTCATGACTTCTTTTTCATTAGTTGTTGTTAACATTTACTATTTCAGCCGTGTCTAGATTGTCTTACAGTATAGCCTCTGTATAAGTACTTCAGGAATGAATATTATCAAACGTATATAAATGCAGAGGTATTTTCCTCTCTATCACAGTGTGTCTGTCTGAGGGCAATGTCTTTATTTCAGTCCTTTTATGCCTTGCCTCTTACAATTTTATTTTTATGAACTCCAGGTGGGCCTGGGACATAGCTTAGTGGTAGAGCAATTGCCTAATTGCCTGTCCACCAAGAGAGAAAAACAAACTAACTCCAGTCATTCTTGGACCATGGGCTACTCATCAAAGTTGGTTTTCTTTTTTCTTTTCTTTTTGGCAGTTCTGCAACTTTATTTGACATTCAGCAGGTTATTTCTTATCCATATTGACCGTTTGTAGATTTTTGAATGTGGTAACAGGCGGTAAGTTACCAGCGTGTAGAGCTTGTTTGGTGAATCCTCATCTTCATCCTCATTACGTTTTCTGGACAAACGTACTCAGATGCGATATGGAACATTCCTTATTCTCTTGTCCCAGACGGATTTATTGAGCCTGGTGTCAATGTGCACATCTGGTGTCCCCATTTTCTTCATAGCAAACTTCAGAATTTCTTTGAGTGCTCGAGGAGCATGCTTCTTGAAGCCCACTCCATGGATGTGCTTGTGAATGTTGATGGTGTATTCTCTGGTCACCACCTCGTTGATGGCAGAACGGCCTTTCTTTCTCTCTCCACCCTTCTTTTTGGGAGCCAATTCTGCCAGGCTCAAGTTGGAAAGGAAGCGGTTTTCTTTAGTTTAAATTGTTTAGCCTGGCAGGGAAGGTGGTGTGTGCGTGTGATCCCAACTCTCAGGAGGTGGATGCAGAAGGATGGGACATGCAGATTACCCTCCATTTTATGGAGGGTGAATTCGAGGCCAAGCTGGGCTATGTGAGACCCTATCATAAAAAGCCTGACAATTAAGAAAAAGTGCTTATACCAGTAAGAATGGCTAAGATCAAAAATTCAGGTGACAGCAGATGCTGACGTGGATGTGGAGAAAGGGGAACACTCCTCCTCCATTTTTTGTGGGACTGCAAGCTTGTTCAACCACTCTGGAAATCAGTCTGGCGGTTCCTCAGAAAATTGGACATAGTTCTACCAGAAGATCCTGCAATACCTCTCCTGGGCATATATCCAGAAGATGTGCCATCTGGTAATAAGGACACATGCTCCACTATGTTCATAGCAGCCTTATTTATAATAGCCAGAAGCTGGAAAGAACCCAGATGTCCCTCAACAGAGGAATGGATACAAAAAATTTGGTACATTTACACAATGGAGTACTACTCAGCTATTAAAAACAATGAATATATGAAATTCCTAGGCAAATGGATGGATCTGGAGGGTATCATCCTGAGTGAGGTATCCCAATCACAAAAGAACTCACATAACATGTACTCACTGATAAGTGGATATTAGCCCAGAAACCTAGACTACCCAAGATACAACTTACTAAACACATGAAACTCAAGAAGAATGAAGATCAAAATGTGGACACTCCGCCCCTTCCTAGAATTAAGAACAAAGCACACAGTGAAGGAGTTACAGAGATCAAATGAGGAGCTGAATCAAAAGGATGGACCAACCAGTGACTGCTGCAGCTGGGGATCCATCCCATAATCAGCCACCAAACATAGACACTATTGCATGCGCCAGCAAGATTGTGCTGAAAGGGCCCTGATATAGCTGTCTCGTGGGAGGATATACCAGTGCCTGGCAAACACAGAAGTGGATGCTCACAGTCAGCTATTAGATGGAGCACAGGGTTCCCAAGGAAGGAGCTAGAGAAAGTACCCAAGGAGCTGAAGGGGTCTTCAACCCTATAGGTGGAAGAATAACATGAACTAACTAGTTCCCCCAGAGCTCATGTCTCTAGCTGCATACATAGCAGAAGATGGCCTAGTTGACCATCATTGGGAAGAGAGGCCTCTCAGTCTTGCAAACTTTATATGCCCAGTACAGGAGAATGCCAGGGCCAATAGGTGGGAGTGGGTGGGTAGGAGAGCAGGGCGGGGGATGGGGGAGGGTTTAGGGGACTTTCGGGATAACATGTAAAAGTTAAATGAAGAAAATATCTAATAAAAAAAAAAAAAGTGCTTAGCTGGTTGTCAAGAACCTCAGACAGCTGGAGATCTCCAGGCTTTGCAAGCATTTAGGATGTTCTGTTTCCAGAATATTTAGGTAACTCAGAGAGCTCTAGACAGAAAAGTGCAAGGTGAGCACATGAGTCTGAGCTTCTCAGGACTCCAGACTTGGACTGATTCCATAGACACTGGATGGTCCTGTTCAAATCAGGGAAGAAGTTGTGTTCATTCTATAGTGGTTTTCCTTGCTCCAGAACCAATTAAAATAAACACTCCTAGCTCTTAATTTTTTACTTTATATATTACCTCTACTAATAATCGGTTTGCATTTTCAAGGGTATCCCTTTTGGTAAACCCTTCTAGAACATGACCCAAAGCTGTCTGCACCTGAATTGCTCAGGGTCCTTGTTATACATACAGAGTCCTGCCTGTACCCTGGCCAGCTTGGATCAGAAGCCCTGGAGGGTGGGGATGGGGATCCTTGGAAGAGGGTTCTGGGGCATGTTTTGTATTGATAGCCAGCACTGGAGAAGTTTGACTGTGAGTGGCCTGGCCAGGGACAGTGGGTCCCCATTGTACATGCCCATCTCCATTTGTTGAGGTAACTACCAACTTCATAACAGCTTCTTGTGCAAAAAGAAATCTTACATTTGGGGGGTAAAGATTTAGAAACATTAAATATCAGAATCTCTATGAATTCTAGAATAAGGGAACCTGGCAGTATAGATGCTGACTCTGTTTGCCAGGGCACTGTTGTGATGGCTTACCCTTATAGTCACATTGTTCCTTCTTGCACTTGAAAGGCTGAGGTGGAAGAGCCTGGGCGGCCAGCCTGGACCTTATACTGAGGCCCCGACTCAGAGCAAACAAAACAAGACCTGCAAGGAGCTAGTGATGTCTTTCAAAAGCCAGCCCTGCTGGGTGAGCTGCTAGGTCAGCACTCGGCATCTCCGCACTCTTTTTTCTTGTACCACTGGGAAGACATTTTGGCAAGCCATGCAACCGTGCGGCAGCACTGAAACTGCTCTGGTGTGTGGAGGGATATAAAGGACAAGAGGTGGGACTTGTTTGTCTGTGGTATATTTGGTTTGCTTTGGTTTTTCTAGAGAGGGTTCCTCTGGGTAGCCCTGACTGTCCTGGAACTCACTCTGTAGATCAGGGTGGCCTCCCTCCTGCCTCTGCCTCCCCAGTGCTGGGATTAAAGGCTTGTACCACCATTGCCTATCCAAGAAGTGTTTCAAGGGCATGGAATTCTGGATATTCAACTCCTCTCTGCAGCATCTTCTTTTACTCCCTGACTCCAACTGTCTTAAACTTTGAGAAAGGACTTTTCTAACACTAATCTGACTACATTGTTCTCTGGGCAAAAAGATTTATGGAGTTCGCTGGGGTGGTGAGACACACAATACAGTGACTGAAAATCACACTGAGCAACAGAGCCTCTTGTGACCAGATGGATTTCTACCTTGCTTGTATAAAACTGTAGGAAATTCTAATGCAGACTGTAAACTGATATACTATATTTTGTTTGTTTATTTCAGACAGGGTCTCCTGTAGGATTCTTGATCTTGAGCTCACTATCTAGCCAAGGATAACTTTGAACTTCTGTTCTTCCTTCATCCATTTCCTGACAGCCACTTGGTTTAACCCACAGATCACTAGAAAAAAAAATCACACTATTTGTCCCAGAGTATTTGTCATCGTTCTGATGGTATAAATAATTGAAGGCAGCTTCTATTTCTTTCTACTATGTAGCAGGTTTTTTCTTTCATTATTCACATAAATAATTAAGCAGAAAAAGATAGAGGCTTAAGACTGAGGTTGAATTGTGTCTCAATTTAGTAATGAAATTATCTACAGATACTTGGCTTAATTTTATCCAAATCACAAGTCCCCGTCCAGGTCATTGATAGAAATATTTCTGTTTAGTAAGTCCTTACCAAAATGAAAATTATACCTGTTTTTATCAGTAGCACACCAATAATAACTGAAGTAACTGAATCTAGAATTGTGTACCTATGTGCACTTGAATGCACTCATATGTATCTGTGTGTGTGTTTATGCATGTTTGTGTGTGTGTGTGTGTGTGTGTGTTGCTGACTCTGGAATTCACTGGAACTCTCTATGTAGACCAGACTGGCCTCAAGCTCACAGAGATCCACCTGCCTCTGCCTCCCAAGTCCAAGTGCTGGGATTAGGGTGTACACAACAACTCATATGGTTGGTTCACAAGCATGGAAATAAAGAAGAATAGGCAGAGCCCCAAAGAAGAGTTAGCTCTCCCTGATTCCTTCCTCTAAGGTTTAAGTCCTGTCAAAACTGAGTTTCCTGGTGTTTTCTGTCAATAGACTCTGGCCTGACCTGGTTCTGAACATTTCCTTCCTTCTTTTCCCTGCTATTCATCTGACGTTCAGTTTTCCTATTCCATTTTTCTGACCACAGCCCAAGCCATAGCTAACTTGGTAAATACTCATGGCAATCATTTGTAGAATTCTGGAATTTGTTTTTTTTTTTTTTTTTTTTTTTTTTTTTTTTTTTTTTTTTTTTTTTTTTTTTTTTTTTTTTTTTTTAGCTTTTCTAGTCATTTTGTAAGCATCTAACTGTAGAAATGCTCCTTGACTTGTCCTTAGGTTCTGTCCCAATAAACCAGCAGGCTGAAAGTATCACTAAGACAGAATACATTTAATACTCCTCCCCCTCTGAATGCCACAGCCACATAATAGTGGCTCTAGGTGCCTGTTGTTTATCTTTGTGATCATCTGGTTGATGGAGGGCTGTGGTTTTCTGTCTAACACAACATGGAGAGGGAGTATCTTGGCTTATTTCACATGTTGCTTTAACCAAGGAAGTATCAAAATCCCCAAAGTAAAGTAGTATTCACAATTGACTACTGATGCTTTTACATCATTGTAAAGTTGAAGAAAAAGACAATGCCAATAAGCCATCACAAGTTGAAAGATCCCCAAGTTAGGGATATCTGTATGAAATCTCTTGAGTTCTCTGTAGCTAGAATGGCTTCTTTTACAGGCAAGCACATTCTGGCTGATACTCATCCATTCCTCAGAGCTCCTCCCCAGCTCCTGTATTGTCCCTTGGGTCATTTTATAATCTAATGGTGTGGGGAGCCAACCAACCTTTGCTAGGCATGGGAGGCCAAGTTGTTACTTGAGTGGCTACTCCTCTTTCAGAGCTAGTCCCCTTGCAGGACTTTTTTTGGATTAGTTCTCCTTTTGGGGGAAAACGTCTTTACTGGTTTTCCTGGCAAAAGCTCTTCATGAACAGATCGACCGTGATTTCAGCGTACCTTTCCTACCCTGCTTCTGCCTCTGTGTTGAACGAGTCAGAGCAGGACGCCATAGCTTTTTCTCTCTCAGCCTGTTATGCTCTTCAGGTGTCTTACTCAGTTGCACCTTCATAATGGAATCTTCTGAGTCATTCTTTAGTACACTGATCTTTTGGGGGTGGCTTGAAAAGCCCTCTGGAGATCTATCTTAAAGTGCTAATCCTTCAACCAAGCCTTGATTCTGAATGCTGATGTTTGGAAAAACCTCATCATTTTAATCATCATGAGGCATTCTGACTCACAAGGACCTTGAACTACATCTGATGTCAGAACCTTATCTATGTTAATGGGTAAGGCAGAGAGTAGGTTCCAGCTCCTTTTCTCTTACCTGTAGTGTGGGGATGGGAAGAGAGAGCTTGGAGATGATCTGTGGGCTGAGAGCTTGGATGACTATGATTATTGTTGTAACTCTGGTTCACACAGAGAGACAAGAAGGGAAACCAGTTTGTGGAGGAAGGTAATGAGCTCCATCTGAGGCCTGTTGGGTTTGATATCCAAGTGAAGATGTGTTGGTAGCTAGTAAAATGTGCTTGATGAGCCAGGTCTGGAGGTTGGTTAGCAGGACAGATTTTTTGTTAAGGCTCCAGAGAGTCATTGCTGTACCTAATTACTCTTTAATGTGGTTCACTCATGGTTGTTTTGAAGATCAAATAAGCCTACTAGTGTTGTTCTCAAGCTGGTACAGAATCAAGTGCTTTTTGTATTTGTTCTGGGTTGTCCAAGAGGAAAAGTGAGGAGGTTTGTGCTGGGAAAAAATCATTGTTACAGATTGCCTAAGAGATGCTGAAGGCTCTGCTCCTTAGACCATACCGTCCATTTCCCATGATCCTTCTTCCTGTTTCCTCCAGCCCACAGAGAAGTGCATCATGGCTGTATAAGCTTTGGGTGAAGGAAATAATGTAGAATAGGGGAAATAAAGGCAAGAAGTACGACTATTTATTTTTATTATTTGTTTCAGCTGCCCACAAACCAGGACAGGTTAAACGGTGATTTGTCTTCATCCTCAGCAAACTTAATCTGTTCTGTAAGAGGCGGAGCAGTCGGGTGCTTTGGTCAAACCGGAGAGTCATATTTTTAACCCTGTGGTGACCACAGATTCCCCAGCCTCCTACCAGAAGTGTCCACAGCCTGGATACTCACCAAGAGAAGAAGCAGTGTGCTATGGTCAGAGGTGCTAGACATCAGTATGAAGGTGTGCTTGACCATCAAGATATCAAACATTAAAAGGCAGTATATGAATTGTTCCAAGGCAAAGGGCTTAATCCAGAATCTCAATCTTGCTAGAAAGGCCTGCCATGACCCCATGTTAAAGTTGTCTGCATCTCAGAAGAACTACTCATGTATTTTGGTCATTTGGATGCTTACATACCTCTGCATAGGATGAAGATCTGTTGGCAAGACTGGAATCAACCAGTCTGATGGGACAGTACATCAGATTGTTCACATTCTCATGAATTGGTTACTGTGCCTGAATGACTTGTCTATGAAAGCTACACTAGCAGGTGGCCAAGACTCTTCCAGATCAGAAGAAACAGGACCTGAGAGTCCAAGACTTATTCCAGCGTGTCTGGAGTCTTTCTTCACTTGAAAACTAGATTTTTGGACTTTTCTAGATATCACTCAAAGTTGCCTGGTCAAATATCCTTTACTGTTAAAAAGAATCCTTAGACACACTCTGAAAGACCACCTTGATCAGTTTCTGGAGGAAGTGGTATTGATACAAGCAGTTCTTCTGCTGTCAATATGAAGAAAGGTGAATCCAAGGGCCAGTATTACATTGACAAGCCAGAGTACCTAGGCGAGAAGCAGGACCCCAGCATTAAAGTGAGTCAAGTTCTCTGTGCCACATGGAGTAGAAGAATAAAGTGACCATAAACTATATATTTTCCTGTTTAAGACATCTTAGTTTTGACTCAGCCTGTTACACGAAAAGAGTGTCTCTCCTACCAGCTTTGCCCACAGACCATTCCAGTGCAGGAGCTAGTGTAACACGGGCCTGTAACATGGGGGATATGCAATTGGGTACTTCCTTCCAAGGAATATTAGCAACTCAGTTGAAGCTAAAGTGTATGTTTAGAGTTCATTTCCAAAACCCCTCTCCAGGTCAGTCCTACACAGTGCAACCCATAGGTGATGCAGAAACTGTTTATGAGTTTGTACACTTTTTTTTTTTTTAATAATGGGAGTATCATAGAGCTTCCCCTTATCAACTGTAATGTTTTCATTTGGGTTTCTGACCTCTTGCTCTGTCCCTCTTCTGTTGTTGATGTTGTTGTTGGTGGTGGTGATGGTGGTGGTGGTGGTGATGGTGGTGGTGGTGATGGTAGTGGTGGTGGTAATGGTGGATGTGGTGATAGTGATGGTGATGGTGATGGTAGTGGTGCTGCTACTGCTGATGCTGTAAATGGCAGCTAAAGATACTCAGATTACTATTAAATTGTAGACTTTAAAAGGGTATTTAAATAGATTAGTTGGAACATGACAACCAGGTATTTTTAGTCAGATGAAATATGTATGAAATAGGTATTCTCACTCTGGATTCACCATGACTTTCCAATACCTACCAAATTTATTTATAGTATTTGCTAGACTTGATTTGGCAAATTCTACCAGATTTCTTTGTTGAACCTCAAGTGATGAGTGAAATTTTAAAAATGACATCTGCAATCTACATGGAAGATTTTAAAGTTTGAAATATTTCAATATTTACAATGAAGCACAGCTTCCTTGGAAAACTACCATAAAACTTGATCCCCCCCCCCATTTTTATTATCTGTAATGTCTTCTATCAGTTTTTTATTGCACATTCCTCATTTTCATTCATTTATCCAGCCAACTATTTGTCACTGTAGTTTTTAGTATTTGCTTTTGTTTTTCTATATTTCCTTTTTAAATTTGCATGTTCTTAACGTTCTTAAAAGTGTGTGTGTGTGTGTGTGTGTGTGTGTGTGTGTATCTGAGTGTGCATTTTTGTGGGTGTGTATTTTAATTGTATTAATTTTACCAAGTGAAATTAAGCCACACTGTTTTGAGCCAATTAAGAAAACTGAGTTTTACAGTGTATCACTCTAGGGTGGTAAAGATGCATGAAATGACTTAGTATATTCTAGACTATTGAAAGAAATCAGGTCCAGGATTTCGGAGAAAGTTTTCATATTGTCTAAAAAGTAAGAGAGTAGGTGGGAGGCTGGGATACTAAAGAGAGTGGAAGGGTGGGGAAAGAGTGGTTTATTTAAATTAAGAATGTCTGGATGTTTTAGAGGAGTGGAGACAGGGAAAGCCGGAGGGTGCATGGGAGGTTGTGGAGTCCAAAGGAGGTGTGAACTGTGTTTGTCTTGGTCTCTCATACCTGCAAATAAAGAATTTGAAAAGAAGCAATAAAAATTTGTTGAAAATTTTACCATATTAGCTTAATTCTGCTTAGATTTCTTCATAAGATAGGGGAAAAAAAGCTGGAGGTTCTTTATTGTAAAATGTTTCCATTAGAAATGGGGCCATGATCTTTAAAGGGAGAAGGACTGACCTGAGGTCCTGTACCTGCTCATATTTACACTGTGATCAGGCCAAGTCATTATCAACCATATGTGAAATATATCTGTAGTAGAAATGAAAACTGGAAAAGGATGTAAATAGGTACATTGAATGATTTCTGTGCATAAATGAATTATACATTTTTTAAAAAAGCACACATATTAAAAATGTGCCTGAATTTGTCTCTCAGGTTTTTGTGGAAATATTTAAGGTACTCTTCCAACTTTATTATAAAATCTGGTTTCTCTCTCTTTAAAAATCAAATGGCTTTTAGGTTCTTTTCTCCAGGGAAATTGTTATGTAAAAATAAGAAATAGGATTTTGTTAATATAGATATGTTTGACTGAAACACACACACACACACACACACATACACACAATATCTGCTGCCTGGGTTTTTTTTTTTTTTTTTTTGATGAATGTGGTTCTTTGATAGAGTAAAAGAAGTAAACTAGCAGGCTGGGAGTACAGCTCAGTGGTACTATGAACTTGATTTAAGACCCCCAAGTTCGGTCCTCAGCATTGTGGTGATGAAGTGCCCTTGGGACAGGAAAGGAGGCAGAGGAGGAGGGGAAGGGGAAGGAATGTAAAGTAGGGTATGTGGGTGATGGTTATATATGAGCGAGCACATTTATTTCCAAATCTGTGATGCTTGTATAGTGTTGATATGTTGATAACATCCTGAAAGTAGCTGCGTTGGAATGAGCTTTTAAATTTAAAAAAAATCCACATCTGTGTAATCTTGGGATACTGAATATAGATATATACAATACTCATAATGTCTCACAAATATGAGTGCCCAACCATGATCTGAAAAAGGATGACATCAATACACATGCCAAAGTGGGCAGGGAAAAGCCCACGAGGCCTTAGCTCTATACAAAGAACAACAGGAAGCTAATATTGAGAACAGGAGAGATGGTTGTCTTCAGGAAAAGGCACACCAATTGGTTATCTAATACCAGATGGTCAACCCTAAAAACACACAACTGTACAAATAATATTGCTTAGGCTGAGCAGGTTATATTTATGAATATATATATATATATATATATATATATATATATATATATATATGTTTATATATATATATGTTTATACATATATACATGGAACAACAATTAATGAAAAAAGAGGTCATGAATCTGAAAGAAAGCAAGGGAGGGAAATATGAGGGATTTTAGGGAGGACAGCAATGGGACAGATGATGAAAATCTCAAAATATAAGAAAAAATAGTACCAAAGCCAGGCGTGGTGGCGCACACCTTTAATCCCAGCACTCGGGAGGCAGAGGCAGGCGGATTTCTGAGTTCAAGGCCAGCCTGGTCTACAAAGTGAGTTCCAGGACAGCCAGGGCTATACAGAGAAACCCTGTCTCGAAAAACCAAAAAAAAAAAAAAAAAAAAAAAAAAAGTACCAAAAATAAATACAACTTAAAATCTAAATTCTGAAACCTATGCAAGAAAGATTTAACCAATCAGAGATAACCATCAGTCATGGACAGTCACTGACCCCTTAGCATGCTCTGTATACTAACATAACATTAGAGAACAAAACACACTTAAAACGAAAGCAAATAAATATTTTAAAAAGCTAGTAAACAAACAAACAAACAAAGCATAGACAGGGAGACACTCAGTAGATAATGATAAGTTAATTACGAATTTATAAATTGCAAGTTGGAAGACTTTTTGGGCATGCTGTCAGTGTCCAACAGGAGACCTGTTTATAGAAAAGCGGTAAGAAAGCTACTATTGAGACTTGAAAGGTGAGTGCACACTGGAAAGAAGGAAGGAGTATTCCAGTCAGCTGGGCTGGGAGGTGGCCCTGAAGGTAGGAAGGAGCATGGGTTAGTCAGGAAACCAAGCCAGTGCAGCCTTCTCCTCACAACGTGGAGGGACTGGAGAGCTGCACAGAGAGGTCAAACGGTGCAGGACGTTTCCACTAACGCACGAAAGCTAAGTGGCAGAGTGTTAGTTGATGTGCTTTTAATCCCAGAACTACATTAACCTCAACACTCCACTACTCAGGCTACCAGCGAAACGCTATTTCTCCAAGAGATAGATAGGGTGCCACTAAGAAAGCCAAGAAGAGAAACTTCAAAAGCAGGAGTTTTATGTATGAACACAGTAATAAACGGGCAGGAGAGCTTGATGCAAACCCTTGGAGTGCAGAAGGTTTGGTCCTGAGCACAGCTCCGTGGATAAATCCCCCACGGGCTGCAAAAAGCAGCTTTATAGTTTCCAGCGAGGCCCAAGAGCACGGCCAGGGGGTCCTGGGAGGCTATAAATGCTGAGGGCAGCAAGTAGTTAGAGGAAGAGAAGCCAGGGTCAGTGTCCTGGAGTGGGGTACCAGCTGAGACACACACACACACACACACACACACACACACACACACACACACACAGAGTCATCTTGGCATATCTGTGCACTATTGAGAAACAATGGGAAACCATTTAAAGATTTTAAATAGAAAATTAACTCACTAATAAATATTCTTCCACTGGGATGCAAATACTGGTTTTAAGGAGATGAGAATGGTTTTTAGAAAGTAATTGTAATAGGTCAGGCATGGCTGCATAAGCCTGTGATAGCATAATCCCAGTTTTTAGGAAGCAGAGGGAAGAGAATTGTAAGTATTGGGTCAACCTGGGATACATAGTGAGACTTCAACTCAAAGTGTGTGTGGGGGGAGAGATGGAGGAAAGGAGGGAGGAAACGAGAGAATTAAAAAAGAAGTAAGGAGAGAGGAGAGTGCTACAGTGCAGCCCTGTCTGCTGAAGGTGGCGGTGCTGGGTATGAGTGGCAATAGTTAGCAGCATCTACCTTGCTCTCCATGGGCCTCCGTAACAAAGCGCTGTAGACAAGGGCTTCAGCAACACTGCTCTAATTTTAATTTTTATGTAGCCTGGAAGTAATAGACCAAGCCTGGCAGGGAACTCAATTATTGGCTTTCAGAGAACCTCCGTCTTGCGGTGAGAGAGAGAGAGAGAGAGAGAGCGAGAGAGAGAGAGAGAGAGAGAGAGAGAGAGAGAGAGAGAGAGAGCGCTCAGATACTGCGCTTAGTGCTTAGGGCTTCAGCTCATGAGTTGTTTTTTTTTTTTTTTTTTTTTTTTTGGTTTTTCAAGACAGGGTTTCTCTGTATAGCCCTGGCTGTCCTGGAACTCACTCTGTAGACCAGGCTGGCCTCGAACCCAGAAATCCGCCTGCCTCTGCCCCCCAAGTGCTGGGATTAGTCCACACTTATGTATCTTTGGGAGATAGTGCTTGACTGACAATGTGAACAGTGGGGAAGAGAGAGGAGGAGTCAATGGGGAACAGAGGGGCGGAGTCAATGGGGAACAGAGGGGCGGAGTCAAAACGATACCTAAGGGTGATACCAAACTGTCTTGCTCAAAAGAAACGATGGGAGCATTTGTGGAGTCAGGATCTCTGGAGCTAAAGAAGTTTTTGCTGCTGCTGCTTTTGTTTTGAGACAGGATCTTATGTTGTCCTGGCTGGCCTCCAATTCATTATGTATCCAAGAGTGAGACTAAGCTACTGACCCCACTGTCTCTACCTCCTAAGTGCTACCCTACCTAGTTTAAGAAGATTGGGGGGGGGTGGATTTTAAAAGAAAGTGACTCTAACATTAAATATATTTATTTGAAGTATCTACAAGATATCAAATTGGAAATACTGAGTGAGTGTTTAGTTGTATGAGCTTGGAATTCAAAGAATGCATCTAGGGTTTGGATGTTGGTTTAGGACTCACTGGCCTAGAGACAGTGCCTTATCAGTCCCTGAACAATGCTATAACAGAACACTATACACTTAGATCAAAGGAAATGTAGCTCACATTTGTTCTGGAGACAGGAAGTGCAAGACTAGGACATCACCAGATATCTGCCAAAAGCCCAGTTTCCAGATAATCCTCTCAATAAAACCCAATACAGAAGAAGATTCTTTTATAAAGATGGAGCCATGAATGATCAGGCTCTGTGACCTAATCATCTTCCAAAGGCCGCATCTCAAATGCTGTTAAATCAAGAGTTAGATTTTAGCATGTAGATTTGGTGACAAGGAAGCATTCAATTTATACCAGGATCAGCAAGCTACAGGCATGTATGACACATCTTTAGGGCATGGTTCCCCAACTGAAACTGCAGAATTGCTTGGATGGTCTGTGAAACAAATTGGGCCTCTCCATCAGAATTCCTCATTCTACTATACTTTCAGAAGCAGTGGGAATACTTAGGAGTTTTGAAAACACTGGTAAATTACTTTAGAGAGAGCACAAAGGATTTTTATTTTTTTACCAGCTGAGTAAGAGAACACCAATCTTAATGTACCCCTTTTCTACATTAAATACTATAACTGGTTTTAAAAATTAGAAGCAGGATGATCTCATTTAAAAATACTATTTGTATGTCCTTTGAGTTTTTAGTTAAAGACTTTTAATTTTTTATATATCTATATTTTAACATACTTACTTTTAGAACCCTTTAACGTATCATTGCATTCCATGATAGACAAATTTGGGAAACAATTTATGCAGATATAATTACCCTAATGTGTGTGAATATCTGCGACTGTGTTGATGACGCTCTCCTACTGATAGCATTTCAAGTTAAGTAACATGTATCTAGGGGAAGTGAAACCAAAACAATGCCCTTCCAGTTAACTGTAGGCTGTCCTGTGGCCTTTAAGGGAGCAGGGCCCCAGAAATAATTCTTCTAAATGTAGAACATACTTGACCAGTATTGGCCAACTGGACATGACCTAATGTTCCATTGCAATGTTTCCCATTGCCAGCCCAGATGCTTAGCCAGACAGAAGTGAAGCTGCTGATGACAAAACCAGATCCTTCCGAGAACTCAGATGTCTTGTTTCAGTGTCTTTTTTGATCAAAACTTGAGCTACTTTTCTGACAGCCTCTTTCAGTCTTAGATGACTAGAAATTGTACTTCAACACATGCTTGGAGCACTCTTTGACTCTTCCCTAACCGAAAGACCCCTTTGTTAATTTGCCATCTCATGTGCCTTGGGCCCCTGTCACCAATCCCTTTGACATCTGACAGTTTCAATGCCATAAAGCTGAGGTGATGTCTGGTTTGATGGATGGTATACATTTCTTAAACATTGAGCCCAGAGTGACTTAATCATAGGAGACATTTTCTAGCTCTCTGACATAAAGTCTAGTCAGAAGATTTTCCCAGTAAAATGCTTAAAAATGTAACATGCCTTTATAGAGAGACCCAATCTCTCCATAGCCAAAGGACATTGGCGGTTACAATGTATTCCATCTCTGATGTAGACTTCAGAGTCCTCCAACTGCTTCAGGTTGAAGGGCAGAGCGTGTGGAGTGGACTTGTACCCTGAGCCAGGCTGACCTGTGGCTATGTCTGAGTATATGGCCTGGAGCCACCTACTTCTCTTCTCCGAGTTGATTCCCTCATTTCGAAGTGAGGCAATGTGTGTGGTACTGAATTTTTGTGAGAATGAGGAAACATGTCATACATATTGCAAAGTAGTTCCCTTCCTGTAAGGTCATGGGAGACACAGGCTGGAAGCTTGGGAGGAACTCTGGCCTAGATTTCAAGGCCATTACCAACCAGTTTGGTCACCCTGGTTACATCTGATAATTCTCTAGTCTTTCATTTCTTAGCATTGGACAGTTAAGCAAAACAATCCCCATGATGTCTCCTCTAAATCCAGTTTACAGGGACTCATCTGTTGTATAAACTATGACCTGAATTTCTGTCTTGGAAATTCTGAAGCTCTTGTGGAATTTTTAGTGGAGTCAGGAATTTTCCAAAGTGAGTTTCCATCATGTGTTCCTTCTACCATTAAGTGACACTGATGGTAGACTTTCAAAGCTTCATTATAGCAACACTAATTTCTCATAAACTTCAGGACCATCTGATGGAAAAGAAAAGTTCAAGCTTAAAACATTCCCATACATCTCATAGGACAGATAACTTACTCAGTAAACTTAAAAAGGTCTTGAACCAATTCAGTGCATATCTTCATAAAGCTTAAGCAACGATTGTCTTGTTTGACTCGAACTTGATATTAGCGAATACACTTCAGTGTACCCCCATCACCATGGGGGAGTTAAGTGCTGACTTTAAATTCACACTGTGTTCCTTATAACTCCCTTGTTACTTCTGATACATTGACAGGCTGCTATTAGTTTATCACTTTTTTGAACTGGAGAAACTGGCCTCCATTTTGAGTATCTGTTCTGCCCACAGACTGGCCATCTGAAGGACATAAATGTGATTGTGGCCCTTTGCTGCTAAAATATCCTCTATGGATCCTCGTTGCCTTCACTTGACTGTCCTGCACCCACTCTCTCCTTATCTGCCATCACATTTTCCACTTTCCTCATGTTGAACCCATTGGGCTTCCCTAAGCCTACCAAGTTCACTTAGCACATGTTTCCTTTACTCTGCACTTCAATAATACAGCAGGCACCTCCTGTTTTCAATGGCTCCCCAATCCTTCATGTCAGACTCAGCCAGCACATCCTTCCATGGCTGCTTCCTGCTTCCTCCTCTGATTGCTAGTCCTCCAGTATGTGGATGATCTTTCAAGGCCTGCCCCTTTGTATGCCTCTTTTCTCTCTAGAAGGCACCAACATTTAACTGTCTTTCTTTAAAGAGAGAACTAAGCCCTTCTTTTTACCCCAGCACATATGGTAATACATGGCACATGGTAGGTAGGCACTCTGTACATGTCCATCAAAGGAGCTGATGTGTGGACAGTCTAAGACAAAAGTGTTGAATGTGGAATAACATTAAAATGGAGCTTAGTTTTGACAACTGTTGCTTCAAATTGCTATTGAAATTGCTTTATCCTACAATTTAAAAAAGCAAAAAAACAGCACAACAAAACCAAAGCTTACAGTAAAAGATTCTTTTTTTTTTTTTTTTTTTTTTTGGTTTTTTGAGACAGTGTTTCTCTGTGTGCCCTGGAATTCACTTTGTAGACCAGGCTGGCCTCGAACACAGAAATGTGCCTGCCTCTGCCTCCCGAGTGCTGGGATTAAAGGCGTGTGCCACCACGACCGGCAAAAGATTCTTTTTAATGTGACCAAATGACCAAATTAAAAGAGCACTTGGTCCTGACACATTTTAATTTTACCTGGACAGAAGTTTTGTTTTTGTTTTTGTTTTCAACTCATAATTTCTCCTTTCATGTTGCAAGTGTGTTTGGCTTAACAAAACCTTGGAAATGTTCTCAATCATATTCAAAACAGTGACAAATTCTGCTCCTATCTCTCCAACAATTTCTGTGCAGTTTTTAGAATTTTTACCTTTATTTTCTGGAAAAATGCAGCTCCCTGGTAACTTGACTTTCACTGGACAAACAGCTACCAGCTCAGGATAAAAGTCCATAACAAAAGCCTGGTGGTGCTGATGCATGCCATGCCTGTCATCCAGCTCTCAGGAGGCCAGCCTGGTCTACAGAGGGAGTTCCGGGACAGCCAAAGCTACACAGAAAAACCCTGTCTTAAAGGGAAAAACAAACAAACAAAACCACCCAAAGCCTCTGTAACAAACAGGCATACAGAAATCTTGGGGGATAATCCTTCTATGAGCTTAGCGTCTATATAAGCCCCACTAGTAAGGATAACATGAATGAACATAGAGACTTAGTTTGGGTGAGTTGGCGCTTCCCTTCCTTCTTAGTCTAGGTGGTGCTTTGGTGTCGGCAGGGAGGAGGAGAGGGATGTTTGGTTCCTGCTCTCCTCATCCCCTCACCTATGGTAAGGCAGTGGTTCTCAGCCTTCCTAATGCCGTGTTTGACCCATTAATACAGTTCCTTAAGAGTCGTTTGTTGCTACTTCATAACTGTAATTTTTCTACTGGTGTTTATCGTAGTGTAAGCATCTGATATGACTATCTAATATTTGACCCCCAAAGAGTTTGCAACCCACAGGTTGAGGACCACTGCCTTAAGAGTTTGGGGATTTATGTTTGTTTATTGGGTTTTTTTGTTTTCAATGTAGACATGAATAAAAGATATGATACAACTCCAAGTCATCTGAAAATGGTTATTTTAGACACTTGAAAGTCTGAAACCAAAGTGGTACTGTAGGTTCTCTCCCAAAACTGAGAGAGAGATTCATTACATTATTTTCAAAGCTGTCCTCTAGGATGTTCAGGCCCGCTTCAACTAAGTTAGAAATGCCTTACAGTGCATGTAATGGACTCTAAATAAATATAAATATTGTATAGGGCTCAATGTACATAACATTCTACTAAAAAATGAACTTAGAAGGGTTTCTAGGAAACCGTGATTGCTAAGTAAATCTCATGGTTGTAAATATGGAGGAGAATAATCATGGCTTTGATCTGTACAAAGAAAAGGAAAGAAAGAGCTTAAAAAGAAAGAAAATTTTAAAAATAAAGAAATGCTTCTATACTTACATATGCCCATGTTTGAATGAAATAATAGAGAAGGAATTAAAACAGCTTTGGGGTGTTAGCAGTGATCATGTCAGGGCTGCTGATCAGTGGTGACCCTCACAATTTTATTTCATTTTGTTAATTTCCTAAATGTTCTCGGTTGCACATGTAGTTTTTGTTTTTTAGGTTTTTTTTGTTTTTTAATATAATCAACTGCTTCTGTAACTTGCTGCTTTTGAAGATGGAGTTTCTGAGATGGCAGGGGCTGTGTGTACTCATGTTGAGTGTGAAGACCATGCGAGGACATATAGTTCATGGCACTAGAGAGAGACTCCTTCCATCAAGGCTTTGAGGCAGGCATTCTAGCAATGTAGGCAAAGGAAGAAGGTGGGCCGTGTGGGAAGGGTACATTGTCTCCAGGGGCAGCTGTTACTCACTGCCAGCTTGCTGTTGCAATGTTAAATTTTTGCCAGAAGCAAGATAATCTCATTGCTGTTTGAAAAGTGTAATGTTATAAATGAATTATTATTTAAAAAAAATCATCAACACTGTTTCTGCCAAATCAAAAGTGTCTGCAGACTACATGTAGCTCCAGGAAGTGCACTTGAAGTTCTGTTTAGAGGTTTTGGTTTACAATTTGATACACTGGCTTACAGTGCTTCTGTGTTGATACTGGGAAACACATAATAATACAGTAACGGTTGTGCACCACACCGAGAGAAGCTTGTCATTGCCAAGCAGCGTCCAAACTCTGGCTTTCTAATGCCTAGGTCTCCCTTGTCTCCAAAAGTACTAACAGGCTAACAACTTGGCTGTCTCAGATACCCCTGTAAAGCCTCATTTGCTCTGCGTCAGAGAGCAGGGAACAGGCTGGAGATGTAGCTCGTGATAGAAACTAGCTTAAATGAATGGGGGTAAAATAGGGACCAGGAGTGTGTGTGGAGAAGTCCCCAGAGGAAAGCAGGGAGGTGGCTGGCTGGGCTCACGGACCTAAGGCCTCAGCTGATGCAAGTTCTTTGAAGACTATGAGTATAAAGGTCTATGTATCCTTGAGGTTTGGCACAGGTCCTGATTGAGAAAAATGCCATGAGATGTTTGTTGGATGATTAAAAGGCAGTCCAGAGCTCTGACTTGAGAGGGGGGGATCTGGCCTAAAGTTTCTACCACTTTTCGAGAATGAAAACGTTTCTTTCTTTCCTATTTACCATACTCCTTACACCTTCTTCCATGCCAGGCACTGAAGAATGCCATACATGTGCAGGGTTGGTCACACTGTCTTCTTCCTATAACCTTCAATAGTTCTGCCTGCCTGCCTGCCTCCTGCCAACCCTCCCCCTTCTCCTTCTCCTACAACTGTTCATTTCTTTCTCATTTTGGAGCTGGTTATTCGTTTAAAGCAACAGAGAGCACACCAAAGACTTCCAAGGAGTATGAAAGCCGGCAGAGGTTTGCTAAAATCCTGGACTTCCACATTCCTTTTAAATCTCATCTGCCTTAGACCTTCGAAGTGTCTGCTTTCTCCATTCTCACCCTCCCTTGCACAGTTCTCACCCCACAGCCCAAGTTAGGAAACTCTTAACATTCAGCAGTTAGGAAACGCAGAGCATTCTGCAGCACAAGCAAGTCGTGCTATCAGTGCAGACAGTGAGAAGGCGAGTTATTACGATAACTGAGCAACAAGTCATTCAGCAGCAAAACCGAAGGAGGAACCTGGAGTGGTCGGTGGCGACTCATTAAAATATAAATGTTTGTGATACATTACCATGTGACTTTTAGACATATAATTCTAGAGGTGCTCAAATAATTTCAGACCATTGCTACAATGCAACTCCTTGCTCAACCTACTCATTCACATGGATAAGTTATTTTCAGGACCTGTATTTAAAAAGGGAATAAAATGGATGTCTAATTATAACAGTAATTAATATTAACTGACAGATACATAAATTAATCAAAAATAGGTTTCACTACCTGACCACATGATACATTTACAATATTTTAATTTTAAAAAATATTTTAATATGCCATTTATGCTTATGTATATATTAATATTATTTAAATATGCTATTTATTTATTTTTTGGTTGATTGATTGATTGATTGATTGCTTTTCTTTTTTTGTTGTTTTTTTGTTTTGTTTTGTTTTTCGAGACAGGGTTTCTCTGTATAGCCCTGGCTGTCCTGGAACTCACTCTGTAGACCAGGTTGGCCTCGAACTCAGAAATCTGCCTGCCTCTGCTTCCCGAGTGCTGGGATTAAAGGCGTGCGCCACCACGCCCGACTATTGTTTTTCAAGACAGGGTTTCTCTATGTAGTACTGGCTGTCCTGGAATGTACTCTGTAGAATGTACTCTGGTCTTGAACTCAAAAATCCCTCTTGGGCTGGAGAGATGGCTCAATGGTTAAGAGCACCGACTGCTCTTTCAAAGGACCTGAGTCCAATTTCCAGCAACCACATGGTGCCTCACAACCATCTGAAATGGGATCTGATACCCTCTTCTGGTGTGTCTGAAGAGAGCAATGGTGTACTCATATACAGAAAATAAATAAGTAAATCTTAAAAGGAAGAAAAAAAAAAAAAAGAAATCCCCCGCTTCTATCTTCTGAGTGCTGGAACTAAAGGTGTGTGCCACCATCATATGGCTAAATGTGCTATTTATGCTGGTTAATCAAATTTATTTATATGATAACTATGTAGCTTGGTTATTACTAATGATAGTAACTATATGCAAAGAAAAAATGAGAGCAATTATGGAACTAGAGAATGTTTCAATTTATATGCATACTATATTATAATAAGTGGTGATAGGATTTTTAATAATATATTTCAAGCAACAAAATTGGCATAAAACAGTATAATTTTGTTGAGAAATTGGAATATAAATATGAACTAAAGAAGAAAAGATAATGATGTGAAACTTGTGACAATAAAAAAGAGTTTGTGGGCTGGAGTCATAGATCCATGGGTAAGAACAGCTTAACATGATCTCAGTTTGAATCCCCATAACCAGTGTAGAAAACGGCATGGCTGTGTGTGCTGTCATCCCAGGGTTGAAGGGTGGAGACAAGCAGATCCCAGGAGCTTACTGGACAGCTGTCCTAGCCAAAATGGTGAGCTTTCAGTTTAGCAGGAAACCCTGTCTCAAGGGATAAACAGGATGGTAAAGGGATGTCAGCCTCCTCTGGCTTTTGCATGCATGCATTCATGTACTTGTGCATTTGTGTGTATACATCATGCACACACACACACACACACACACACACACACACACACACACGAGAATCTGTTCTTTTCTTCCCTCCATGATGTTGGTCCCTGGAGTCAAACTTTGGTAGTCAGACTTGGTAGCAAGCACTTTTGACTGCTGAGCCATCTCACTGGCTGGGATTAATATATTTTTAAGAATATATGATGTTAAATTGTCTTAGTTAGGGTTTTACAGCTGTGAACAGACACCATGACCAAGGCAACTCTTATAAGGACAACATTTAGTTGGGACTGGCTTACAGTTCAGACTTTCAGTCTATTATTATCAAGGCAGGAGCATGGCAGCATCCAGGCAGGCATGGTGCAGGAGGAGCTGAGAGTTCTACATTTTGTTCTGAAGGCCAACAGGGGAAGACCAGCTTCGAGGCAGCTAGGATGAGGGTGTTAAAGCCCATGCCCACAGTGACACACTTCCTCAAACAAGGACACACCTACTACAAGGCCACACTTACAAATAGTGCCACTCTCTGGGATAAGCATATTTAAACCACCACATAAGTGTAATGCCAGCATGGGATTCTCAATATTTTGGCATATATGAGTGATCTAGTAATCAATAGGTATTATACATCCCAAATCATGTCCCTTGCCATTAACTAAGTTTATGGTGAGGGCTGGAGAAATGGCTCAGAAGTTAAGAGTGTGTACTTCTCTTTCAGAGGATCTGAGCTCAATTCCTAGTGTCCACATTAGGTGATTCAGATGGCCTTCAACTCCTGCTCCTGGAGATCTGATGCGTCTAACTTCCTTGGGCAGCCACTAAGCTCATGTGCAGGTGTTCATACAGAAACATGCACACACACACACACACACACACACACACACACACAATTAAAAATAAAATAAATCTTTAAAATAACAGATGAAAATCTGAAAATATGTGAGCGAATATAAAGGTTTTCAAATTGATTTTAGGAGCCATGCCTGCAAAACTTGATGACATCTGTCTCAGCCATCATGCCTCAGATCTCAGGACCAAGTAGAACCCTGTTAGCATTGTCTACCAGTAAGATAACATCCATTTATAGGCTTGTACCAATCTGTTTTATCCTCGTTAGTAAGCAGATCCTAAGGAATGCTATGTGGGAATCTCCATCATCAGCCACTATTCAGTAACAAAGGAAGAAGCATCCGAAATATTCAGCTTTAAATAGCTTCTAAGTGTAGATGACTCACAAGCCTAGAACTCGAGCCCAGGTCTCTTCTGCGCTTCAGATTTGGATTCCAAGCACACGTGACAGATTCATCTGGGATGTGGAAGCACTCTGCCCATATCAGGCCCATACTCATTGCTGGCACAGTTCCCTTCCTTGGCAACCAATCATGCTTCCTTCTCAGAGTCAGGCACCAGCGAACCCCTCTGCCACTGCTCCGGTACAGACAGCGCAGCCAATCCTGGGTTATCTGGGTGGGGAGTCGGGGGTGGGGAGTCGGGGGTGGGGAGTCGGGGGTGGGGAGTGGGGGGCGGTGGTGGGGGTGTTGTGCAGCAGACCGCTGAAAAGGAAAAGGAGCATAGCCTCTGCTGTTGGCTTCCAACCGGGAATTCCTTTCCCCCGGTGCTCCGTTTAGAAGATTTCACGAGTAGCTCGAGTAGCTCTTCGTAGCTCTTCGTCCTTGCCTGTTCTTGCTTCAAGTTTCAGGTGACCTTGAGTCAAAGCAGTTGATGGCGGTGGAAAAAGAAAATGGAAAACCCCCTCCTTACTCAGCAAGATTTCAATTCTGGACTCCTTTCTTTGTATGCTTGTTGCCATTTTATTTGTATTTTGTTTTGTTTTGTTTTGTTTGGTTGTTGTTGGGTTTGTTTTTGTTTTTTTTCGAGACAGGGTTTCTCTGTGTAGCCCTGGCCTCCTAGAACTCACTTTGTAGACCAGGCCGGCCTCGAACTCAGAAACCCACCTGCCTCTGCCTCCCAAGTGCTGGGATTAAAGGCGTGTGCCACCACACCCGGCTATTTAACCTTTTAAAGATTTCTTTTATTTTATGTGTACGAGTGCCTTGCCTGTACGGATTCCTGTGTGTGACTGGTACCATCAGAGGTCAACAGAGGGGTCAGATCTTCTACTTACAGGAGTTACAGATGGTTCTGAACCACCATGTAGGTACTGGGAATTGAACCTGTGTTCTCTGCAAGTGTGGAGTCATTTTTCTAGCCACTTATTTTAATTTTTTTAAAATATTATTTTGGCTCTGGGAACTCTCCCCTCCCCCCTCTCTCTGTATCCCTCAAACTTTCAGGAGTCCTCCTGCCTCAACCTTTGAGTGCTGGAATTACAAGAATGCCCTGCCCTGCCAGGTGTTAGGATTAATCTCTGTATGGTTAGATTTTTCTTCATAAAGATGGTAGTGATTTATATTACTAAAATACATGAAAGGTTATCACACCCTTACCAGCAATGCCTGCTTTTATTGTTAATTCGTCTGACAGATGAGAAATGACACTTTGTTTTCAGCATGCATTTCTTTAATGGTAGTAAAATGGCCTGTTTTCTGTGGTCCCTGGCCGCTGTTTTCTCTTCTGCCAGTTGTCTATGCTCTGCATTATCTGTCTATTTTCTTTTGTGCCTGTATGCACTCCTTTTAAAACATTTAACATTTCATGCCAATTAGGAAAACCAGCCATGAGAATTAACAGAAGTGTAATAAAACTCTGTTTTCCAGTTCTGAGATGATTTCATTGTACTATTTAATCTAGCTTTACCTTGGAGAGTTTTGACAGAAGTCACATTAGCAACTAAAATGTAGAAAGACACCAACATCTAAATTAAGAAAATGAGCCAAGTTTTCTTTTTCCAACTCTAAAAAAAAATTTTAAGCTATGTATTTATTTTATTTTGTGAGTATGCATGTGTGCCAGAGTATGCATGCCTTGTGTGGACAGGAGCCGGAGGAGGTCAAAAGTATTGATCCTCTGGACCTGGAGTTACAGATAGCTGTGGGCTGTATGTGAATGCTTTGAATAAAACCCTGGTCCTCTGCAGTAGCAGGAAGCTCCTTTAACCCCTGAGCCCTCTCTAGCCTTTTCCAATTTTTAGCTAAGCATTGAAAATGCTCTTCTCACCCTGCCTGCCCTCTGGTGGAACTGCCAAATCAGACACGCTGTGAAGGGGAACCGAGGAGACCAAAGTTAGCAGCAGTGGCAACCACCCCGAACAAGTGAAGCCACTGGCCGACTCACGAGAGACTTGTTGTTTCTTGCTTTTTCCAGGATTAAGTACCAGCAACAGTGTCTCTTCTCCTAAGATTCTACCCTGACCAGTAGTTTTGCATGGGTGCTTTTTCATCTGGTGGTCTTGCTGACCTGGGAAGTTTCCCCTGAGATCCAGCTGTGGAACAGAATTCAGGTTGGAAGGGTATGAGAAGCGGCTGACTTGTCTCCAGCTCTGGGAGAGGGGAGGATGCGCCAATGGGACATCCGTGTAAGCCCCTCAGCTCCACACTAGCTTGCATTTCTGCACAGCAGAGTTAAGACCTGAATAGGTCAGGAGTGAATGCTCAGTGAGATAGTAGAGCCAGCCAAAGGGCTCTGTAAACAGTGAAGCGCACCAGGGTGCCATCCGGGTGGTGCTGACAGACAGCTGACAACCCCCACCCCCTCTGAATCAACATTTAACTTCACTAAGTTGTGTGTCTTAACAAGAGAAATAATCAGTTTATCCTTCTAATCTTTAGCAAATAATGGGAGGCTTTGGTCTCAGATTCGTAAGAAAAGCAAATTATATGTCCCAATGTGACTCAGACCTATGTGCAACTATCTAGATTCACTTTTATTTTTAATTATAGCACCAGCAGAGGGGAAGGTTTAAAATTACACCTTTCAGAACCAGTCATTATTTAGTGACTCTGCATTTCAAAGATATTGCTCATGTCTTTAAAAAAAAAATTAACATGTTCTATTATTATTGCCTCAGCCTAAATATAAATTTATCGACAGAGTGGTTATAACTGGCTTTTGGAGTCCTATTTTTAAACGTTTTCATGAAGCTATAATAATTTAGAAGATTTAAGTGAGCAAACATATTAAATGTTCAAGTTGCTTTTTCCTTTAATTCTGTGTGTCTGAGGATACACGGGAAACACATAGAATTATATAGTGAGAGGCACAAGGCCTGTACTTCTCCCCCCCCTCCCCCACAATCTTTCATCCATCCCTTACTCCCCACTACAGTGCGTTATACTAGAAGAAAAACAAACATGAAAACATATGAAACATAGCAAACACAGGTGCTTGCTCCAAGTCATTCTTACTTTCTACCAGGTAGTGGCAATAGCCTCCTGTCCTGTTCTTCTTAGGATAGTCCTTTTTCTTGTTCTTTCCTTTTTCTTGTTCTTTTTCTTATTTTTTCCCTTTTTCTTTTTTTTTTTTGAAACAGGGTCTCACAGTGTAAGCCTGACTGTGTAGACCAGGTTGGCCTCAAACTAGCAGAAACCAGAACCAGCCGGCCTCCCTCTGCCTCCTGTGGGCTTAGATTTAAAGACTTATGTCGTTATACTGCACCTTAGAACTTTCTGAACAGTAGCACTCATGGTATTAAAATTCAAGCTAGAAAACATCACTTACATACTCAAAATCCTGTGAGGACCTTTCCTTCTCAGCTGCTTTCCCCTCCTCCCCTGGGGAGCCACCCCAGTCTTCCTGACCTCAGTAGGACCCCACCGTCTCAGGGTCTCCTCCCCTGGGTAGCTACCCTGGCCTTGAGCAAGGCAGGACCCCCACCGTCTCAGGGTCTTGTCGTGGGGTGTTCTTTCCTAATCTCTCTGCAAGAGTGGCTTCCTCTATCCTTTGGATCTGATCATCTCAGTGAGCTTTCCTGCTGCGACCTTTAAAGCTCACCCATTCTTACCTGGGCTCCGATATTCGCCACCATCTAACATACTTACCTACCATACGCCTCCCCTCTAGAATATGGAATGTAATTCCCAGGAGGGCAGGAGCTTTTGACTGCTCCACCCTCAACACACAACAGAGTACTTGTCTCAAAGTAAGTGCTAAGGCAATGTTTGTTGAATGAATAAATGAACGAATGAATAAAACATAGATGAGCTGTGGCCCTTGTGGATTTGCAACACTTTACAAACAGCAAATAGTTCATCAAAACATTACAGGAAAAATTCAGAAACTTTTGAATTGTCTGCTGATGAGGACTGTTGTTTTAATGTAAAACGAATATCCTTCTTTCTCTTTCCTCAAGCGTTTGCTCTGCCGAGTCTCTGGCTCTCTTCCTCCCCAGTCTCCACACAGGTGTTACGACGGGGCATCCTGCTTCTGTTTCTTGCCTTGGCTCATCTTCCTCTGTGCACAATCTCGTCTACTTTTATGGCTCCCATTATTTCTTGGCTTTGGATTTCTCTCCAACTTACAAATCCAGCATTGACATTTGTTGTTGGTCTAAGTTTTGTTTCCTGGGCTGAGCCACCTTTCAAGATCTTAAACCTCACTGCTTAAAACCAGATTTATCTTTTTTTTTTCCCCCTTAAAACTGGATCCTGTTCCAGCAATCTATTTCTGCTAATGATCTTGCCTTCTAAGTCTGGAAGCATTTCAAGGCTTGTCGTCATGAAATGTTACATAACGTGTCTTCACACTGTCAAGTCTGTTTCTTATCCTCCTAGAGAAGTCACCTTCCTTTTTTTCTCTGAGATCCCATATTTCAGCACACTGAATCAGCTGGTGGTGCTGGCCCACTGGGCCTGTTCTGGGCTAACAGTGCTCATCTGAGTCTAGTCTTCCTGTTTCACCGCTAAAGACTCAATTCTGTTTCAGAATACAGACCTGACATTGTCCAGTTTTGTGGTTTTTTTAAAAGGTCATAGAAAATTCAACTAGTCACAAAAAGAATTTAAAATATGGGTCAGTGGGTAAACATTCCCAAGGACATGGGTTCAGTTCCCAGACCTGCTGTAGTATAGGTGAGCCCACACTCACAAACACACATCATACATACATGTGCACACATATACAATAATAATAAAAAATAAAAAGTCAAATCAGTCATAATGATTAACTCAGATTGCTTATTAACATTGTGATGTATATATAGCCTTTTGGTTTTCTTTCTCTGAGTATAAATGTCTGTCCAAGTTATGATTATATTTTTAAACCATGAAGGGATTATTTATATCTTTTCAGTTATTGTTGTTCGGTTTGCAGACTTGCTCCCTGAGTTTGCTGGACTTCCGTACCTTTTTCACTATGTGATGCTGTTTTTACGTGACTGCTCCTATGAGGGGGGCTAAGGACTTGGTGCAGCCAAGCAGATGCATCCTCTCTGGACTTTGATTCCTGAGCTGTTGACTCAGAGCAGCAGGGATGAGGGATGACGCAGAGTCCACCGTGGCCAGGGCAGCAGCTATGGCAGCTGCATCCGGTTTCCAGTTGAGAGAAAGACAGCTGTTCTGAGGCAGTATGCAATGTCCTGCATCCAAGGACTTCGCAGTGTGAGCCACGGGGTCAGCTTTTGGCAGCTGGGCTGGTGACTTCATGGGAGCAGCCCTGTGGAATGCAAGGGTGTGACTCTTGCCTGGATGGATCTCCTTCCCACCTCTGCTCCTTGAATTAGCTTAGAAGTCAACTTAATTTATTGGCAACAGAAACGAAGCTGTCAACAATAGTGAGCTCTTACAATAATCCTTTTCGTGTGGTTTGTGCTTGTCTAAATGCTGTCTGTGATTTAGCTTGTCATTTTTACAACGACCCTATGAAACAGAGAAATGTTATTAGCCCCATTTTATGGATGATCAAACTGAGTTATGGGAAGGCTAGGTTACCCAACCAAGGCTACACAGTTGTCAGTAGTGTCTCTGAAGCTCAAACCCCTCCACTCTGGCCTCATTCTTAGGAGTGTTGATTGGTCTACATTTATAACTTCTTTTTTCATGTAACAAATTTAATGAGCATTTCTGTGTTGTTAAATATTCAGGTAACTTGTATAGTGTTCAAAGGGTGAGTCATGGTTTACCCAGCCGACTCCCTGTTGTTAAACACTATAAGGATATCCTAGTGGATAAACTTTTTAAGTTTTAGGTTAGCATATGAAGTCATGGCTTCATCATGCCAGTCTCACCCACGTGTCATGATGCTTCATTCTTACCTGTTCCCTTTTATACTGAGCTTTAACATCCATGACTTACTTCCTTACACTGAAGGCCCAGAAGTGGGATTTTTTTGGTGTCTTAGTCAGGGTTTCTATTCCTGCACAAACATCATGACCAAGAAGCAAGTTGGGGAGGAAAGGGTTTATTCAGCTTACACTTTCTACATTGCTGTTGATCACCAAAGGATGTCAGGACTGGAGCTCAGGCAGGTCAGGAAGGAGGAGCTGACGCAGAGGCCATGGAGGGATGTTCTTTACTGGCTTGCTTCCCCTGGCTTGCTCAGCCTGCTCTCTTATAGAACCCAAGACTACCAGCCCAGAGATGGCACCACCCACAAGGGGCTCTTCCCCTTGATCACTAATTGAGAAAATGCATTACAGTTGGATCTCATGGGGGTACTTCCCCATATGAAGCTCCTTTCTCTGTGATAACTCCAGCCTGTGTCAAGTTGACACACAAAACTGGCCAGTACATTTGATCAAAGGGAAATTTAACTACCTTCTAGAAAGATAATCCCAATTTTGTTTTTACACATAGCAATATACATGGGCATTCTGTTTCCCTGAGTTATTAACATTGAACATTTAAGTGGTATGTGTATGTATGTGTGTGTGATGAAAAATGATAGATATTTTTTCTTTTAAATTTTGAAATTCTTTAAAGATTTAAAAATACAATTTTAGGGGCTGGGAGGTAGCTTAATTGGTAAAGTGATGGAGACAGGAGTCTGATCCCTAGAACCAATGTCATAAGCCAGTCTCGCTGTAAAGTGCTTATAATCCTGGCCCTGGGGAGAGGGGAAGAGGAGGCTCCGTGGAGCTGGCTGTTGCCTCTTTTGCCTTATTGGCAAGTCCTGGGCCACAGTGACAGACTCTGCTTCAAAACAGTGAGAATGGCTTCTGAAGAATGTCACCCGAGATTGACTGCTGGTCTCTGTGGACAGGCACACATATAAGCCTGCACACTTGAACATACATGCGCATTCTCCCACATGGAACGCATGCACATGCAAGACATTTGGCCATTTTTTTAGTCCTTTCATAATTTTTTTCATCACCTATAAGATGAAGGTGAGACTACTCAAGACTCTTTCTGCCTTTTTTTTGTTTCTGGTTTTTTTTTCTTTTCTTTTTTTTTAATTAGATATTTTCTTTATTTACATTTGTTTCTGTTTTTTGAACAAGGTTTCTTTGTGTAGCCCTGGATGTCTTGGAACTCACACTGTAGACCAGGCTGGCCTTGAACTCACAGAGATCAGCTTACGTTTTCCTCCTGAGTGCTACGATTGAAGGCATGCACCACCACCTCCCTGCTTAAATCTAAAGACTCTTAGTGGTAAAGCTGCCATCCAACCAAAGCCCTCACGGATTGCTGACAATAAATGCGAGCAAATAATCCTGGGCAAGCGGGTGACGACTGCAACCAGTGCTCCTGCCTCAGGCCAGTGCTCCTGCCTCAGTCCGGTGCTCCTGCCTCAGTCCGGTGCTCCTGCCTCAGGCCGGTGCTCCTGCCTCAGGCCGGTGCTCCTGCCTCAGGCCGGTGCTCCTGCCTCAGGCCAGTGCTCCTCAGGCCGGTTGTGCAGTTGGATACAGGCGGGGATGCTGGGTGAACTCACAATGAGTCTAACAAGCAAAGGCTCCAGTTCTGTAAACTGCAAAATCAGTAAGGAAGGCACTTGCTAGCATGTGATTTCTACCATTCTTTTTTAAACATGGCTTTGTTTCTTTCCTCCTCCCCATCTTCCTCCCCATCTTCTTCCTCCTCTTCTTCCTCCTCCTCTTCTTCTTTTTTTAAGATTTACCTATTTTATGTATATGAGTTCATTGTTGTTTTCCTCAGACACACCAAAGAAGGGCATCGAATCCTATTACAGATGGTTGTAAGTCACCATGTGGTTGCTGGGAATTGAACTCAGGACCTCTGGAAAAACAGCCAGTGCTCAGCGGAGCCATCTCTCCAGCCTAATTTCTACCATTCTTAAAGTGCTGGCTTCATCACTACATCCAGAGGACAGATCTCCCCCCATCACACATCAGCCTGGGAGGAAGGGAAAGAGTAAGCAGAGGGTATGGAAAGACCAGGGTGGGTATTTGAAAGAGAAGTAAGAAGCCTAACCAAGTCAGGTGTTCAATGTGGTTGGGAGTCATTAGATTTAAACAGTCCATGGGCAATGTAAACTCTTTCTAGGAAAAACACGATCAGTGTCTGGAACAATGGTCATCACAGGAGCTGATCATGGGTAATGGCCAGTGTCGTGCCCGTGGTGTGCCCTAGCGGACAGCTTGTCTAGCCTAGCCCTCAAAGGCAGCCACACTGGCAGGATAGGTGATCATTCCCACTTTGGCCTCGCTGCTGGCTTATTTTGGCCTATCTCTCCAGAAGCCAGGAAGATCATACTGAAGGTGCTTGTGAAATTCACATTGAGAACTGGCTAGGAGTCTTCTACAGTAGAGGCCTGGTATCTTTATAGCGGCATTTCTCAACTTGTGGGTCGTGACCCCTCTGGAGGTGGAACAACTTTTTCACAGGGGTCATATGTCAGATATCCTGCATTTCAGATATTTACATTATGATTCATAACAGTAGCAAAATTACAGTTATGAAGTAGCAACAAAATAATTTTATGGATGGGGGTTGGAACTGTATTAAAGGGTGGCAGCATTAGGAAGGGTGAGGACCACCCTTTTCAAGTGTATATCTCTTATTAGCCTTCACAACACTACACAGTTGCTGGTCACATTCCCATGGTCAAACTTCCTTCTGCTGAAGTCACAGACACTTGAACATCTTGGAATTGTTCTGCTTGGGCCTTTCCAGCAGCTTCCTGGCTTTACCACTGGAGATTAGAGGGTTCAGGAGCACACCACCAGGTGGAACACTGTGACCGAGCCAAAGTTCAAGGTTCCCCCCGTAATGACTGCAACCAGGTCTTTCATGCTTTAGTGTTCTTCGGGAAGCCATCTTCTTTCCCCAACCCTTCAGGAGGTTGATTATTGCTTATTCTTTATATCTTAGCTAAATGTCTCTTCACAGAGAACCTACTGTGATAGTAGAAGTTTATCTCTGACCCTTTTCCTTTATCTCTCCTCTCCCACTTTGTATACTTAATATTTTTGTCTACATGTAAGCCCTAAAACACCAGAGCGCCCATCTATAACGGGTCTGGATATGCTTGGCCCAGGGAGTGGCACTATTAGGAGATGTGGCCTTGTTGGAGGAAGTGTGTATTGTCAGGATGGGCTCTGAGACCCTCCTCTTAGCTTCCTGAGGTCTTCTCCTTCAGATCAAGATGTAGAACTCTCAGCTCCACCTCCAGCACCATGTCTGCCTGCACACTGCCATGCTTCCTGCCATGATGATAATGGACTGAACCTCTGAACCTGTAAGCCAGCCCCAGTTAAATGTTGTCCTTGTAAGAGTTGCCGTGGTCATGGTGTCTCTCACAGGAATAAAACTCTGACTAAGACAGCATTGATTTGTTCACTCCCTGGACCTGTTGCTTGTCAAAGTCTCTGATGCAGAATAGATGCTCAGTAAACGTTGGATGATTGGATCACCAAATAGCGTATCAAACAGCATAAGGGCACTGCGGTTCTGAAAGGTAAGTAGTGACTTGGTATCTATAATTTAAATAAAGTGATAGGTTTTTTTGCATTTATTTGTTTATAAATGGATTATATTTCACAATTTGCAAACCGGTAACTGAAGAGTCATAATATCTCACTGCTCAGAAGACTACCCTTGCTGATCCAGGCCTGCTCCTGTGGAAAGTGGTGGCCACAGATCTTGTTTGTAAGCTGACTTCCATCTAACCGATGGTGTCATTAGATCTCAATTTCCAAACAGGAGAGCTAGCTCTCAGCTTCATAATTGTTAAGTAACTTTAAGACAGAAATAACCTCTTAAGATGACTGTTTAATTCTTTTATGTCAGATATCTTTGCATGCTGAATTTCTCATGAGAAAGGAGAACACAGTAATTAAGTTATGTATACGAAGTATAAATGCAGGACGTGGTAGTGCATGCCTTTAATCCCAGCATTCAGGAGGCGGAGGCAGGTGGATTTCTGAGTTCGAGGCCAGCCTGGTCTACAGAGTGAGTTCCAGGACAGCCAGGGCTATACAGAGAAACCCTGTCAAAAAAACAAAAAAAAGCAAAAACAAAAAAACAAGAGTCAGAGAGGGGAGTGCAGCACAGGGTGAGGGCTTTGGGAGTAGAAATATGTTGATATGTCTGTGGACATATGTGTATGTGTGTATATGTATATGTATTTATGTGTGTATGTGTGTATATGTGTATGTGTGTGTGTGTGTGTGTGTGTGTGTGTATGTGTATGTATGTGAGGCAGGGTTGGGTGGGGAGACTATGTTGAGGAGGCAAGTCCGAGATTTCCTTCATTTGCTTGTGTGTTCCCCAATTTAGTCACAGTGGCAGCTGTGCAGCTGTGACCACTGTTGGAACGCTGGCTTTGGAAGCATAGTTAACAGGCACAGTGTGACCACCCACACACCAGACGCAGGCTTTAGAGAGCATGACGCTAGCTGGGCACTGTGAGATCAGTTCTTTGCAGTTTCATTCTTTGCTTGAGGTCAGTTCAAACCAACTCCATTTGCTTCCGGGCACCTCCTCCCGATGTAAAAAAGCACAGAGTGGCCAGAGCTGAATTTCCTCTACACGCATGTGTTCATTCAGTCTTTGCTCACCAATTTGACCAGGACACTTCATTTTTAACAAGTCTCACTGTTACACAGTTCACTTCTTTACACTGTGGTGAAATCTGCCTTCTGGAACTTTCCCCCCCATTTGTTCTTTTCCTGCTCTTTAAAGCCACAAAGGTGCCCACTGGCTCAACATGACATTCCTTCAGATACTTGAAGACAGGTGTCATCGCCTACCTGAACTTGTCTCCTTCTCCAGGAAAATAACTTCAGCTCCTTCTACTGAACTTCTTATAGGCAGTACATTTACACAGAAAAATATATGAGAAACGTCTCTAGGCACCTCAGGTTCAGCTAAGTTGTTTATTCAGTTTATTCTTGTATTTATTGCAACGAATATGTAATTGTTTTACCACACTGATGATAAATGCTACAAATCAGAGGTTGATAGTTCACCAGGTCAGAGGCTCGTAGCTCACCAGGTACATGCTCTTGGAAGGATATGCTTCAGGCAGGAACCCAAGGCTGTCTTTGGTGGAAGTGACCTGAGAGGTGAACATGGGACACAGTAGATGAGGAGAAAGAAGAACATGAGCTGTGCCAAGAGGAACACCTGATGAAGTCCATGATTTAGTCCATCACTGACTCAGTCTCTGCCTATGAGAACAGTTAAGTCCATCTCTCTTATTAAAAAGATTGCATGAAGAGGCAAACATGCTGAATCCTATGACAGTCTTCATTCTAGAATGAAGAAACATCAGTTTCCCAGAAGGCGTGCTCACCCTTTGTCCTGCTTACTTTGCCTCAGTGTGGCTCAGAAACACCCCAGGGGATTATTTATTTATTTATTTATCACCTTGTTCATGTGTGCGGGGTGCCAGTGGAGGTCAGAATAGGTGTCAGGTGCCTGGAGCTGGAGCTATAGGTGGTTATAAGCAATCTCATGTGGTTGCTGGCAACTGAACTTGGATCTTCTAAGGAGTAGAAAGTGGTCTTAACCTCTAAGCCATTTCTCCAGCCCTGTGGGATTTCCTTTGTTTATGACCGCAGAGGGCTTTAGTCCATCACCGCAGGCCAGGTAAGCCTGAGCAGCTCCGGTCACAGCAGTGCAAGTGTGTGCTAGAAGGTGTTCACTTCACAGGAAGTGGCTAGGGACGGCAGGCTTCCAGGGACCTTCTCCTCAGGCATCTACTTCCCCCAGTTACACCCTACCTCCCAACGTTCCCAAACCCCCAAAATAGCATCCAGAGTATGGATGAGTCTGAGGAAGATTTTTGGATTTTAACCACAACACCTTATTGCTTTCCAGAAGATTTCTTCCATTTTGTTTCTTTCTCATCTTGAGGTGTTCTGAAAAAAAGCGTATTAGCGCTTGGATGTCACTGAAGAGCTAGCCAACTCTGTTTGACAGGTAGCAGCCATTGCTAGGTGAACCTAACCTTAAAGTCATGGCCTGCAGTTTTATGGAAAGTTGCCATCTAAAATTAGCCTTAAAGTTTGATCAGACTATCTTTGGAGATCCTTGATCACAGTTTTTTTTTTTTTTTTACTATAGCAGCTCCACTCCATTTTAGCTGGGTATCACAGGAATGAGTCCATTATACACAATAGTGTCCACAAACACACCCAGCAGAGGCCTTCTTATCTCGGTCCACTGCTCCTACACCTCTTCTGGGCCTGGGGCTTCAGACCTTCTGTCCTCTTCCTGGGCCGATCTCATTTAAGAAGTTATTCTGTAGTTCTCACTGCAGAACCAATGTCTAGGTGAAGTCATATCAGCACCACTGATAACAGGAAGAGATGCTTCATCTGCATTCAGTAGAAGATTATAGATGTATATGAGACCAGAGTCCGTTTAGAAGTATTCTTGTTCTTCTCTCTGCTCTTTGACACCAAGAGCCTCAGTAGTTTTCTATAAAGCAGCCTTAATTCTTTTCTGTTTTTAAAATTAGCTTTTTGGTAAGTATGTAAAATAATGCTTTCATTCTGACATGATCATTTGTACATTGCATTTCCCCCCCCCCCCATATTTACCCTTCTATACCTCCCCTGTCTGTTCTCCCCTCAACTGTCTCCCTTCTGCTTTCCTGTCAAATGAAACAGACTGACTAACCCTCTAGTTTCTGCACAGGAGAGAAAACATGATGCTGTAACCTCTTCTGGGTGCAGGAGGAAGGTATATGGTGTAGTGAGAGTTTGGTTTGTTGAAAAAAACCAGTCATGTTATATGAATGTGTTTTTGTTTTAATCCCAGGTGTGTGGAATAAGAGGCTGCTTCACAGCAGGTGATTGTGATTTGCCTCGTGAACTAGCAAGGGCACGATCTTTGCCAGGTGCAGATAGTTTAATTCTGGGGACTCTGATGAGGGTATCAATGCCAGAGCCTTGGTAGAGTTGGGGGCTCTGTGGAGCTGATGCTACTCACCTCACTGCTCCCTGGTTGCTGTTGTTTTGTTTTGTCAAGTGTTCAGGAGCAAAGAGATGGAGATGTTCTGACGATGAAGATTGGAGTTGCCCCAAGGAACTTAAGGTCCTGAATCAGCTGGAAGCAGTCTATAAAGGTCTATACCCCCTTCACCTCTAACCTTCTTTCTCATCTACCTAGTTGGAGGCAGAGGGATGAGGGAGAAATAAGGGTTGGAAGAGAGGCAGAGGTACAATAAAATAAAATAAAATAGAAAAAAATAGCTAAACAAATACACCAGCTGGTCTTCTCCAGTATGCTAGAGACCCAGTTTCTGGGATTTCTAGAGTAGATCCGGGCCTTCCAGAAAGTCTATCTGTACATGGACCGAGGACATCTGCACAGTCAACAGGTGGCCCAGCTACCTTATGATTTCTTAACCATCCCTGATGAGGATGGGTTCTCCCCACCTCCTGCAAGGCAAGAATGCTTTCATTCAGGCCTGCTTTCCGTGACAAGTAACATTGATTTTCAGAATGTCAGGTTCAAGGTCTCTTTAAAGATTATTTGCAGAACCTTCCTTAACAAATGTTTCTTGAGAATTTAAAATAATATAAACAAAACTAATTTAGAAATAAAAATATTTGCATTCAGAAACAGGAGTTGTGGCTCACACCTTTAATCCCAGTACTGGGAGGCAGAGGAAGGTAGATCTTTGTGAATTTAAGGCCAGCCTGGTCTATACAGCAGGTTTCAGAACAGCCAAGAATACACAGTGAAACATTGTCTTTTTACATTCAAATGACATCAACTAACTGAAATTCTAACTCTTTAAAAGATTTTGCCCAAAGGAGTAAAGAGTGCATTCAAAAGTGTAGCTCCTGGGTATCGAATTTCTACTTTGAAAACAAAAAGGGATGTGTGGAATCTCTGAGGGCCTTTTCCCTAAGATACTGGATGCTGACAGACCACAGACAACTATGGTTCGATATACAAGTCATTTTCTTTTTTTTGTAGAACTAAAAGTACCTGCAGAATAAAATAAGATCAATGCTGTTTAAAGCATAATCCCTGACAGCACCGCTCCACATGAATTTCTCTCTCACACGTCTCCTGCCCTGCTAGGTCAGGGATGGTGAGAGACATGCTGCCTGTCTACCTCTGGGATTAATAAGATACAAATTTCAATGCTCAAATTTCTCCCACCCTGCTCCCTTTATGAAATGTGGCCTCAGTCATTTACCTTGTTCACTATTTTCATGCATAGTAAATTATCAATTATCATTTCAATTATCCTTCAGCAGGTGAGGTAAAAGCTTAGTGTTTAGGTCTGGGACTAGCTAATGAAATCAGAACATTGTAGGATAGCCTAGGGGACACAGCAGAGGTCACGGGTTAAGGCTCAATGAAAATCCATTGAGGAATATCTGAGAAAAATACTTAATTATGAATGGTTTGGAACCTTCTTTGTTCCTGGTCCTAGGGCTTCTGCTCTCCATTGAGATATAACACTTTGCCTGCTCCCTTTATGAAACGTGGCCTCAGTCATTTACCTTGTTCACTATTTTCATGCATAGTAAAGCCAGAGCCAATATATCTTTCTGTGTGTTGCATCTGCTCTGACTGGAAGTATTCAATTGGGGTGGCAGCATACATTCTGGAGGGAGAGGCAGGTGGGTCTCTGAGTTTAAGAACAGCTACATACCAAAATCCAGGCCAGCCAGGGCTCTACAGTGAGACAAATAAGCACAGACAATAAGACATAAAATCACATGGCACACTTAGTTGGATTTTTTTTTTTAATGTAAAAAACACATGGTATGAGTTTAAGATGTGAACCTGCAGTCAGGTGGTGGTGGTGGTGGTGCAGCCTGTAATCCCAGCACTCAGGAGGCAGGGGCAGGGGCAGGGGCAGGGGCAGGGGCAGGGGCAGGGGCAGGGGCAGGGGCAGGGGCAGGGGCAGGGGCAGGGGCAAATCTGAGTTTGAAGCCACTTTTATCTATAGAGCAAGTTCCAGGATAGCCAAGGCTATACTATCTCAAAACCCTACCTTGAAAAACCAAAGAAGAAAAAACAAACAAAGAAAGAGCAAAGCAGATGCTGAAGCT
>LR755167.1:163726-178442 GCA_902729485.2 Mus minutoides | reverse complement strand
CCCCCTTTCTTTCTTATTGATCATTTTACTCACTTACATTTCAAATGATATTCCCCTTCCCGGCTATCCCTCCACAAACCCCCGTCCCCCCTCTTCGCCCTCCCCTTTGCCTCTATGAGGATGCTCTTCCACCTACTCATCCGTTCCCATCTCACTGCTCTAGTATCTCCCTATGTGGGGCATTGAGCCTCCATAGGACCACGGGCCTCCCCTCCCATTGATGTCAGATAAGGCCATCCTGTGCTACACATGTGTCTGGAGCCATGGGTCCTCCATGTGTACTCTTTGGTTGGTGGTTTAGTCTCTGAGAACTATGGGTGGGTGGTTTAGTCTTTGGGTAGTTGATATTCTTCCTATATCTTTGACTTTCCTTTAGCACCTTAGATTGCCAGTGGATTGGGGGTGGGGTGGGGTGGGGCATTACATTACCTATATCCACAATTCTTTTCTCGAAACTCTTGTGGGGGTTATGTCTGCACTACCCTGTGCTTTAGTACAGGAACACTGGTAGATGACCTTGTCTGTGCATATTGACTGTTCATCATAAATAAGCAACTTTATGACTTTATGAGAGCTTATGTAGCTTCTGCTGTGCTTGCTTTGTTAAAGCTTTGAAGGTTTAACTTTTTGAGATATTATAGGCAACTCCAAGTCTGTTTCCTACCACAGAGATAGTCCTTTCCCAGTTCCCACGTTACCTTGCTAAATAGCAGATGATTGCATGTAAGAAGCTGGGTGAAATATAAAAATGCCACCATCGTATGTTTCAGTGTGTGGGCTGTAGTTGAAAAGCTGTGTGTGACCCAGATGGAGTCTTCCACTCACCTGTGAAGAATTGTAAATCTTTGTATTGGTGTTTCAGTAAAAGTAGATACCCCTCAAGTCGACTTACCAGAACAGAAAATCTCTCGATCTCTCTATCTCTCTATCTTTCTCTCTCTCTCTCTCTCTCTCTCTGAATGAATGATATGGAGAGAAATTTATATAAAAAACTTTGCTGTTTCTCAGGGCATTGGGGTAAGATGAATAAGGTCCTATGAATTCCATAGTATTATTACCTTTGATAATCACCAGTGGGTGGTAGCTTAAAACAAACAAAACCAGGGGCTGGGGAGGTGGCTCAATTGATGAAGTCTTTATAGCACAAGCACTAGAGCCCATGCCTGAACACTAGCATTCCCCAAAAGGGGATTGCGGGGCAGCACACTCTTGCATTTTCAGTGCTGATAAGACAGAGACAGCAGGGTCCTGGGGCTTGCTGGCTAGCCAGTCTAGCTGAATTCCTGAAAGCTACATTCAATGGCTGAGGAGGACACCTGACATTAACTTCTGACCTACACTGGCACATGCTCCTATGTGCGACCATGCATGCACACACATCCCTCAGCCTTTGAAGGCAAAGCTGAGATTCTACTTAATTTATAGTGTATCCATTACTAAACATGCTTCTGCAAATTATATTTTGAAGTCCCAGCTTTTAAGACATAAATAGGAGTAACACTACCAACTATATGTCTGCTTTCTACATATTTTAAATCTGAAGTCTTACTATCCTCCCAAGTTACATCCATTTACTGATTTTTGTGCATATGTGTGAATGAGTGAAAGTGATTGTATATGTGTGTATGAATGTGTGTGTGTGTTCATGAGTGTGCATGCTTGTGTGTATGTGTGTGTGCACAAGTGTGACAGAGGACACCTTTCAGAGCGTGTTTCTCTTCTCCCACCATCTGGGGTTCAGACTTAGTTTGTCGGGCACCTTTGCCTGCTCAGTACCTCACTGACCCTGTTAGTATTTTTACATCAACAAATTGAAAATATTTGTTGGGTACAGACTTTCCAGAGATGCACCACTAAGGAAAGAGTCTGAATGAATGAATAAACAGACACATTATTGAATATTCTCAGGGAAGAGCATGTTGAAGCATGAGCAACTGATCCAGAGAGGAAGGGCCAGGGAGGTTGAGTGAGACATCAGTCTACATTTCCAGCATTGCTAAATACATCCATGCCACATGCCCTTGAAATGAAATCCAGGAGTCTGACTAGACTTTGCACTAGTGATACTAGGTAATTCTCATGAAACATGGCTTTCTTGCCAAAATAGCCAGTGAGCTTGGCTACCCACGCCAGAGAACCTTGGTGGCTGTAGGATGGAAATGGAGTCAACAACAGCTTGAGGGGGAAGAGGCCAGGTTTCATTATTGTTCCTACTCTTGGTGCTGTGTTGAACTTTGGGAATAAGGTTTCTCCTGAAACAAAATGAGAAAATATTCACAAAAATCAAAACAGTAACATAAATACTTTAACATCCCTAAATAGTGATTTAATAGGAAACCATGTATGTATTATCCAGCTACAAACTGAACAATATCAGGACTGTTGAGAGCTTGTGTGCATGCACCTCATGATTCTTCATCTCAGTCCATCAGAGGTAGCTGTCTGAATCTATGCTCTCTTTTTACTTTAATCTCTTCTCAGTATTGTGAGATTTATTCAGGTTCACTGACTACACAGAAGTCATTACTTTACTCTGTGGACTGTCCTTTCGGAGTGTGGACTGTCCTTCTGAAGAAGAGCCTTCCCTCAGTGTTATAAGCATGGTCAGCTCCTTCAGTTTCCCTCAAGTGACCCTGTATCCAGTGAGGCATTACAGTAGGGTATAAAATGCCTGTCAGGTTTTACTCAGCATGGGACTCTTCAAAATCAGGCTGAGTTCTGGAGCTCCAACTCCACTCCCTCCTCAAGCTTCAGGGTCATCTCTAGTTTACAGGTGTAATCCCATAGGGCTAAGCATTTCCTGGGAAATAGTGCTTCACAGGGAACCCAGCTTTACTTAGCATTTCTCTGGGCAGACAAGGGAGCGAGTGACATTTGGGAGATCCCTGGGTTTGCCATTCCAGCCAGCATCTTTACTAAATGTCTTGTGTTGCTTTGGTACTACTTAAAAAAAAAAAGTGTAAGTTGAAATGTTGTCAGGGACCATCTGTGTAATTCAATAAAGAGCATGAGTTTTCTTTCCTGTGCTTTTCCCTGGTTTGATTTGGCTTGAATTTGTGACACACAGGGTTGATTTTAAATCTTAAACTCTTTGTGCAGGGAGTGATAATAGTTTGCCAAGCAACTCATTTGAAAGTGAGCTTTTCTTTATTGCCTCATATATCCGGTCCTGCAGACTGGTCTGGAGATGGAGGGTGGGGGTGGGGGTGGCTTAGTCACACTGTTTTCTGTTTCACCATTCTATGGCCACTGTCCTTCCTGTTTACATCTCCTCCCTGAGTCCCCAGTCTCCTTTGCTAACTCTCAGTTCTCCTTTGATTGATTCGTAACCAATCACCCATGCCTGCTCCTCACCAAACTCAGAGTGTGAAATGTGGTACATCTCAGAAGTCCTGACTTCAGGATGATAAAGTCTGGCCGGACTGAGCCTGAGGGACTGAGGGGCTGGGTACAGACTAGAAGCAAACCCATGTTGCATCCTTTTGATCTATGTTCTGGAAGCTGGCTCACATTTCTTTGTGAGAATGTATGATGCCCCTCTCCAAGTAGGAAGACAAAACTGTTTCAATTTTTGTCACCTAGCAGTTTAGACTAAAGTTTGTACACTTGGCCATCTTCTTTCTGTAATGTGTAACTACTCTGCTTTAGCAAAGAATGGATCGAAGTGAACAGGATTGTCTGGGAAGCTAGCTTCTGTTTCACCTTACCTCAGACATCACAATACTTTGTGTGTTTCGTAATTTCTTCATCAGGTTTACTTAAGCAAGTAATTTCCTTATCTGAGTGTGATAATTGTGATCTCAGAGTATACGGAACTGTAAAAATTAAACCACGTTTCCTCATTTGAAGTTGCTGAACTTCTTCCTCTGGACTTTCCAGAGATGCACTAACTACTAGGGAAAGAGTCAGAATGAATGAATAAGCAGACACATTACTGAATATTCCCAGGGAAGGGCGTGTTGAAGCGTGAGCAACTGAACCAGAGAGGAAGGGCCAGGGAGGTTGAGTGAGACATCAGTCTACATTTCCAGCATTGCTAAATACATCCATGCCACATGCCCTTGAAATGAAATCCAGGAGTCTGACTAGACTTTGCACTAGTTAACGGATCCATGAAGACAATTTTATTTCTTTCAACTCTGTCTACTGTGGTTGTACCATATTTCGATCCAGGTTCTAACTAATAAACGTTGTGCAATGAGAAATATCTAGGGGAACTTGACACACACAGAGTGTGGTCCCCACACTAGGCTCTTAAAAGTCAGAATAGCTTGAGCTGGTGAGATGGCCCAGTAGGTAAAGCCTCTTGCCTCCCAAGCCTGATGACCTGAGTCCTACATGGTGTAAGGAGAGAGAGCCAGCTCCTCAAGTCACCCTCTGACTGCCACAGGTGTCTTTCCCGCTCATCCTCACTCCCCTCTCTATGTCTCTCCCCACTCTCTCTCTCACATACTAAGTAAACAAATAAAATGTAATATGTATTTTTTTTAAAGAGAATATTTTGATTCTGGTGTAGAGCATCAGTGTTCCTCATACTTCCTTAAAAGACTCCTTTTATGCTTCCAATACAGACAGAGCTGGGTGTCCATGGTATGTAGTATGTATATATATGTATGCATGTATCTATGTATATACATACGTACACACGTACATGATAATTGTAGTCTGTATCTGGTGAAGAATTTTTAGTGATCTAAACATGTTTTGCCAAGAATTTTTATCAAGACTTCTTATAAAGGAATTTCTTATCTTAGCTGAAACCTTTTGAAGTATACTTTTGTGAAGGACTGTCCCAATATCCTTATAAGTGTATTCTTGAAAGAAAACAAATATTTCTCCAAATATTGACACACTGCATTCTAGAAGCGTTGCACCATGGCAGGATGGGAATGAGCTTGCTCAACATCTCTTCAGTGGTTACAGAATGCCCTGAAAGGGTAATTACCCATCTTCCCATCATGCCCAGTGCAGGGCACTACCTCTCTGTTCTTGTCATTTTCTGGGTTTGAGATGAGTCTGCACTATGTGTTCGCTGTGTGGTAGTGGCCCAGGTCTTTACCCCACTGTCCTCAGTTGTTCTTTATGTACAATGGGCCTATAATAGTGTAAGGTGTGTGTGAGGTGGGAATGAGGACACATTGTGAAGAGCTAGTCAGAGTCTTGTTCTGCCGTAGGATCAAATGATTATTCATATATTAAAAAATCTGTGCGAAGTGATTCCGACCGCTCAATAGGAGTAGATAGCCGTGTATAGAAACCATGTCTGCGTCCTTACCACAGAACCTTTACACAGCCGCCTTGAGACAGGTGGCAAGACAGGCCTCCAGATGAGGGCCAAGCGTCCATGAGACCTGTGCTTCCTCTGGAGGTTCCCACTCCAGTGCCGGCTCTGCTGTTAGTTCTCCCACTATCCTTGAGTTTATTCTGCTTTTTTTTTCTTTGAATTAGAAATACAAACAGAATGTGCTATTGTAGGCTGTTGTGACTTAGGATGCCACAGGCGGTCAGCTGCTGACCTGCTCTCATTATCCAGGGACAAGAAGTTAAGTACAAAGAGAACATGATTAAACCTGTTTCAGGGCATCAAGAGGGAATAAGCATCCGTAACTTCAGTCAACCGCTGAAGCATAGTTTTTAGAGTCTGATGGGCTCGTTCTTCAATGCCCCGGCCCTGAGGATTACAGGGAACACCAGTGACATGCTTAATATCAAACTGGTAACAAAACTGTTGGAACTTGGCTTCTGTATAACCGAGGCCATTGTCAGGTTTAATAATCTGTGGTTTTCCCATGGCAGCCATGCACTGTAGAGTGTGTGTTATCACATCACATGATGCCTCTCCAGAAAGGGGAGATGCGTGTATAAATCCACTATAGGTATCAACTGTAACATGCACATATTTTTACCTTCCAAAGGAGGGAAAATGGGTAACATCCATCTGCCATCGTTCATTAGAAATGAGTCCCCTGGGGTTAACTCCCAGGTGAGGAACTGACAGCAGAGTGGCGCATCCACCACAGGACTGAACAATTTCTCCTGCTTGATCTCTAGAAATCTTGATCATTTGGAGTAAAGTAGAGGCTTTTATATGATGCAAAGCAGGAGCCCCTTTAGCCAAATCTATGGAATCAAGTAAGGTGGGGAATGCTGTGCGAGTGACCCCGTTGGCTAGGGTATTTCCACCCGACAGAGGACCACCCAGACCAGAATGGGCTCTCAAATGTCCCACAAAAAATGGCACTGTCCTTTTAATAATTAGGGATTGAATCTCCACAAATAATTTGGAAGCAATGGAAGCAGGCATAATAAATGGGACTGTCTCTAAAACAGGAATAGAATGAGCCACATAAGCACTGTCAATATACAAATTAAATGGGGTCATTGGTAACATTTTAAGAACCTGAAAAACTGCAAACAATTCCACCAGCTGGGCAGAGGAAACTGGGGACTTCACTGAAGTAACCCAATCTTATACAACATAGGCAGCTTTGCCTGTTGAGGAACCATCTGTAAACACCAAGGTGCCTTCAAGGAGTGGAATTTGGGAGGTAACTTTGGGGAAAATGAAGGAATACATCTTAACAAATTGTATAAAGGAGTCATTAAGCAGCCACTGTAGACAGAGCTGAAGGGAGGGAGGGACCTTTGGATTGGCTTAGCCAGCTAGCAGTGGAGGAGGATGCTTAAAGAGCAGAGGTTTTAAATTTCATCAAACTCAAGAATCCCAGGACAGCTGCTGAAAATCAGGAAAACTCTAAAAGCAATACATAGGAGCCCAGATAGCTTTGCCAACTATTCCCCCTGATAACTTCTATTATCCTATGCAGGAGATACACAGCTAGCCCTGGAGCTCACTGCCACCAGAAAAGGCAGCAGTAAAGAAATCCACAGTATTAAAATGAATGTCAGTCAGGTCAGACACAGAGAGGTTTGGAGCAACTGACACAGCCTGCACAGAGCACATCTCAGGAAGACACATTGCTCCAGTACAGCAGCATCTGTAGGTGCACATGAAAGGCAGGAGCAGTGGGGAAGGTGTTCGATCAAGACATTCATCCTCTAATTGCTGGAAAGCTCTGAGCAGCTGCACTTGCTCCTTTTGGATTTCTACCATGTTGCGCAGAGATGCCACCTCAGCAGTTAACTGATGGCAGGCAGTGGACATGGCAGATCAAAAACTTCGTCTAAAATCCCATGGGGTAGGGGTGGAAAGAAGGGAGTGTAGCAACATTTCTCAGCGGAGGAGCAGAGGCCAGGGCTATTGTAGTTTGGGTAGAGTGCACCCCAATTCACAACAGGCTGCCTCTTTTGTGAGAGCCGCCTCCTCAGCAGGTGGCAGCTCATCATCAGAATTAATAAGGGAAGGGTATAGGTCTGCCGTCCTAATTTCCTCCCTAAGTGGAGGCAAGGAAAGATCCATAACATCAATCACAGAGGGCAAAGGGGGCAAGGATTCTTCTCTTAAAGGGGACAAAAGAGGTGTGTGAGTCACCAGATTAGCAGAAGGAGGTTGGAGGACAGGTTCTTTAAGAAACTGCTCTTCCAGCTACAGTGGCTATGGAAGAGGGAGAGAGGTGGATTCCTTAAGAAATCGCTCTCCCACAGACACTAAATGTTGGAAATCTGTCCATTCAGGGGTGGTTCTAAAAATGTCATTAATAAGGGACCAGTAGCTAAAGGCAATAACAGGTATCTTTAAGCTAGTATACAGCCAAAATTATTGAGAGACAACATATAGGAAAGTATATAGCCTAGGGCTCAAGGGTGTCTAGCCCAGTGAGTATCTCCGCAAGAGGATGAATATACTCAGAATCTGCCACCTTCCTGGCATCTCAAATATCCTTCCTGGACACCTTGGCCTACTAGCCTTTTCCTGTTCCTGAAAGGTCATGAGCATTTTGACCTCTAAATGTGATAGATTAAAGAAGTCTGCCTGCTTATAAACCCAGTGTAACAGAAGCATCAACATGGAGTTTTGCACTAGATTTCTTTCATGAACACTGTATTTGTTAGATATGTTAAGACCATTTTCTGAATATTGACCTGACTTTATATATTTCAGGTGTTTTAGAAACAATTTATGGGAGCTTACGTGTACTCAACATTGAAAGAAATGGAAACATTATTTATACCTATAAGGTAAGTCCATGTTGTCTTCTTATTACAGTAAATATATACAACATATAATATATTATTTTAATCATTCATATTAATCTTTTACATAATTTTACAGAAGTTTTTTTTTTTTTTTGAGATTATGTAGCAATAGCTAGCCTTGTAAACCAGGCTGGCCTCAAACTCACAAAAATCTACCTGCCTCTACTTCCCCAGTGTTAAGACTAGCTTTTTACAGAATTTATAAGCCCCTTTATTGAAGGATAATAAACACTTGTTGGTACTTAACCTTTAATGCCTTCAGTTTAGCTGATAGTCCATCTTATGAAATATTTTATCTTTTGAAAATAAGATAAAACTATATACCTGAAATTCAAAAACTTTGAATGGATGGATAATTTCATTGTCTAGTAAAAAAAAAAAAAGATACTTAAACCTTGTTAGTATGTTAGATTTTTGTCATGGTTACTTCGTACATCCAGGTGTAAGTATGACCATAGTTAACACTCTGGGTGTTTAATGTCTTCAGGTGTTGGATGTCCTGAGGAAAATTTCATGTTCCTGATAAATCTGCTAATAGGGACACATCAAAGAGTAGTTTCAGCAGCAAGTTCTATGCATTTGTGTCACCATTTTTTGTTTCCCTGCTGATTAAAATATTCTTAAGCTTCTAGGCATGGCAGTGCACACCTTTAATTCCAGTACTCGAAACAGAGGCAGGATGATCTTGTGAGATCAAGGCTAGCCTGTTCTAGTGAGTCCAGGATAGCCGGGGCTTGTCCTATTTTGAAAACCAACCAACCAAATAAAAAATCTTAAGTTGTATTTAGGATTTGTCTTAGTCAGGCTTTCTATTCCTGCACAAACGTCATGACTAAGAAGCAATTGGGGAGGAAATGGTTTATTCAGCTTACATTTCCACACTGCTGTTCATCACCCAAGGAAGTCAGGACTGGAACTCAAGCAGGTCAGGAAGCAGGAGCTGACACAGAGGCCATGGAGGGATGTTATTTACTGGCTTGCTTCCCCTGGCTTGCTCAGCTTACTTTTTTATAGAACCAAGGACTACTAGCCCAGGGATGGCACCACCCACAAGGGGCCCTCCCACCCTTGATCACTAATTGAGAAAATGCCTTACAGTTGGATCTCATGGAGGCATTTCCCCAACTGAAGCTCCTTTCTTTGTGATAACTCCAGCCTGTGTCAAGTTGGTACACAAAACCGTCCAGTACAGGATTGATTCACTTAAAGACTCAGTTTTACTTATAGAATATGCCACATTTACTCTTTCACGGACACGGCTGGAAGCTTATGGCCAGGCCTTCTAGTCAGGCTGTTCAGGGATGACCCGTCCCCTCTCCAGGCTTCGGTAACTAGCTGAATTAGGTCCGCTCCTTCTAGATGTGTACAGCAGGCTCCCTTTGAGTGCCTGTTGTTAAAATGGGTAGAGTTATTTCAGGTTTGATTTTTAAATCAATAACATTAATAAACATCTGGTTAATTTTTAGGACAATAAGGGAAACGCTGTTTTTGGATTATATGACTGCCAAACCAGACAGAATGAGGTAATTGTAGATTTCTCAGTTGACTGTTTTTTCTTTCTGCCTCTTCTGTTTTTTAGATATAATCCTTAATTTTTTCCCCAAAATTTATATCCTTTCATTTCTTTCCTTCTCCAATTTCCTTAGCTTTTAAAAAGTCCTTTTTACCTTAACAAAAGAGAATAACAACTACTGAACCAAATGACTCATACAGTCTCAGTTCTTTGAAATTTAAAGTTGGCTGAGACTAATTTTACAATGTATGGGGAAAAATAAAAGTGGGAAGTCCACTGCCTTCTCCCAAGGCAGTGTGTGTGTGTGTGTGTGTGTGTGTGTGCTCCTAGATCAGTTTAATAACGTTCCCAGGTCCTGGGTTCTTACTCTGGCTAACTTTCATGTCATTGTTCTTGTTCCTTTTCACAACAATCCAGGTTTGGAGATGTGCCTACTTTCCTTAATAAACTACTCCCATTAGTTCCTGGACAGTGTGGACACGAGGGTGGCAGGGGTGGCAGGCATGTGTGAGAATTGAATCTCAGTGGCCCTGGAGCTTAAATACCCAGAACCCACTCTAAGTTTCTCGAAGGCCACCCTCCTCTTTTGGCTTCCAATATAGTTAGCTCTCTTTCCCCATCATCCTATTCTGCCCACAGCTGTTCATTCACTCATCTATTCATTCTCTGATTCAACTATCACACATCAGTGTTCTCCTTGGGAGGATCCAGAATCACTTGGATGACCAAGGCCAATCGCGTTAAGAAAAGATGGTTCAGAAGCAGCATTATAGGAAACTTAAGTCTGGCTGGGGCGGGGGGTGGGGCAGCAGCTGCCTTTTGTGGATAAATTCATCTTCCCCTGGGGCTGTAAGCAAGGAGTGATGGATGGTTTCTATTCTATTTGTTTCTTCTCTGTAGCTTCTTTGAATTTTCTTTTCCATTTTTTTTAAATTAGCTTTTTCTTTATTTACATTTCAAATCTTATCCCCTTTCCTGGTTTCTCCTCCAAAAACCCCCTATCCCTTCCCCCCTCCCTCTGCTAACTAACCCACCCATTCCCACTTCCTGGACCTGGCATTCCCTTACACTGGGGCATCCAGCCTTCACAGGACTAAAGGTCTCTCCTCCCATTGATGACTGACAAAGCCATCCTCTGCTACATATGTAGCTGGAGCCATGGGTTCCCTCCATGTGTACTCTTTGGTTGGTGGTTTAGTCCCTGGGAGCTCTGGGGATGCTGGTTGGTTCATATTGTTGTTCCTCCTATGGGGCTGCAAACCACTTCATCTCCTTGGGTCCTTTCTCTAGTTCTTCAATTGGGGACCCTGCGCTCAGTCCAATGGTTGGCACTGGTAGAGCCCCTCAGGAGACAGCAAGAACTTGTTGGCATCCACAATAGTGTCTGAGTTTGATGACTGTATATGCCCCCAGGTGGGGGCAGTCTTTGGGGGGGCTTTTCCTTTGGTCTCTGTTCCGCACTTTGTCTCTGTAACTCCTTCCATGGGTAATTTGTTTTCCCTTCTAAGAAGGACTGAAGAATGCACAATTTGATCTTCCTTCTTCTTGAGTTTCATGTGGTTTGTGAATTGTATCTTGGGTATTCCAAGCTTCTGGGCTAATATCCACTTATCAGTGAGTGCATACCATGTGTGTTCTTTTGTGATTGGATTACCGCACTCAGGATGATATTTTCTAGTTCCATCCACTTGCCTAAGAATTTCATAAATTCATTGTTTTTAATAGTTGAGCAGTACTTTATTGTGTAAATGTACCACATTTTCTGTATCCATTCCTCTGTTGAGGGACATCTGGGCTCTTTCCAGCTTCTAGCTATTATAAATAAGGCTGCTATGAACATAATGGAGCATGTGTCCTTATTACATGTTCGTGAACCTTCTAGGTATATGCCTAGGATTGGTATTGCTAGGTCTTCAGGTAATACTGTGTTCAATTTTCTGAGGAACCGCCAAACTGATTTCCAGAGTGGTTGTACCAGCTTGCAATCCCACCAGCAATGGAGAAGTGTTCCTCTTTATCCACATCCTTATCAGCATCTAGTGTCACCTGAGTTTTTGATTTTAGCTATTCTGACTGGTGTGAGGTGGAATCTCAGGGTTGCTTTGATTTGCATTTCCCTGATGACTAAGGATGTTGAACATTTCTTTAGGTGCTTCTCATCCATTTGGTATTCCTCAGTTGAGAATTCTTTGTTTAGCTCCGTACCCCAGTTTTTTAATATGGTTATTTGGTTCTCTGGAGTCTAACTTGTTGAGTTCTTTGTATATATTGGCTATTAGCCCTCTATCGGATGTAGGATCAGTAAAGATCTTTTCCCAATCTGTTGGTTATTGTTTTGTCCTATTGACAGTGTCCTTTGCCTTATAAAAACTTTGCAATTTTGTGAGGTCCCTTATGTGTCCAGTCTGTTAGTCTATGTCTTTTTATTGGGGAGTTGAGTCCATTGATGTTAATATATATTAAGGAATAGTGATTGTTGCTCCCTGTTATTATCAATGTTATTTTTATGTTTGTGTGGTTATCTTCTGTTAAGTTTGTTGAAAGAAGATTACTTTGTTGGGAATATTCACTCTCTTCTATAACTATTATCCTTAGGTTTGGTCCTCTCATTGTGTCCTGGATATCTTGGATGTTTTGGGTTAGGATTTTTTTGCACTTTGCATTTTCTTTGACTGTTGTGTCAATATTTTCTATGGTATCTTCTGCACCTGAGATTCTCTCTTCTATCTCTTGTATTTTGTTGGTGATGCTTGTCAATGACTCCTGGTCTCTTTCCTAGGTTTTCCATCTCCAGTGTTGTCTCCCTTTGTGATTTCTTTATTGAATCTATTTCCATTTTTAGATCCTGGATGGTTTTGTTCAGTTCCTTCACCTGTTTGGCTGTGTTTTCCTGTAATTTTTAAAGGGATTTTTGTGTTTCCTCTTTAAGGCTTCTAGCTGTTTACCTGAGTTCTCCTGTATTTCTTTAAGGGAGTTACTTATGTCCTTCTTAAAGTTCTCTATCATCATCATGAGATGTGACTTTAAATCAGAGTCTTGCTTTTCTGGTGTTTTGAGGTATCCAGGGCTCGCTGTGGTGGGAGAACTAGGTTGTGATAATGCCTAGTAGTCTTGGTTTCTATTGCTTATTTTCTTGGCCTTGTCTCTCACCACATGGTTATCTCTAGTGTTAACTGGTCTTGCTGTCTCTGACTTTGGCTTGTCCCTTCTGTAGGCCTGTGTGTCAGTACTCCTGGGAGACCAGTTGTCTCCAGGAGGAATTTGGGTATGGAAAGCTATGGCACAGGGTCAGCTCGGGGGTGCAGATGGAAACCTGAAGGATCCTACCTAGCTGTTACTTGGTTCCTGTGTCCTGATGACTCTGGGATGGTCCCTTTTGGGCCAGAAATTTGAGCAGAAGTGGTGGTGTTACCTGTGCTCGAAGGTGTGTAGGCATTCCTGGGAAACCAGCTCCCTTCTGGTGGTATTTGTATATGTAGCTCTGTGGCACAGGACCAGCTCTGGGCGTAGACAGAGACTGGAAGGCTCCTGTTCCAGGCTGCCCCTTGGTTCCCGTGTCCTGAGGGTTCCAGTGAGTTCCTTTGAGCAGCAATGGTGATCTTACCTGCACCTTCTTTAGATTTTAAAACATGAAGATTACTCAGGAAGTAAATTGGTTAAGACATAGATTAGTAGAGAATTTAACCAGTTATGATCATAATAAATAGACATACCCTTTTTTTTTTAACCCAAGCTTCCCCCTTGGTCTGTTTGCTGCTGCTATAATGGAGTATCTGAGTTTTGATAATTTGTAGAGAATAGATATTTAGTTCCACATATTATGGTTCTGGACACTGGGAAGTTCAAGGTCAAGGGTTCCACATTTGGTAAGGGCCTTCTCTTTCTGTCATCAAATGGCCCACAGGAGAACAGGGAGAGCAGGAGGACAGAAGGAGTCTAGGCTCACTTTTATGATAACACTCTCTGAGGAACTAGCCCAGTGTTGTGAAAACATCAGTTGCCCACACAGAGGGCAGAGCCTTGTGACCCAACTACCCATTACTGGGCCTTCTTCCAGGCACCACTGTCTCCAGCCTATGAACTTGGGAGACATAGTCAGACCACAACGGTTGCTAAGCACCCTTTCTTTTCTATCTTTTCCACATATTCAGAAAACCTTACAACCCACATGATTTCCCCCTGGCTCATTGGTCTTGTTGAGGCAATCGCTTTGCATCTCAGGTCAGCTGAAGTTTATATTTTCTTTCAAGTTCTGTATTTTTGCTTTAGAACCATGACACTGAGAGAAAGACAGTGCTGTGTTTTAGTGATAAAGGCTCCCGGATGGGTTAAAGGCTGCATGGATATAGTGATTCCTCGCCTTCTGAAGTGTTTCTGGTTTAAATGTTTTTATATGGGCAAAACTGTCAAGTCCCATGTACCCTTAACCCAGTGGTCTCCAGTTGCCACACCTTGTATAGCTGTAGCATGTCAGTAGAACCAGGACAGCGACATTGGTGGAACATGTGTAGTATGGTTCTGTGACATTTCATCATATAGGCAAGATTTTGTTGTTACCACTGCTGTCACGTACACAGTGACAGATCTCTGCTGTCATCTCTGAGATCTGCTGGTGACCACTGACCAGTTCCAGGGAAACTGGAACCCTTTACTTTTTAAAGTCAATGACTTTCCTAAATTTACAGTTGTTTCCAACATTTTCTCTGTCTTTGAAAAGAAAAAAATGTATGTGTCCTTGTGTGAGCTTATGTGCATGCAGAAGCCCATAGAGGCCAGAAGAGGGCATTGGATCCTCTGGAACTGGAGTTGTGAGCCACCATGTATGTGCTGGGAATTGAACCTGTGTCCTCCATAAGAGCAGGAAGCCCTCTTAACTGCTGCACCATCTCTCTAGCCAGTCTTCCCACTTTAAAAAACTTTTATTTTAGTTTGAACCTTTTATTTTCTTGTGGACCTTGGGATTGAACATCTAGCCCTGGATTAATGATAGGCAGATGCTGTACCACTGAGCGGCAGCCTTAGCTTCTTGGCACTTTTCAAGACACA
>LR755167.1:50276-163012 GCA_902729485.2 Mus minutoides | reverse complement strand
TTTCAGCTTCCAACCCCAGGGTAAGGACTCAGGGACTGTTAGGTAGGTGTTGGGAAGGTGATAGCAGATGTCTTGGCTTCCCATTAACCCTCTCTGATGGTGCTCCACTAAAGGAAGAGATGGGTCTCCTCAGTGCTGGGCAAGGGTGAGTGTCCACGAGTCCTATGCAGCTGTCTGTCTGTTGAGAGGAGGTAAATTCCTTCCAGGTGGGATGACAGTCTTGATTTCTACTTGGTCTTTTCTGATTCTGTTCTGGCAGGAGTGAACAGAGGGCCTGGGGTAGCTGGATGAGGTGGGACCCTGGTCTCTCCACTCAGCCTTTGTGGGTAAAGAGAGAAGTGGGCTTCATTTTTCCAGACTGGTTGGCTAGACAGCAGGTAGCAGTCATTGTCTGTCTTTCTGGATCTCTTGTTTCTTTGGCTCAGGGGATGGGGTGTATGTTTCTGTCTATTCCTGGCGTCATTTACATTATGGTCTCTTCTCTAGTTTCAAGTCTAGAATATGTTATGCAAAAAGGTCATCCCTGCTTTATGTCTCAGGACTTGTAGTCCCCAGAGAGTTTGCATCCCCCTCACCCCTTACAGTGCTATGGATAAAACCCACAACTTTGTGCTTGTTTGGTGCTCGATCCTCACAATTACACTCAGATTCTACACACCCTCTCGTGTGGTCTGTTTGTCACCCACTTTCGCCAAATCCCTGCCCCACTTGCTTCAGAGAACTTGACCCACACAGACAAAGGGACCCAGAGCGTCTGCGGCATACATATCTTTCCAGTGTTGGGGCTCAAACCCAGGGACTTGTTCATGCTGGCCAAGTTTTCTACTACTGAGATACATTCCTAAACCTCAAATACATCTTTGTAAGCCTATGCAAGAATCACTGCATCATACAGAATACAAGTATGCAATTCTTCTATTCTAAACATCAAGAATTATTCACCAAACACACACGCACACACACACACACACACACACACACACACACACGCACACACACACACCTGTAAATGTATGCAGGCACAGAAGGCTCTCCACAATGTTTTGCTGCATGAGAATAGCATTTGATAGGATAATACACTACATTCATGTTAGAAAACTATGAAACAAAAGGTAGTAATTATTGAGGTAACCTTAGAAAAGCTGTAAGGCTACTGTGCATGTTACAAACTGGCTTCTTGGAAAGGAGTTGACATTGCCTAAGGTTTGGAAGGTTTGATATTCTATTTGACAGCATTTGTATCTTTTAAGCATCAAGATTATTCATGCATTATTTTATAGTTAAAAGTATAAAATATTTAAAACATAGTGTGTAATCTACGATTCTTCTTATTTATATATAAGAATCACTCAGAGCAAGAGTTAAAAAAAGCAAAAAGTCTGCAGGAATTTAGTAACGTCTCTTTAAAGACTATTATTAATTGGGTGTATGTGTGTGTGTGTGGGGTGTATGTACTTGTGAATGCTCAAGAGGTGTCAGATGCCTGTGGGCTGGACTTACATGCAGTTATGAGTTTCCTGATGTGGGTGCTAGAAACAGAACTTGGATCCTTGTCAAGAGTAGCTCATAAAGCTGGGCCATCTCTCTAGACCCAAATTTAGTGCCTTCATAATAACTCAGAGTTCCCTTTAGTAAGTGCTCTCTGTGGAGATGTGGTGATCCAGCCAAAACATGACCCCAATCCCTAACCTATGTGTTGTATCTCCCATATACATGACTGTTTTCATTGCCCTTAGCATTGTCCTTGATGAAATGGAATCTTTTGACTTTTTTTCTTTCTTTTCTTTAAGACAAGGTGTCACTATATAGCCCAGGATAGCCTCCAACTTTTAATCCTTCTGCCTTGGCCACTTGGGTTACTGGTGTGCACACCATGACCAGCTTCTCTAGATATTTTGAGCATTTCAAACATGCATAAAGAAGAAAAGATTAAGTAAAGATAGATTTCTTAGCCATCTCTCTAAATAGGAGATACACTTGTGACACAACCAGTAGTGTTATAGTCAAGTGTGCAAGCTGATTAAAGCCTTCCTCATGTCAGTCCTTTAGCTAACATTTGAGGCTCACTAGGCCAGTATACACTGTACTGAGTGCTTCGTGAGTATTGTGTCTTCTGATCCCCATGATAACCCCAGGAGATACCTCACTGACTTTGGCCACCCCACTTCAGCAGTTCTTGGACCTCATAGTAACATGAGACACATGTTATAGTCCTATGTTCGTTGTGATGGAATTAGGAGGCTGAGTAATTTGTCCAAAGTCACACAACTGGAAAATGATAGTCAGGATTGGACCATGGGTCTAGCCTGGTTTCAAAGTTCATTCCTTCACTATGCTGTTTGCCTGTCTCTTAGCTAAGTTTCAGTGCCAAATACGGCATAAAATATTAAACATTTTCCTTGAAAAATAATTGAGATTATCACCATTGGTTGAAGTCTCTTTAGGAAATGTTTTACTAAGCAATAATTAGTATAAAGTTTAACAGGAACGTATCTTCATGCAATTGTTTCCTGTAACATCCCCCTTTTGGCTGTTTTAATAGCATCTGTATACCTTTGAGAAGGACATGCGGGCCGTCAGTTGCTCAGTCAACAGCGAGAGAACGGTGCTCGGTGAGTTGAGATCTCATCTTTGTATGTTAAGGACTACATCTTTTAAGTTTAAGCATTTTGGACTTTGCAATATTTGATTCTAACCATTTCCCAGAAATTCATGTTGAAACTGAGAATCTTTAGGATATTCCTATAGGAAAGAGTGTTTTGCCTTCACTCAGTGTTACACTGAAGATCCTTACAACTCTCATTTATTCCAGGGTAAAATGATAAACTTGAACAGGCTACCATGTGAATCGATTGCTAATTCAGTTGTTTTCTTTTCCATTAGCTGCAAGTTTCATTCAGTATACCACAGAGGGAGTAAAGAATGAGCTTCAGCCAGGTAATGGAATTATTCTTTCTTTGTACGTATCGATAGATAAAGATCTGTGGCGCATGCCTTTAATCCCAGCACTTGGGAAGCAGAGGCAGGCGGATTTCTGAGTTCGAGGTCTACAGAGTGAGTTCCAGGACAGTCAGGGCTACACAGAGAAACCCTGTCTCGAAAAACAAACAAACAAACAAACAAACAAACAAACAAGATCTGTCAGAGTGAGCTGAGTCTCAAGCTTCTTTAGAAATGCCTTTATTTTAGAATCAAAAGGCAGTGGCTATTTAAGCACGAGCAATGTTTAAGTTTTGTTTCTCAAGTAGGCAGAAAAGCATGAAAAGTAATATAATTGTAATTATAGGATTAATGAGGTGCTAATTAGCACCTGAAGATTAAGTGAATACTGGAAATATATTTGACTTCTGTGACCAGAAGTTAATGTCAATGTAGGAAAACTACTTAAATATCTAGTGAAATATTTATTAATCTCTAATGCCTTGTGAGTATCTCATAACTACAAAGTAAAATACATATCTGTTCAATTGCCAAAACTTACTTTATAGTTTATTAGCCATGTGGAGTAAAACCTTTTACTTTTTAAATTTCAAAAGGTATTCTATACCGTTTGTCCATAACCCAACAGTATTGGCTAATGCTGTAGTCACCTCACTCTGTGTGGTGGAGGAGATACAATGTCTGTTAAGAGGTGAGGTGCCTGTCTTCATGGCACTTTCAACCTAGCACTAGACTTCAAGTAGTCACAGTGACCAGAGGCCATAGAAATAAATAGATTCAGTGTAAGAAAAGTGAAGTGCCAGGCTTGGGGCATAGCTTAACCCATGAAGTGTTTGCCTTGCAAGCATGGGAACCTGAGTTTAATCTAAAAGCCAACATAAAAACAGCCAGGTACACACTTGTAATCTTAGTGCTGTGGAGGACGACATAGGCCGTACCTGGGGCTCACTGGCCAGCCAGCTTAGCCTACTGGGCCATCCCCAGGCTGAGCGTAGCTATAAGGACTAGCAATGGGTACAAGGTCTTAACCTGTGGGAGACATAAAAGGATGAGCCACTACTTAGCTTTAGATTTCTGTTGCTGTAAAGGGCAGTTGATTCCACTGGATCCAGCTTTGCAATTTGTTGAGGCCTCTGGACTTTTATGTAAAGATCTAACTTATAAAAGTCAACTCAACTAGTCTTTAAGACTCTCCGCTCCAGCAATGATAACCATCTGTGGGGGCTGGAGGCAACTCTGGTCCAGAAGGTCTGATTCTGGCCCCTTACTGCTGTGTTCCCAGGTGCTTTCCCTCAGCTCTGTTTACTTGGCACTTAGATTCCTTCTTTTGTTACTAGAGTTCCTACTTGGATGTATTCTGTGGTTGCATGTGATGGGAAAACCCTTTGTACATACTTTCCACTTGAGTGTCACGAGGCTGTCTTGGGCTTCTGAGGACACACATCTCCCCACATCTTACGGAGGCAGGAGACTTGGAGCCGAGCCTGGGAAGAGCTTTTGTGAGATACTGGTGGGCTACATGTTTTCTCTGAGGTCCCATTGTTTATTGACTTTCACCTTGCCATGATATACTGAGAACTACCGTCCCCTGTTCCCTGTCCCTGCTGCCTGCTTCCTATTTCCTTAGTTTCTCTAATGCTCTTAGCTTAGCATTTGAGACAATGGTCATCTCTAGGGATAGAACTGGACTGGATGATGTGGGATGTGATTTAGAATACTAGTATGCCGACCCCCAAACAAGTGTTTGAACAAAATAAGATTCGGGGCTGATCTGATGTACTCTGAGTCCTGGGAAGGCAAGATTATGGCTATAGCTGCACAGCTGGTAACACCAAGCCACACACCTTGGATTTGGACTGTGTGTAGTCTGCTTCTTCTTGTTCCTTGTTACCTCTAGTCTGAGAAAAAAAAATCAAAGTCAGAGCAACTGTAATTTTTACTTGGTATTTACCATTTATGCTTCACTGTCAATAGTCAATTGTGTATGTATTATAAAGTGCAGTTCCAGATCAATTTCAAAGTATTACTTAAAATTAAAATTAGATTAAATCCTACTCAGATATGCTTGCCCAGTCTTGGATTTGGGTGAGATTCCTTGCTTGAACCTTTAAACACATTAGGCTGAATATTATTAGTTATCATGCTTACCAAGTAGCTTGTATCCCGACTCACCGTTTATCTCGACCACCAAGTAACGACCATTCGTAGCTCCAGACCGGTCCTCCTCAGCTTCTCTACCTACGTCTTGCTTTTGGCTCAGGATCATTGGGAGAATCTGTTTTCTGCATTACAGCCTGGGGGTACAAATGGAAATCATGCTCAGTAGGCAGAGCAAGGCTAGTGGGAATCAGGAAGCAGAAGGAAAACCGTTCTCCACTTCCAGTCTGAAAAGGGATGATTCTGAGGGAATGGGGGTGGGGCTCACACACTCACATGTGCTCTCTCTCTCTCTCTCTCTCTCTCACACACACACACACACACACACACACACACACATGAGGCCACTAATGTGCTGATTCCCTGTCTACTGTGCTTCTGGCCTTTGGCCCTGTCCCTACTCCCTCAGGCAACCTTCTCCCAGCTGGAGTGGACCTGTCCTTTAACTTCTGGCCTTAGTTTGAGTTTCTTTAGAAGCAGCATCTGTTTAAAAGGACTGAGAGCTATTAGTGTATTTGGGTCATGGAAACACTGCTGGGGCATGATTTAAACCTGAAAGAGGGCAAGGGAGGTCACATTTCTGACAGCAACTTCCAGCTCAAGGACTCTCAACCTGGGCTAGCCTCTGTAGATTCACTGTGTTAAGAGAGTGATGAGGGCAGTTGGGTTGGGGTGGAGAAGGAGGAGCGAGAAGTCAGAGTGAGAAGTGAGGAAGATGAGGTAGAGGACGATCATCTCAATAGCAAGAGAGCATCATAAGGACCTGGCCTTTATTTTGCCAAAAAGGGAATCCTGCAGGTTAAGATTGCATCTGGACATACTTAGAAAACAGATTTGTCAGGAGTAGCTTCTGGATTTGATAAGCATATGAGAAAAAGAGCAAGTCAGAAATGACTTGGCCTCTGTATGAGTGTGTGTGCCTATGTGGGTTTTTGTGTGGGAGTGGGAGTATGTGTCTGTGTGAGTTTTTTAATGTGTGAATGTGTGTGTGAGTACTGTGTGTGTGTTTGTGTGTGAGTATATAAGTGCTTGCATGTGTGTGTATGTGTGTATTTGTGTGTGCTTTGTATGTGAGTATATTTGCATGTGTGTGTGAGTAAGTGTATTTGTGTGTTTGTATGTATGTGTATGAGTGTATGTGTGAGTGAGTGTGTGTGTGTGTGTGAGTAAGTGTGTGTGTGAGGGAGTGTATGTGTTAACAGGAGTTAGAGGAAGAATTTGGTTTTACACATGATTAGTTTGAGATGGGAATTAGACATCCAGAAATGTGACATAGAGATTTGAGTCTGAGTCAGAGCTCAGGCCAGAGGAGGCTGAGGTTGGAGAGCGCCCTTGGGAATCACTAGTAAGCACCATGAAAGGGTTATTGTTGTTGTTGTTGTTTCATTTTGTTTTTGTTTTTGTTTTTTAGATATTTTCTTTATTTACATTTAAAATGCTATCCTGAAATTTCCCTATACCCTTTCCCCGCCCTGCTCCCCTACCCACCCACTCCCACTTCTTGGCCCTGGTGTTCCTCTGTATTGGAGCATATAAAGTTTGCAAGACCAAGGGGCCTCTCTTCCCATTGATAGCTGACTAGGTAGGTCATTTTCTGCTACATATGCAGCTAGAGACACGAGCTCTGGGGGTACTGGTTAGTTCATATTGTTGTTCCACCTATAGGTTTGCAGACCCCTTCAGCTCCTTGGGTACTTTCTCTAGCTCCTCCACTGGGGGCCCTGTGTTCCATCCAATAGTTGACTGTGAGCATCCACTTCTGTATTTGCCAGGCACTGGCATAGTCTCACAAGAGACAGCTATATCAGGGTCCTTTCAGCAAAATCTTGCTGGCATATGCAAGAGTATTTGGGTTTCGTGGCTGATTATGAGATGGATCCCCAGGTGGGGTAGTCTCTGGATGGTCCATCCTTTCGTCTTAGCTCCAAACATTGTCTCTGTAACTCCTTCCATAGGTATTTTGTTTCCTATTCTAAGGAGGAATAAAGTATCCACACTTTGGTCTTCCTTCTTCTTGATTTTCTTGTGTTTTGCAAATTATATCTTGGGTATTCTAAGTTTCTGGGCTAATATCCACTTACCAGTGAGTGCATATCAAGTGACTTCTTTTGTGATTGGGTTACCTCACTCAGGATGATATCCTCCAGATACATCCATTTGCCCAAGAATTTCATAAATTCATTGTTTTGAATAGCTGAGTAGTACTCCATTGTGTAAATGTACCACTTTTTCTGTATCCATTCCTCTGTTGAGGGACATCTGGGTTCTTTCTAGCTTCTGGCTATTATAAAAAAGGCTGCTATGAACATAGTGGAGCATGTGTCCTCATTACCAATTGGAGTATCTTCTGGGTATATGCCCAGGAGAGGTATTGCTGGATCTACCAGTAATACTATGTCCAATTTTCTGAGGAACCGCCAGACTGACTTCTAGAATGGTTGTACAAGCTTGCAATCCCACCAGCAATGGAGGAGTGTTCCTCTCTCTCCTCATCCTCACCAGCATCTGCTGTCACCTGAATTTTTGATCTTAGCCATTCTGACTGGTGTGAGGTGGAATCTCAGGGTTGTTTTGATTTGCTTTTCCCTGATGATTAAGGATGTTGAACATTTTTTCAGGAACTTCTCAGCCCTTTGGTATTCCTCACTTGAGAATTCTTTGTTTAGCTCTGTACCCCATTTTTTAATGGGGTTATTTGAATTTCTGGAGTCCAGCTTCTTGAGCTCTTTGTATATATTAGATATTAGTCCCCTATCAGATTTAGGATTGGTAAAAATTCTTTCCCAATCTGTTGGTGGCTTTTTTGTCTTATTGACCGTGTCTTTTGCCTTACAGAAGCTTTGCAATTTCATGAGGTCCCATTTATCAATTCTTGATCTTACAGCACAAGTTCTGTTTAGGAATTTTTCCCCAGTGTCCATATCTTTGAGGCTTTCCCCCACACCATGAAAGGTTTTATCCTGTTAAGGTTTCAGAAGTGCAACTGGGCTTGGTGGTGTAGCCCTTGTTAATCCAGAACCTAAGGGGTAGATGGAGGAGGGTCAGGAGTTGATAGTCATCCTTGACTACATAAAACTACATGAATCCCTATCTTAAAACACTATTTACCTGAAAAAAGAAATTTCAGAAATGATACAGCCAGAAAGGACTATAGAATATGTCACGATGTTTTGTCCTTTGAATAGATACATTGGAAAGATTTCTTTTGTCTGACAGCACATGGTTACCATATAAGTCATTTTATTAAAAAAAAAAAGTGTAGTTTCCTGCAAAGTGTTACTTAACACTCTGTTGTTTAAAGTGAGATTTCTTTCCCCATTGCAAAAAATACAACCTATAACATACTTCAAATCAAAGATTCTTTGATCCACATACTTTATAGTCAACTTTACCAGCAACTTCTCTCCTTGGTCATTGTATAGTTGATGTTTGTTTAGAAAATGATTTTCCATAGGAAAAGGCCCCAGGGTTAATTCTGTGTCTTCTCTTATAGGGCTGCATTTGACACCTGATACAGTAGATCTTTCTTGAGCAGCATCTGGGGTAGCCACTTATATTGGAACCCCACTGTCATAAAGACTCCTCAGAGTCTTCATACCATTAGGGACAGATAAATAATTATTTCAAGGAACTGTGGATTGGCTCAAGATCTCCACTGTGAAGGACATGGTATATTATTCAGAGACACTCCTGTTGGTAATGGTTGACTTCCACCATTATGGTAGTGGTATTGCTTAAATGCCTGGCCTGGAGATTAGTGGAGGGAGATGGTTTCCACTATTGAGAGTAAAATAATCTAAATGATAGTTGGAGACAGTTGGATTCATGCTGTAAAAGCCAGATATAGGGTCATTCCTTATTTTTCTTTCTATAGTTTTCCTTGGCTTCCCACAAATGGTAGGTTTTTCATGCAGTTAGAATGTCTGTGTAGTAATTTAGTTTTAGTAGGAAAATTGTTTTCCCTTCTTGTTCTCAATTTTCACAATATTTTTATCCTATTTTTCTTTTTGACTATCTTCAATACCAATGCCTTTCTTATTTCTGGAGCCATGTTTTAGATACCAAGCAGATTCCCACAGTTCCTCACGGTCAGGGTGACATAGTCTAGAGTCAACTGAGAAAAGATTCTCAGTTAAGGGATTGTCCAAATCATATTGGGCTGTGGATGTGTCTGTGGGGGAATCCTTTTGACTGTTAATCAGTGTGGGAATGCCCATCCCACCATGGGAGACACCATTCCCTAGGCATGTGGTTTTGGGCTATACAAGAATCTAGCTAAGTATGAGACTCTGAAAAGTCAGCAAACAGCCTTCGTCAGTAGTTTCTGTTTCAAGATCTTGCTTGAGTTCCTGCCCTGACTTCCCTCATTGATGGACTGTGACTTGGGTGTGTAGGCCAAACAAACAGCCATCTTTCCTCCCTTAAGTCACATTTAGTCATGGTGTTTGTCACAGGAACAGAATGAAACTAGATCACTCATTGTTGCTTCTGTCCTGTCAACAGGAAGGAAGCCTTGTGAATCAATGTGCTGTCCTGCCACTTGGTTTCCTTTTCCTTTTCTCTTTCTTTCTTTCTTTCTTTCTTTCTTTCTTTCTTTCTTTCTTTCTTTCTTTCTCTTCTTTTTTTCCCCATCATAAACCATGGTACTCATCAAACGTTTGACTTTCCATTCTGTAGTTTACACTTCTGGTTCAACACAATAGCTCACTGCTGCTTGCCTTTTCAAGTGATTTCTGTGTTCAGAAGGAGTGTGTACATGTAAGAATATGTATGCAGGAGTGTGGAGTGTGAACCCATGTGGAGGATGGTTTAACATCAGGTGCCTTCCTCCATAGGTCTGTTTTCTTCTGTGTGAGACAGGAGCTCTCACTGAACCCAGAGCTCATGGATTTGGCCACACTGGTTGGTCCATGAGCTAGATAGATGGGCTTGTCTCCACTCTGGAGTTACACACAAACACTGCCGTGCCTGCATGTTTTATATGATGTTGAGAATCTGAACTCAGTTCTTTATGCTTGCGTAGCAAGCACCTTCCCCACTGACTCATCTCCCCAAATCCCTCAAGGCTTTCTTTTCTTAGTTTCTACTAATAATTTTATTAATCTGCCATTGATAGAAATTAGTACACAACAGGTCTCTAACAAACAACAACAACAACAACAACAACAACAACAACAACAACAACAACAACAACAAGCAGATTGAGATCTGGGCAAAGTGATGCTTGAAATTGCCACGAAGGAGAAAAACTAACCCTGAATGCTTCCTTCTTCTGCCGCCCCTGGTGTTGCCTGAGTGCTCCTTCCATGTGGACCTGTGGCCTCTTTTGTGAAAAGGAAGTCGAGGAGACTTCCAGCTCAAGGAAGGACTCAGAAAGGACACAAGACTGAGAACAACAATCATAATCATTTGAAGGTGGTGGGACAGAATGCTTCTGTGGTGCAGTTAGATTAAGAGGCAGACAGCACGTAGTAAACCCATGAAAGCCATTGTAAATGACAGGGTTTGTCAATGAGGCAGATCGGGTACAGGTTTGATGGGGCAACCAGTCAATGAAACAGACACACCAGTCAGAAATGGAGGATGAAGATATGACTGGTGTGTTCCCGCAGCAGACAGGGCGTGTCTTCTGAGAAGGGAACCTGCTACTTGCCTCCAGAATTTTGTTATAGACCAAGAATACAATCTCAACTAGAAAGCCATGATTTGGTCCTGCCACATCATGACTACTACAGTATAGTTTTCTCTTCTCTTTCATTTGCCTGCCCCCATTTCTTTATTGTTCATAAAGTAACCGGAGTATGTACACAAGCATATCGCTCTGCTTTTCTTCTTTTTTAAACTGCATGCCCAGTGTTCTGTTTTGGTTGACATCAGATGGAGGTGGTCTGGGGAGAACAAACTGGTTCTGTGAAAATATCCACCTTTCCCCATTAGAAGCACGCTCACTCGGCGCTTATTTTAGATTCCAGTAAGTTAGTTTGCTTTAACAAAGAGTATAACTCAACACCATAAAGTCCTTGCATACCTTGTTCAAATGGAGAATTTGAATGCTTTTCATTTATAATTGTAAAACCAAGGGCAATTTTATGATTTTTTTTTCGTACATAGCAGTTACATGTAGGGCAATCTTTCTTTAAGAAGGGATAAATTACTCTTGAATAAAATGACCCTAGATAGTTTCCCCTTCAAGTCAAGTGTCTTGTTGCTTAAATAAACTTCTTGTTTAAATTTTTAAAAATCCCCAAACAATTAAAGATATTAATGTTAAAAAGAAAAAATGTCTCCCCTTGCCCCCTCCCCCCATTCTCACAACACTAGGTGAGTAGCCTAGCACCCCAGAAGCTGAGGCAAGAGACTCACTCCAGATTCCAAGGCAGAACCAAAAGACACCCTCCCAAATAAAACCCCTTTAACCTCAGCATTCCTGAGGTACAGGCAGAGGGATTAAACATTTTGAGCCCATCATCAACTATGGTGATCGAATCCTAGAGTGATGGTTTGTATATGCTTGGCCCAGGGAGTGGCAGTATTAGGCGGTATGGCCTTGTTGGAGTTGGAGTGTCACTGTGGGTGTGGGCTTAAGACCCTCATCCTAGCTGCCTGGAAGTCAGTCTTCCACCAGCTGACTTCAGATGAAGATGTAGACCTCTCAGCTCTGCCTGTACCATGCCTGTCTAGAGGCTGCCATGCTCCCACCTTGATGATAATAGACTGAACCTCTGAACCTGTAAGCCTGCTCCAATTAAATGTTGTCCTTATCAGAGTTGCCTTGGTCATGGTGTCTGTTCACAGCAGTAAAACCCTAACTAAGACACCCGGGCTGCTTAGAAGAGAATAAGGAAAAGCACAATCCTGCACACACAGATGAGGGAGTCAGATGTAGCCTGCAGGGTCTACAGGGCGTCCTCTCTATCTCCAGTTTATAGCCAGACATCCAAGTAGACTGAGTCTCCATAGGTTTCCAGAGCTCCAGAGCTGGGATATCAGAGCTTAGGCCACAGGAAGGGCTGCGGTTGTAGGTCTCATAGCCAGCCTGGCCCTCCAGGGCTGCAGCAGAAACAGCTGTGCTCGCTGGCCTGCAAGGACCAGGCTACAGGGGAGTGCCTGGTTCTCCAACCTTGCCTCTGGCAGTCTGGGTGGAGGTGAGGAGTGAGGTAGGATGCCAGCTGAGCCCTTGAGTAGTCCCCCTCAGGCCCAAGTTTCTGCCTTGGTCACAGGTGTGAGCTGGCAACTCAGCTTGCTCCTCCTTCAGGCTGAGTTTGAGCACCAGGATGTTGCCCATCCTCCCAGTGCCCTAGGGGGAAACCTCCAGGACAGCTTGCAGCTGGACTAGTCACGGGAGACCAGGATACACAGGGAGCGCAGGGAATCCAGACAATCTCCCATCTGACTGTTGCTCAGTTCAGGAATTTCCCTGGAGGTGATCCTTTAGGACATTATTTATAGAACTAACCCAGGACTCATCATTTGTTAGACCATATCCTGGAAACTGGCTCATCCTCAATACCTTTTTCCTGGACCAGTGTGTCACGTTACTTTTTCCAGGACTGAAAACTGGTATCGATTCCAGACTGCTGTATGATCCTCAGATTGTACATCAATACCCAAAATACAGTCCTTGAGAGAGAACCACACTATAGTAGAGTCTTAAGAGCTGGAGTATGCTCTTGGGAGAGGAGAACCTTTGACCTAAGTTTGGACATCTGCGGTAAACCCCTTCCAGCTCCTGGCCATGGCCTTACCCCTAATTACTTTTGTGACATTTGTTCAGGTGTGACACTGAGGACCTAAGCCAGCTGTTGAGAGTGCTGCTCCTGGGGGAAACTGGGATTGTGCACTGCTCACAGGCACTGCCAGCCATCATACATGCACATCAGAATCTCCTTGTACTTCCACACACATGATTACCACCGTGCTGCAGAGTCAGAGAGCCAATGAGCAGAGTGATGTCGATCTAGTCTAGGAAGCCATGCTAAAAATGCTTCCACTTGGGGTACATTGACATCTGCTCCATTGTGGTTTCTTTAGCTGGTTTGATGTCCCCCCACTTTTTGGTAATGAAAACTAAACTACTTGCCCTACCACTGACATACATACATACATACATACACACACACACACACACACACACACACACACACACACACACACATACATACCAATGGCCACAATCTTGAGTCTGAGAAATTAAGAAATAGCTGCTATAATAGGAAACACACACCTTCAAAACCCAGCTGCACCTGTTTGCAAACGATGCTATCTAGGGGAAAGGGCAGCCACTGGAGGTGAGCTTGTCAGGTGCTCTCCTGCATTATAGGCAGGTGTGCACAGCCATAGCACGCTCATTCAGCAGCCATTTGCTTTTGAGGTATGGTGCTCCCTTTCCCAGTGCCTGCTGCCGTTCCTAGGGCACTCAAAGGCTTCCCTTTGAACCTGGGCATTCTTTGGTTCAAATGCAGCTTCCCTCAGGTGTATAAGGATGTGGAAGGTGGGTCTTTGCTAGGCTGATCACTCCTGTAGAGTCCCTGGGCCCACCACATGTCCCTGAAGAAAGGAACTGAGGAATGGAATTGAATGTCACCTCAAGAAACATGATGACATGATGATGGTGGTGGTGGTGATGATGATGGTGGTAGGATTGTTCTGTTAACTGTTACACACTATTGGCTTAACACCTTGGGTGTTCTTCTTCATGGTTACTTGAGAAAAGAGAATGTGTACTGTCCCAATCTTTATGACTGAAATCCTCATTTTTCTCTGTAGGATCGAAGTGCCTAACTTTGCTGGTTGAAATTCGCCCTGTTAACAACGTGAAGGTTCTGAAAGCAGTGGATAGCTGTATTTGGGTACAGGTAAGTGAGTCTGTTGTCTCCTTGTTGTCTCCTTAATCCCAAGGTGTGATGCTGAGGAGGAAAGGGGCTTGTTTACACAGCACTTTCACAGGCATTATCTCCTTTAATCGGCTAAGCAGTCTTCCAGATGTGAACGCTGGAAGCATCGAGGCTTCCCCTGTTAGCATGGAGATAAGAATTCTGGTCTGGCTGCCCTGACCCTGCTATACCCGATAGCAACGCAATGTTTTCATAGGATAGCATACTGAGTGTTAAAATAACTTGGTGGTAAGCTTTGAGATTGTTTATTTTGCATATTCACCTGATTGGCAGACTAATTATCTCTGGTTAAAGGTAGTAAACTCCTGACCTTAGCAGCATTGCTGCAGAAGCAGGCAGAGGATAATGTGGGTGGACAGTCAGTTTTGAGTTGAAGAGCCACACTTGTGCAGAGGATAATGTGGGTGGACAGTCAGGTTTTAGTTGAAGAGCCACACTTGTGCAGAGGGTAATGTGGGTGGACAGTCAGGTTTGAGTTGAAGAGCCACACTTGTGCAGAGGATAATGTGGGTGGACAGTCAGGTTTGAGTTGAAGAGCCACACTTGTGCAGAGGGTAATGTGGGTGGACAGTCAGGTTTGAGTTGAAGAGCCACACTTGTGCAGAGGATAATGTGGGTGGACAGTCAGGTTTGAGTTGAAGAGCCACACTTGTGCAGAGGATAATGTGGNGGCTGGCCGGGAGCTGGCTTTGAAAAACCAGGCTGGCCTGGCCTCCTGTTCTTCACACCCTTACCTCTAGAGATGGGACCTCAAGCCTCCACCCATGATACATACATCCTTCTGCTCTGTCCCTGTCCCTGGCAGAGATGTGCCTCTTCACAGTCTACCAAGTCTGTTCTGCACTGGGTTCTGTCTTTCGTGACACTGTTGCCCTAAATATGCACAATGGTTGTGTAGATTCTTACTTTTAATTGATTTGGAATGCAAGAGAGCCATCCTGAATGCTTTTGGAGAGCTGTACTCGAAGGCCATGTTTTAGTTTTCAGGCCTTGCTCTAGGACTACTTCATAACAACAGCATGACAAACACCATCTTCACGAGTCTTATAAAATGACTTTCTCAGTGTTTACCATGCAGAGACGAGGCAGAGGCTTAGAGATTGGCAGCCATGGCACGTGAGTACCCACATTCCTAAGAAGGCAAGCAACTTCTGCAAACATTATGAGCTTCCCTATCCTTCTCCATTTTTTTTTTAAGTTCTAGGATAATTTTATTAGAGTTTAAGAGAAAATCATTTCCCTGATGATTAAAGATGGTGAGCATTTTTTCAGGTGCTGCTCAGCCCTTCAGTATTCCTCAGCTGTGAATTCTTTGTTTAGCTCTGTACCCCATTTTTTAATGGGGTTATTTGAATTTCTGGAGTCCAGCTTCTTGAGCTCTTTGTATATATTGGATATTAGTCCCCTATCAGATTTAGGATTGGTAAAAATCCTTTCCCAATCTGTGGTGGCCTTTTTGTCTTATTGACCGTGTCTTTTGCCTTACAGAAGCTTTGCAATTTCATAAGGTCCCATTTGTCAATTCTTGATCTTAGAGCACAAGCCATTGCTGTTCTGTTTAGGAATTTTCCCCCTGTGCCCATATCCTCAAGGCTTTTCCCCACTTTCTCCTCTATAAATTTCAGTGTCGCTGGTTTTATGTGGAGTTCTTTGATCCACTTAGACTTGAGCTTTGTACAAGGAGATTCAACCTCACACCAGTTAGAATGGCTAAGATCAAAATTTCAGGGGAAAGCAGATGCTGGTGAGGATGTGGAGAGAGAGAGGAACACTCCTCCATTGCTGGTGGGATTGCAAGCTGGTACAACCACTCTGGAAATCAGTCTGGTGGTTCCTCAGAAAATTAGACATAGTACTACCGGAAGATCCAGCAATACCTGTCCTGGGCATATACCCAGAAGATACTCCAATTTGTAATAAGGACACATGCTCCACTATGTTCATAGCAGCCTTATTTATAATAGCCAAAAGTTGGAAAGAACCCAGATGTCCCTCAACAGAGGAATGGATACAGAAAATGTGGTATATTTATACAATGGAGTACTACTCAGCTATTCAAAACAATGAATTTATGAAATTCTTGGGCAAATGGATGTATCTGGAGGATATCATCCTGAGTGAGGTAACCCAATCACAAAAGAAGTCACTTGATATGCACTCACTGATAAGTGGATATTAGCCCAGAAACTTAGAATACCCAAGATACAATTTGCAAAACACAAGAAAATCAAGAAGAAGGAAGACCAAAGTGTGGATACTTCATTCCTCCTTAGAATAGGGAACAAAATACCCATGGAAGGAGTTACAGAGAAAAAGTTTGGAGCTAAGACATAAGGATGGACCATCCAGAGACTACCCCACCGGGGAATCCATCCCATAATCAGCCATCAAACCCAGACACTATGGCATATTTCAGCAAGATTTTGCTGAAAGGAACCTGATATAGCTGTCTCTTGTGAGACTATGCCAGTGCCTGGCAAATACAGAAGTGGATGCTCACAGTCATCTATTGGATGGAACACAGGGCCCCCAGTGGAGGAGCTAGAGAAAGTACCCAAGGAGCTGAAGGGGTCTGCAAACCTATAGGGGGAACAACAATATGAACTAACCAGTACCCCCAGAGCTCATGTCTGTAGCTGCATATGTAGCAGAAGATGGCCTAGTTAGTCATCATTGGGAAGAGGGGCCCCTCGGTCTTGCAAACTTTATATGCCCTAGTTCAAGGGAATGCCAGGGCCAAGAAGTGGGAGTGGGTGGGTAGGGGAGCAGGGCAGGGGGAGGGTATAGGGAACTCTCAGGATAGCATTTGAAATGTAAATAAAGAAAATATCTAATAAAAAAGGAAGAAAAAAGAAAATCATATGATAGCAGGCAGGTAACTTGTAAATCTTGGTGATTACCCAGAGGAGAATGGAAGAGAGAAGGGGGAGAAAAGTCATACTGCTGGAGTAGAGCCATCATGGAGGCTAGCCACTTGCCAGTGGACAGCCACATGATGGAGTGTGATGTTCAGAGGGTTAGGGAAAGCATGCCTAGAAAAGAGAAGAAAAGGGATACGGACAGAGTTACAGGACTGTGGCTCTGTAAGAGACTGTTCTGGAGCAGGAATTCTGGGAACACAAGGGCACCATCTCAAAGGGATGCTTATATTACTCATCTCTTTAGCATTTAGTTTAAAGTGATCTTCCCTTCCTGAGGGGCAGTCACTTGGCCAAGTCATGGGCCTATCCAACTGGATTAACTCTTAAGGGAAGAGACAATGATACATTGCGCTGAGACCTGCCATCGTCTTAAGTGATAGTTGTGGTGTGCGGAGGGCTACTGCTATGTATGTGGTTTTGCTCACCTCAGCCCTTCCACAGCCCAGTGTGCAGGGCATCTCGTTTGCCTGCACTCTCAGGAGTCACTAATAATTATCTCGGTATTATTTTTGTAGCCAGATTTCATCTTTCTATCTAGTATGTAATTTAAAGGTCATTGCTAAAAAGAATGTCATACAGTTAAAAGTTTCCTTTTTTGACTGTAGAAGAGAGACCGAACAATGATTATTTAAAGAAAGTCTACTGATCTATTATACAAAGTAAAGACAATGATAATGGAGAGGTCAATGTCTGTGAAATTAGGCCATATGTGGTTATGTCCTTTTATAATAAAGTTTTGTGGGTACCGGGGAACAAAAGTCACTGGAAACTCTAGTAAATTTCTAGTAGGCTGGCTTACTGAGTGTCCTTTTTTGATAATGAAAGGATTGAGATGTTGGCACCATCTCATGCCAGCTTTCCTTCGATACCACAGCTCGTGGAGTCAGACATGTCCTGTGGGCAGACACAGTGGAAAACACTCGGGGGGGGGGGTGTCCCGTGTCAACCCCTCTCTTCCCCGTGGCCGCTAGTATAACTTGCAACCTTGTAACTCTTTAGCCACTTGCCACATCATGATTCCCTGTTCTTTCTTGGAAAGTCCCTGGTCTCTTTGTTCTTTGTCTCTCAGATGTGGGAGTCTGGAAATTGCAGCTGGGAGTGTACTTACTTGGCTTTTAATTATGTACTGGGTTTAGTTTCATAATAAATATACTGACCACACTTTTTCTCTGTGTGCAATAGAACATACTGTATTGTCTGCATTGTTTCTGATTGGCTTCAGAATCAAGCATTCCAAACAGGAAGCACCATCTTGTCTTATGCTCAAAGGAAGGATGATAAAGTTGTACCTGGCACCCACCTCCCCCTAGACAGCTGAGGTCCTGGAAGTTTCCTTCCTCCTTTTGCTTGACCTTTGACATATGTGCAAGTGGATCCCCTTAAATATTCTGTGGTTCTCAGCTCCCTGCATAAGACACAGCAGTAACCACGATCAAACACAACTTCTGAAGTATTAGTACAAGCAAAACAGTTGCTTATGGTTTTTCTAATTCCCTTTCTACAGTTCCTCTACCCACAAGCTGAAAGTCATCTTCTTCCACAAAACCACCTGTTACTGGTTTCAGAAGAGAAATGTAAGTGTATCTTTAGGTAATGTGCAGGGTGTATGCACACAGTCTCCTAGTAAAGTGTAAAAGCTGATTGAATCTGCTGGATTGAATCTGCTGGATATCTTTACCATCGCAAGGCCTTGTTTACCTTTGATGTCCATTTGAGACCTAGAATCCTGTAAAAGCCGTCCCCTCCCCCTCAACTCCTTCCTCAATTTCTACTCAGTTTCCTTGTCTTGGGAAAGGAATAGTTCTTGTATACATAGATATCCAATTTGTCAACTTGTACAACAGTTATACTGCTCTGTCTGTCTGTCTGTCTGTCTGTTTCCTTTAAGCTGTCTATCAGAGTGGTTGACTGTGCTCCAAGTGTGAGAGGCTTGGATGGAGAAAAGAAAGGGAAGGCAAGGGGCTAGGAGAATCCCGGGCAGAGTGAGAGGCCTGCAGCAGCGTGACCAAATCTAAGTATAAGTGACACAGAGCTTATGGCCTTTCAAGGTGTTTTCAGATTTGAGAACGGATACAGACAAAATCCAACAAGCAATCCTTCACATTATGAGATGAAACTATGGGTTGGTTACATTTGAAAGGACAAATTATTTTTGTGTCTTATAATTAGAACCAGCAGGATTTAAGTGTGACTAAACCTAAATTGCTAGTTAATACAAATTGGATTAAAGTGTTATAGATTTTATTCATGCTGCTCCTAAAATGCCTTGTGTATACATATAGTTTCTACCTATATTATTGCATATGTGTGTTAGGAAGTTAGAGAGGTTAACCCTGGTTACGAGGCTCTTATGGTCTTATCTAAGACGATGATAGACCTGTGGAGGGAAGCCTGGCAACAGAGGGCCAGACATTCCATAGGTTATAATACTACAGAAAAAAGTAAATGTGCGTCTAGTGTCTTGGGAGAGTCTTGTGTTGTGGAGGGGTACTTTTCTGGGCAGTTATTATATAAAAATTTATCCACAACCGTTAGTTAGAAAGACAGGACTAATGTTTTTTTTTTTTTTTCTGAATGTTAAAATATCTTTTTTTCTTTTTGATTTTTTTTTTAAAGATATTGAGCGGTTTCATATCCAGATCACCAGAGAAGATGGAGACGGAGTGGTAAAGATTTGAAACGCTTCTTGCTTCAAACTCTCTTCTAGGAATTATGCCTCTGGCTTCACCAGACAGATGAACTCTATTGATACAACACATTTCTTAGATGTTTTTTGAATAATAACCTCCCTGCTATGATATATGAACCAAAAGAAAGGTGCATGGAGGAGATAGCAGCCCTCCTGCTATCTCACACCCAGTGCCCTGGTGCAGTAGGCTCGGGGACTTTCTCCACAGTCTCACTTGCTTGTACAAACCTGTCCAATGTTAGATACACACATGGGGGAAATCAGTTGCTTTTACCAAATAGAATCATAATCTCTGCCTTTGTGGTTATTATTTTACTTACCATATCAAGAGGATGTAGGTTAAAAACCAAGAAAGGAGCTAATTGTACTTCTCCGATTTTTATATATTCGCACATGTAGCACATGGGACCTGCCATCTATGGTCATCCCACTGTCTTTTCACTTGTCTCCAAGTTTCCTCAGTTAGGTTGGCTCCACATCTATCTCCACTCTTGACAACCCTGGCTCAGTTGTTATTAACTCGTGTGAGTGATTATTGAGAAGCCAGATAAAATAGCTTCGATTCATTTTCTGAGGAAGGGCATGGCAGTCCTGGCACGGTGTCTACGATGCTTCAGCCATTCCACTGTGCACGGACATCCATTCACTTGGCCACTTTCTGTTTTTATAGTACAAATCATTTTAGACTTCTCTTTTGCTTCTATCCTTTATATGTGGGTTCTTTCATTTCTTTGGCCTAACTCCTCAGATTTGGATGGCTAGGTTGATGGGCCTATGCATTTAATAAGTTTCCAGAGGGTTTGCTAGTTACTTTCCGAAAATCTAGTTTTACAAGCCGAGTATTCGAGTGTGAGCTAAATTTACTTTTAACATTTTCCATGGCAAACTGATAGCTTACTGCTACCTTTGTCTGTACTTCTTTTACTGTTTATTTCATTTGGGCACCTTCTTTGTTTACTTGCTATTTAAATTTGCTATTTGGAAAATTTATTTATTATATCTTTGTCTGTTTTTCGACTTGGTTACCTTTTTCTTGACAATTTTTATGAGTTCTGAATATAGTATAGATATAAAAATGGTTTTACTCAATGTTTAATATATATAAGATAACCTTTAAGTTTTTACACTTATTTACTCTTGTGGTTTGTGGTGGGTGCATGTGTGTGTGTGTGTGTGTGTGTGTGTGTGTGTTTCATGGAATGAATATGAAGAACTTCTACCCCAGAGATCAAACTCAGGTTGTAAGGCTTGGTGGCAGGTACTTTTACCCACCAGCCTTCAAAATAATTTTTCTTTGAGAATGATGATGCTTTTTTGAAGACTTTAAAGCTGTGAATGAAACTGGAATGGGATGTGACTTTTACTAATCATATAGCTACTGTTGAAAGCCTCGAAGCAGCAGAGCTGGCTGGAAATGAGCAGGCTGAGTGGGTGTGGCTGTGGCTGCCGGTGACCCAGGGGTGGGGTAGTGTTTAGAGCCCAATGGCAGCAGCAAGAACTTGGAGGAGAGCAGTAAGCACACACGGTAAGATGAGAATGAGCATAGGCTGAAGGGTGGGTTGGAAGAGAATTTGGGAGCCAAATGATGCTCTGTGTGTGTGTATGTGTGTGTGTGTGGCAGGGCTCTTGCCAGCTGCCCAGATAAGATCTTACTGCCCAAGATGGCACCTTTTCTGTTTCTCCATCCCCTGGTGCCCTTCCTGGGCAATACTCTCCCAACCTTTGAGAAGTAACTGCTTCTATAAGGGTGTGTGATTCCACATGTTCATCCAACATCCTTAAATAACAAGTGGTACTGGAGCTCCATCTTCAAACAGAGAAAAGAACAACCAGGAGCCACGTAAGTGAGTTCACCCCAGAGGGACACAATGGATATGTCATTGTGGTCATGACACATTCTGATGCTCACCTTGCTGTCCTATGGCTTTGGCTGAAAAGATTCCCAAGCCTGTCCCTTAAACCCAGAATTCATACTCATGAAACCAGGATGGATTTAGAGGACATATACAGGTGCTCTGGGATCTTTAACATCATTCCCCACAGCCTAACAGCAATGGGTCAGGAGAGCAAGAACTAGGGCTGTGTGGGCCCTTGTGCTTTGTACTTAGCCCTGAGTTCCAGCGAGCACTGGAGAAAGTCAGAGCAGGTACAGACATGAAGCTGTACCACCCTGAAGTGCCTTTCCTGCTCCAGCTCAGGGTCATGAGTTTTTAGTAAGTACATATGTATGTATGTGTGTGTATTTTGTGTGTGTGTGTGTGTGCATATATGTGTATGCTGATGTGTGTATGTGCTAGTGGGGTGTGTGTGTGTGTGTGTGTGTGTGTGTGTGTGTGTGTGTATGCACGCACATACAGGCCAGAGGTCATTCTTGAATGTGAGTCTTCAGGTACTATCTACCTTATATTTTTGAGACAGGGTCTCTCACTAGCCTGGGGCTTGCTGATTAGGCTATATTGTGTAGCCAGCTAGTCTCAGGGAGCATCCTGTCTCTGTCTCCTCAGTCCTGGAGTTACAAGTGTAAGCCACTGTGCTTGGATTTTTGATGTAGGTTTTGAGGATCAACCTTAGGTCCTTATGCTTACAAGACAATAATTTACCAACGGAGCCCTCTCCCATTCAACTGGAAAGTAAATTCTTACCTCCTTCTGTAAAGTTATTGAAAAAAACTGCCGATATGTAAAATAATCATGAGCAACATGCCAAATGTTAGGAGTCTAGGTTTTGCTGAACTAATTTCACAGCCTAGTCTAACCTCTCTGGGTTTCAATTTTCCCTTGAGTTCATTACGTAGACAAGAATAACCCTAAACTTCTGATCCTCCTATATGCTGGTAATACAGTCATGTGCCACGACACCTGGCTTATGGGGAACTGGAGATGAGGGCTTCCTGCATGTTAGGCAAATATTCTACTAGCTGAGCTATATCTCCAGCTCCCAATCCTTTGATTTTAAATATCTATTGTTCTTTTAATTTAAACAGAAAATTTACATTTAAAATAAGAATATTTAATCTACTTTTATTTCTTCTTCCTTCATTTCTAGAAGGAGTCCCTAGGTAATATTAAATTCTAGAGCCACTCAGGGCAGGAGTTGACAGGGGTTCCATGCTCATTGGGAAGGTTGTAGTTCTGACTAAGATTTAACTAACAGAAGCTCACCAGAGCCCTAGAGGAATGATGCTGAGGACCTTTGCTTTCGTATGGGGATTCAGAGGTAAGGCTTTGTCCAAGAGGCAAAATCCAAGTCAGAACTCAATGGGCGAGTGTCAAGTATTGCTGATAGGTGTGCAGTGCCGTCCCTCTTGTGGAACCAAGACCAAAGCTGGTGTATGGCTCAGTGGAGTGTTACAGAGCTCTCCAAGTCAGGCCCGAGTGCTTCCTTACCAGCCTTTGTCTTTGGAGGTGAAGGCTTTTGTCTATAAAGACCTGGATGAAGGGTACGATTACTATAGGAACTTACACAGATTCTGTTAATACAGATGTTTTTGTGGAAGGTATGGTCTCTGCTGACTTGCCTGTTGAGCTAAGAGAAAGGATAGAGTACAGGCTATTAGGATAGAGGCAATGATGCCTTAAAAATTTTATGGAAAACTGTGTATATTTTGGATACAGGGAGGTGCTAATAATAAATTAGTGGTATTTACATGTGTCATAAGCATATAAAATAATTTAAGATGTCATTTTAAAAAATACTTATTAAATCATTTTGTTCCTAGGTGATTAGAAATTCTAGCCATCTCCCAAGAGACAGAATAGCTGAAGATTTTGTTTGGGCTCAGTGGGATATGTCAGAGCAGAGACTATACTACATTGAACTAAAGGTAAAAACTAGCCCATGGGTACCTATAGCTATGGAAAGAATATAATGTTGACATCATTGCTGTGTCAATATTTATTTATTTTCTGCATATGGATGTTTCCCTTGGATATACATCTGTGTGCCATGCCCTGTGGAGGGGAGAAGAGGGGGTTGGATTCCCGGGAACTAGAGTTACAGATGGTTAGGCGCCACCATGTGTGTACCAGGAATCTAGCCCAGGATCTCAGGAAGATCACCCAGTGCTCCTTCCCACTTAGGCGTCTGGCTAGCCCCTGCTATGGCTTTTAGTAACCACAGTGTCTTTAATGGGGCAGTCAGTGAGGACTTATTGCAGATAATGAACAGGTTTTCATTATTGTTTCTTGACTACGTTTTTCTCTTCAGCCTTTTTATTTTGGGGATAATATGCATTTCTTTTCTAGGAGTCAAGGAGTATCTTGAAATGCATCCAGTTTAGGGCAGATGAAAGTTTTAACTTAATGGTAAGTACATAGAATGATCAGTCCTAGGAAATTTTACTAGAGTTGATATCATTAGCAAAAATTTGGGTGTTTTGATATTGTACCAGTTACTTGCATGTTCAAATAACGTGGCTTGTGCTGTCACAAGGCCTCAGCTCTCTAACAAATGCAGAGCTGATACAGGTGACAAGGATACCATGCACAGGAGAATGTGTTTTTAAAGTAACCAACTAACAGAGGCTTAGAGGAAGGCAATAGGTGTGATCCGGAGTAGATCACTCTAAGTGGTTGCAAGTCATTTGACTCAAAAGCAATCATGAACAGAATGGGTTTGAGGAAGAAAGTCTAAGTGTATAGTTTAGTAAGTACCCAGCATCACCTTGGAAAAGCTGTCGGGGTTAGTCTGCCTATGGGAAGTCGCCTCTTATGTCTTTATCTGGGATGGGCAGTATTTCCTTCCTTTCTTAGGACCAATGTTGGTGTCAAGTACATATTGGTTTCACACTATTACAAGACTTTCTTATCATTTCCTGCTCCATTTTTAGCTCAACCACTCCAAAAGACATCCCAGGCTCCCTTCCTTCCACAACTATCTATGGCTTGTGAAAGGTTGCAGCTTTCAATCATCCTACTACAGTATACACTCTGTTGGTGATATTCAAGTTAAAGGCTGCGTTAGCCTTGCAGGGAAGCATACACTGGCCATGTCTGTAAACACCAGGATGTTCCCAGTGTACTTCGGGGTGTGGGTCTAGCCTCTGGAGGTGATGGTTAAATGGACTCTTTACCACCAGGACAGCCTTGCACTGGCAGTTTGCTTTGCATTCACAACCATCATCATGTAATGGCTTTTTTTTTTTTTTACTTAATCCTTTGAGATTATAATATATTTAAAATCCCCCCTTCCTTCCTCAATCTTCTCTAAATTCATGGCCTCTTCTTACATTCACTTTTAGTGTATGTGTATATGAATATGTATATAGATGCATATATATATTTATATTTGGTCTGTATGTTACTTATTTGCATGTTTTCAGGGATGAGCATTTGTCACTGAACAACCCAACCATGTGCTATTTTCTGGGGAAGGTCTGTAATTTCTGTGATGATGCCATTTTTAATTCTGTGATGATGCTTATATCATCCTCATTGGTTTTTTTTTTTTTTTTAACAGTTTGAAATGCCCTTGGACATATCGTTAAGTGGCTTGAGATTTAAGTAAGTCATCATACAATGTTAAATTTCATAGACATTTATAGGTAGCAAAATGATGACAGCTTTTCCTAATTGTGGTAGGTAGACACTCGGACAATCTGATATTCTGTGCATCTACTTTAAGATTTTATTATTTTTATTTTACGTGTGTGGATGTTTAGCCTACATATATGTCTGTACCACATGTGTAAAGTGTTTGCAGAGACCAGAAGAAGGTGTCGGATCCCCTGGAACTGGAGTACAGGCAGCTGTGAGCTGTTTTGTGTGTTCTGATTCTCAAGCCTGGGTCCTTCAGAAGAGCCCTGGTGCTCTTAACTGACGAGCCCTGCCTGGCCCCTCGTGAATCCATCTTTAATACTCCCATTCTTTACAGTCTATAAACTGATCTCATAAGCACGGAGACAGGATTAAATGTACAAAGTCAACTGTGTTAATTTTCTTAGCCATGTTTTTCTGCAGGGCACCTGCATTTATTTTGATGTGTGGAAGTGCTTGGCTCCTTGTGATTAAACAGAGCGGGTTTATGAGCCCGTGTGAATGCATTCAGATCAAACATCAAAATGCTTTTCTTATTGCCAACAAGAGGTCACAGGTCAACCCACTTATAACTCAGCCCAGTCTCTTGTTATATTTTTTATGTTTTCCTCTTTACACAAAAGGCAAGACTTTAGAGTACTTAACATGTACTAAAAGCTACAGCATTAGAAAAACCACAATAAGACAAAACATAGAACATCAAAGGCCAGAAGAAAAGAATGAGTAATGGCAGTCTTAATCTGTTCAGTATTTCACAAGCTTTATTTAAACATATATTGATACCTAATTGTCCCTATTTTGAAACATAGTATTATATTTTAGATAATACTACTATAAATGAAAAAAATTACAAAAACATACGTTGTGAGTAATATCATTTTCTGTCTATTGCCAGGCCCACACCTCTAAGCACTAGTTATATTTTCAGTCACTGTTTTATGTTATTTAACAAACATTGTTTGCTGAAATGTATATGTAGGAAGCGTTTCTCTACCTCTGTGTGTAGTAGTGCTTCTAGCATGTGTGAGAGGAGTCTGGTTTTTAATGTGTTCAATAATTTCTTTCCCTTTGTAATCTCAGACTTGTCAACTTTGGATATGACTATCATCAAGACCGTGAGAAGCTATGCAATCAGCCTTCTCTCTGCATTTTTACCAACCATACAGGTAGAGTTAGGATCATGCTTACCAATGTTTATTGGAATTTGTATACAAGTTCTATGTAATTTGTATAGAACTTGGGTTCTATAGAAAAGGCCATTATGGTTTAATATGTGGACAATATTGTTAAATAAACTGTTATTTATAAAAGTATTATTAAGTAAAGAAAGAAAATGAATTATAACAGCCACATTATTATAAAAATCAAGTGGATATTACACATACATTCATAGGCCAAACCAGTATAATTCTACCCTTTTCTGTCACTTCCATTATAATTATACATATATATATGTTTTTATATATATATATACATATATATATATACATATATATAATATATATTGTATTTATGAAAAAACATCACCAACAGGGTTATTGTTCTAATAGGTTTTATTGGTATTGTTTTAATAGAGTGGTTATATTCATATTTATTCAAAGCAAAATTTCCTATGGAGATGGAAATGCTTTCTGTGCCCGCCTTCCTGATGTATTGGGTTCTAATTATTATTATTATTAATTATTATTATTATTTAACCTTTTTGGCCTGTATTATATGTCTGGAGGGGATTCTTTCACCTTGTGGGCTCCAGCATTGAGTTCACGTCGGCAGGCTTGGGGCAAGTCTTTTACCTGTGGAGCTCTCACTGGCCCAGGTTTGACCTTTAAACCCACGTCCCTGGGTTTAAATGCTATGTCATGGCTGCTGTTGTAGAAGGCAGAGCTTAACACATTGCTCTTTATATAGAGAACACAGAGAGGGGCAGGGTGGTTGGAAAGGTGCATGTGAGCAAACTGTGCTATATGCCTGTGCAGTGTTGGGGTCTGGGAATCACTGCACAAGCTACTCAGACAACTGATCTCAGGCAAACAGGGATGGCTTATTGAACGCCACACCCCAAGACTGATCAGGGACATAGGTCAGACTTGAGAGCCAATTGTGACCTTGAGTGAAGATCCTATAGGGCTTTTTGAGCCTGAGATCTAGAAACATCTGTGCTAAGTTATTCCATTAATCAGGATTTAGGGATAGAGGACTTCCCTAGGAACATGTCTTTGTTGTTTACTTCTCCCACTCCCATTTGTTGGGATATTCAACTGTGGCAGGGGACTTACCTTGTCTAACATTCGTGTCTTAACTTGCCAATCAGGATGTTTTATTCCAAATAGCTTCTCGTATTGGTGCAGGTGTCTCCCTTATGTTGGGGTCCACCTCAGGGGCAGCTTATAAAGACAAATATCTTAAGAGCTTATACATAAGTGCAGAAAGTGCTGCTGGCTGGTTGGTTCGGGTCCAAGCAGTTCTACTGACTTCTATTGTGATTGGTTTCCAAGAGCACAGAATACAACAGAATATGTAATCAACTTGGGCATGAAAAAGTTCCTAGAAACAGTGGAAACAATGTATTAAAAAGTTTCCTTATAGTATTAGTAATAGTAAAAAATGGCAGGCTAGACAGGCAACAGTTACCTAGGCTTTAACATTCCATCTAGGCCTTTTACCTGTGTCTTAACATATAGAAACAATGTCACAGTGAGGCCTGCCCTGTGTGTCATTAATACACAGTGATAATTATAACACAAGGCAGTCACTGTGGCTGCTGGATGGAGAAAGGCGAGAGGAGGTAAGAGAAGGAGGTCAAGTTCAGATGAGATCAGAGTCACATTTGAGACAATGGGTCTTGAAGCATACTGGGCAAAGAATATAGAGGGATAGATGGGTGTGTTGTATCTCAGAGATGCCTTCCTGTAACGAGGTAGAGAGGAAAGGTCCTCGGGTTTCTGGCATCCACAGGTGAACACTGATGACATTTTCAAGTATAGGAGCTTTGGTGGGACTCGGGACAGAAGATCATGGGCTTCTTCTGAACATGTTAACTAAGAGACCTTGAACAGAGAAGAAGGGTCAGGGGTGATGATGGATACGTGTGGGAGTTGTCAGAATGTGGAGAGCATTTGAGAGAGACCTCGGGAGGAGGAGGAGACGGTGAGAAGGTGAGGTGTTGAGGAATAATATCTGGGAGCTTAAGTTAGGAGGAGTGCGCAACTGGAAAGGGAAAGAGAATGTCTTATGAGGAGAGAGCCAAGCAAGCATTTGTCAGGACCCAAAGGCAGAGCACAGCCTCTCCCAGGAGAAGGGCCAACAGTGTCTTGAGGGGTGGAATTCCCAGGGGCTGGCCTGTGAGCCACCTCCTTGGACAACTGGAGGGAGATCTGGGTTCTACTGAAGTTGAGCATCACAAAGAGATAGAAAAAGTCCTAGAAGCTTGTGAGAGAGGCAGTAGCAGAGGGTAGAATAGAGATTTAGGGAATTTTTTTTTTTAACTCTGGTTATTTAAATGCTCACAGGATATATTTAGTTGGGAAGGAAAATGGGATAAGTCCTTTTTTTCCCCCCACTTTTTTTTTATTAGATATTTTCTTAATTTACATTTCAAGTGCTATCCCGAAAGTTCCCTGGCAGAAAAGACTGATAGATTTTTGATGATGGGAGGAATGAGACCGGGGACTCCCAGGGATGTACTGGGTAGGCGCTTTCCTGCCTCCTTGGCTGTTGGATATAAACAACCACTTCATGCTTTAAATCTCTGTGGATTTCCCCTTTTTAATTTACTCAGAGGAACTCATGAACAGTAGCAACCATAATATACAAAAGGGCTACTACAACTTATTTAATAACATATTGGGTTCATGTGGTAGGAGATGAGGAAGCATCTCTTCCTTTCCTTTCCTGGCAATGTGTAAGAGGGTAGAAAATGTACCTTGTTCAGTCAGCTTTGCAGTAAAGAACATAAGTTTGTTTCAAACAAACTCCCAGAGTTAAGATGAAAGAGCTGGTGAAGCATTTTGTTGCTGTTGTTTTGGAGTAGTAAGTTGCCAGTTCTCATATCTTTCTTCAATTAGGTCTAAAACTGAATTCTTACCTCTAAAAATTGTGATGTAGCTTTGCAGGTTGGTGAAAGAATCCTCCCTATAGGCCAGAATAAATAGAAAACAGGTTACTTAGTGTACTGCAAGGAGAGTAGTTGGTTTGGCTGTGACAGAACCGTGTGTGGGTGGTGGGCTGCAGTGTCTCCATTTTGGGGGAAATTAGCCCCTTGAAAATGGGAGAAGTTCTGTGGTCTGGGGTTGCAGATAATTTTGCTTGGCTGGGCTGTTCTGTTGTTTACTGTTTGGGGAGAATGGCGCCATGATTTTTTTGTTTGGGGAAGCTTTCTGGACCAAGCTTCCCTTTCTAGTTTCCCCATTATGGCCTTTCTTCCGCTGAGATCTACTTCTGGGAGTGGGGAGATGGCTCAGAGGTTAAGATCACTCACTGCTCTTCCAGAGGTCCTGAGTTTAAATCCCAGCAACCACATGGTGGCTCATAACCATCTGTAATGAGATCTGATGCTTTCTTCTGGTGTGTCTGAAGACAGCTACAGTGTGCTTACATATAATAAATAAATTAATTAATTTAAAAATAAATAATAAATTGTTGGGCTGAAGCAAGTGGGACCAGAGCAAGAAGGAAGAAAATAAAAGATTAGAGAGAAGTCCAGAGTTGCCTCACACAGACCTGGTTCTGGGATAGTGTAGGTCTGGGCCATGAAACCAAGATGCATGGCTTGAGAAAGGAAGAAAGGCAGGCAGATAGATTGAGGGCCCATATGCCTGTTACTTCTACCTTCCTGTTAAGGGCAGCAATGTGAAAGTGATAGACAGCTGTTCACCATTACTCAGCCCCCACTCCCAAGCTGTGCAGCTACTGACTTCATCTAGACTTCTTTGTCCTGAACATCACTCTAGGAAGTGAAGCTGGGTGCGGTTCAAGGAATGAAAGGCTAAAACCTGGGTGGACCAAGTGCAAGGGTTCTTGTCAGGGCCACCTGTGAATCACCTAAGGCTATGAATTTATACAGACTTTTCTAGTAACTCTATGGCCATAGGAAGGCCCGTCAGACTTCACTTAAAAGAAACTATTCTCATTGCTTCCTTCTCTGATGGTCAGCCATGAGTATGGCTGGGAGTTGTGGTTAAATTATCTCAGGAGATCTAAGTTAGCGGCCTTTCTGTGCATCACCTGTTGAGGGGCAGAGTAAGGGGACTGAACCCCCTTCTTCCTGCTCACAGGATGGCAAGTTCTCAGAATCAGGCCAGTGCTGGAACATTTGATGGGGCCTTTTAATAACTGTTCCAATGAGATAATTTCCCTTGGAAAACTTGTCTGTAATAGTTTTCATTGTCTAACCGGTTCTCAAAGGCTAGCCAGTGTGGAGATGTTATCTTCATCAGTGATGAATATTTACTAAAAGTCTCTGGATATTACATTAAGAATGTATTTTGTTTCTTCAAACTGTGACTTCCTCCCACTTATAAATAGCAGCCAAATGATTCTGGAGCAGTAATCATAGCTGCTAACATTTAGAGCCAGATATAAGTATTTTTGCCAGAGATTTATATAGATTATTGGGTTCTCATAGAAGAACCTTATAAGTGGTTTCTATATTTTCTTATTTTTATTTTCATTAATTCGTTAATAATCTCATACACTTCAATCAGCCATCATCCTCTAACCCCTCTCTGATCTATGTCCACTACCCAACTCTTCTCCTTTCGTCTCTTAAATGCAGCAGGTCCAATTTCTGTTGTCAAACTACCCTTGGATATGGAACCTGGCCTAGAGTGTGGTTGGTAAACCAGGTATCACACTGTAAAGGAAAAGTAGCTTGACCTCTCTTAGAAGCTATCAAATGCCAACAGCTTCTTGGCTGGCTGGGTGGAACCTCGTGGTACTCCTTCCCCTTCACTCTGGAGTTTTGTTGGGTTTGAGCTACAGGTCTTGTGTATCTTGTGCAGTCATGGGAGTTAATATGTACAGCTGCCTTGTTGGGTTTAGAAAAAACAGTTTCCTCAAAATCACCCACCATCTCTTCCTCATAGGACCTTGCATCTTCTGCAAAGAGCCGTGAATCTTGTGAGGAGGAGTGTGATATAGACCTCCCACTTAGGACTGAACATTCCACAGTCTCTTAGTTGTCGTAAACTAGCTACTTGTAGGTCTGGGTGGCAATTACTATCTTTTTAAAAAAATATTTATTTTTTTATTAGATAGTTTCTTTATTTACATTTCAAATGTTATCCCCTTTCTTGGTTTCCCTTCCAAAAACCCCCTATCCCTATCCCCCTCCCCCTGCTCACCAACCCACCCTCTCCTACTTCCTTGCCCTGGCATTCCCCTACACTGGGGCATGGAGCCATCACAGGACCAAGGGCCTCTCCTCTGCTACATATGCAGCTGGATGTATTTTTTAAATGTACATATGAGGAAACAGAGGCTTAGAGAATTAACAGCAAAGGCAAAGAGCTTCATAGACAAAGAGCTTTGGAGACAGAGGGACAAAGCTAGAGGCAAAGCCAGCCTGCTGTGCTGAGTGAATTCTAGGCCAAGCCAGGGTTTCACTGCAGAACTCTAACAAAACAAAGCAAACCTGCTTCAGGGATGCTCAGCCAGGAAAGCCTATTTCAGAGTCTGAAGGAGTCTAAAATGTGAGGCGTTTGTTCTCCAGGCAATTTGAATGAAGGACCCTTAATGCGGAGCAGACCAAGTATAACATCTTCATTGTAGGCAACTGACATTAGCCACAGATACTTCAGGGAAAGAATACAGAGTTTTATATACTGAGAAAGAAGGGGAGGCGTCCTATTTGACAGGGGCCAACACTGTCAGGGCCCCAGCTTTGATGAGCTTAGCGTCACATACTGTATTGACTCTCATTGCTCATAGGAAAGGTCCATGGTTCACGTTTCAATGTTGCTTAAATAATACTGGATGTTTTCTTTAGGGATAACACAATTTAGATATCTGGGGTCCAGAGCTATGCGAGATGCCTTTTGGGGGACAGCTGGGTAAGACGGCAGTGTGTACACATTCACCAGAACTTCATGGCGGTGGGACCTTTTCTAGACTACTGCAGCTTCCCATATGTCTGATCATTTCCCACTCTTCATCACCTGCCAAAGTGTACTGCCTCTAACTGTGGATGCTAAATACTGACCTAAAATTTCATAGCAGCTTGATAATATCCCTTTGTGAAATTAGGAATAATCTATAAAGTAAGATGAAGGAAGGACCTCTAAAGGGATAGAAGTAGGTGAATAATGGCTCAGGAAATTTAGGATGCAGACTATTTAAATACTGTCTTTTCCCAGGGAGTTTGTGTGTGTGTTACAGCCCAAAGTCTGACTCTCGGGAAGAAACCACGTATTCAGTGTTCTACCTCCATAAAGGTAAGGTTCTATGTATTCAACTTTATGTTTACATTTTACTTTTTCCAAGTAGTAACAAATGAAGTTGTAAAGAACTTAACATCTAGTAAACAATGTTATCAGTATATTTTATGGTTAACTGTATAGATATGTTTTATGAAGAAATTCATTAATGGTAAATAGTAAAATAGATAATTTCTATATGTTTTTATACCAGGCTGTCATTTGTTCTAGACTATAGACCATTTCTAATGAATGTATTTACCAAAGTGTGTTGGTTTGCCATTTAGTTATTACTAATTGGAACATTATCTATAGCTTTAATTTACATGGTTACTTACATAGGGGTTTAGTTAAAAACCTTCTATGCTCTCAGATATAAATATACTGTCACTCCAGGAGATGCAATGTGGTCAGACTAAGATACTGATTTCACATGTCTGTGTCCTGTGATGCTGATATGCTACACTTTGGGGAGTGGGGTGAGCTGCCAGCCCCTGCCACTCCTGCAGTCCTGCATGGCCTGCAATGGTTTTAGTCTGAACCATGCTAAGGAGGATTTTTGTATGTTTGCTTAATTCCTCAAAATTTATAATTGTGCCAGACATAGTGGTATATACCTTTGATTTCAGCACTTAGGAGGCAGAGGCAGGAGGATCTCTGTGAATTCCAGGCCAGCCTAATCTACAGAACAAGTTCCTGGCTAGCCAGGCCTGTTATAGAGAGACCCTGTCTAAAAAAAATAAAATTTTTTTTTGTATTTGTTGCGTATATGTTGTGAGCGTGGTTAAAACTTTTTTAAAAATGGAATTTCTGTCCCAGTTTTTATTTTCTGAGACAAGCCACATAAAAGTTTAGAATCCCTCAGTCTGATGTTACTAAGGTGATAAAGATGCAGGCAAAAAAGTTTAAGAATTTTTTTTTGTTTGTTTTTTCGAGACAGGGTTTCTCGGTATAGCCCTGGCTGTCCTGGAACTCACTTTGTAGACCAGGCTGGCCTCGAACTCAGAAATCCGACTGCCTCTGCCTCCCAAGTGCTGGGATTAAAGGCGTGCACCACCGCGCCCTGCTATTTAAGAATTTTTTAATGCAATAACTAAAAGTACCTTCAGAACTAGAAGCAGACCTATTTTTAAGTACTGTAAGCTTGTATGAGACACTTTTATGTGTTTCTAACAATTAACTGACCAAGCCAGCTCAGTCAGTTAATAGGTTCTTCAGCTCAGGAGTGAGGAATAAAAAGAAAAAAAGACAATTAGACTACATTGTAGCGTGACCCCAACCAGTTCTGAGACTGTGGCAAGTTTGGTTTTTTTTTTTCCCAGTCTGCTTTTGTACCACTTTAAGTACATGCAAAATGATAATATCAGTTGTGGGTTGAGGAAAGAGCAATTCAATAAACAAAATCACCTTTCTAGGGGCTAGTCAGGATTACCAAGACAAAAGGAATGCCACACAGCCTCCACAGGGGCCGCTCTGGTCTTTGCATTAACTCAAATGTAAATGTTCTTTATCTGGGCCTATTTCCTGAGGCCTGGCCCAAAGTCAGATCTGTCTTGAGCTTACTTCTTTTGTCCCGGCCAGGATGTCAAATTACTGCCAAGTGTCTAGAAACAAGCAAGTGGCCCAAAAAGCTCTCTACAATTAACATTTTGAGTCCAATCAGCCAGAGGTCAGAGGAATAGAGCGAAGTCAGAATCAGTTGCACAGGTAACTCACTCCCCTTTCTAGCTAAAGGTCGGAGTGTGAGCTGGAGACATCTTAGAGGGTTGGCAAAACTGTCATGTGTAGAAATGAACCCTGCGACCCCTCTATCTTAGATCATTGAGTAGACCCCACTCGACCCTACCCTCCCTACACAATCCATCCCTGTGGTCTGGGTTTCTGCCTGAGCTGGAACACCTGTTCTACTGTGACTACCCTCAGTCACAGAAGACGGTCCACCTTAGTGGCTTTTGGAGAGTGAAGGCAAGCCTTAGCTTACTGGGGAATCCCCAATCGTGAACCATGCAGAGCTGGAATCGATGCAAAAAGCAAGAGGAATTCATCGTTCCTGTGCACTGGGGTCATCCCAGACCCGAAGGAGAGGCACGGTCAGCGGAGAGTTTTTATATGGTTTCCAGGGCTGGAATAGAGCATCAGCAACAAGGCACAATATGATTGGAGGAACAATGTGCCCTTTAAACTGATTGGTTTTAGGGAATGAGGTAGTAGAGTCTCTCCCTTCCTGCCTACATACTCTCTGACCTGTCTCTTCCAGGAGGGGAGGGGTGCAGTGGAATTTTGGAAAATTCCAAAGCTCTGAGCTGACTTCTTCATTACCCCGTTTTTTTGTTTGTTTGTTTTGTTTTGTTTTGCTTTTTTTGTTTGTTGTTTGTTTTGTGCAACCTTCAATCTTGAAGCTATTGCTGGTATTCTGATAGCTCATACTCCTGTTCTTTTATATCTAGTTCTTTGTATCTTCTGCTTTAAGATTATTAGCTGTACTGTACCTTTGTGCAACCAAGCAGTTCAAAATGTAGGGGCCAAAAGTTAGCAATAGTAGAACAATTAGGTGTCTTAACAAGGTGGGTATGAGGGTGGTTAACCAAGGGGAGGAGTTAAACCAAGACTCGAACCAGCCGTGATTCTGTTTTCTCTCCTTCTGTCGCTTGGCTAGCCCTTCTCTCACCTTGGCCATTGACTCTTTAACAACTCCAGAATGGTCTATATAAAAGCAACACTCCTCTCGGGAGGCAGAGGCAGGCGGATTTCTGAGTTCGAGGCCAGCCTGGTCTACAGAGTGAGTTCCAGGACAGCCAAGGCTACAGAGAAACCCTGTCTCGAGAAACAAAACAAAACAAAAAAACAAAAACAAACAAACAAAAAAAGCAACACTCCTCAGCTAAAGCCCTCCTATTCTGTAGTACTTCTTCTGACAATGAAGTCAGTGATTCCCTTTTTCCCTTTTTTTTTTTTTTTTTTTTTTTGAGACAGGGTTTTTCTGTATAGCCCTGGCTGTCCTGGAACTTATTTTGTAGACCAGGCTGGCCTTGAACTCAGAAATCCGCCTACCTCTGCCTCCCAAGTGCTGGGATTAAAAGCATATGCCACCACTGCCTGGCTCAAGTCAGTGATTCTTGAAGGTGACTGACGGAAGTTTCTATTTTCTCTACATGTAAGTCAATGGCTGCCCTCAGACTGTCATAATTTCCCCCTTGTAAGATCAAAGAGGAGGTCCTGGTGGCTGCCCTGGCCACCCCCAATCTCAACAGAAAAGAGACAGTGAGTGCTGTAACAGGTTTGGTGGATGGGCACATAGGACAGGGGAAGGAACCAGAATCCAAAGGTACCACCAGACAGTCATGATCAAGGTCAAGTGACCTTGAGTTTGAGAAGATTGTCCATTTTCTGTGAATCTCTGGGGAGTGGGGTGTCTGCAGGTTTCACATGGAAAGCGTGTACCCAGGCTGCAATACCATCCACCTTGAGGGGTGTGGGAGTGGCTAGCAGTGTCAAGAAGGGTCCCTTCCACCAGGGTTCCAGCAACTGTGCCGATGCCTCCTTACATAGATCCAGTCACCAGTCTGGAAGCGGCAAGGGGTCTCTGGCATCCCTGGAGCGTTTAAGGTAGACACTTTTGGGACAAATCTAATGTTGTAGGATACCTCCTGGGAGGGCCCAGTGGACACCAAGGGAGTTGGGGTACAAACAGGATCTCAAAAGGGGTCAGGTTAAAATGGTAGGGGGTGTTCAGGGCCAAGGGGAGGGGCACCAACCAGTCTGAGCTAGTCTCCAAGATCAATTTAGTCAATGTCTCTTGTAGGGGTTCTGTTTATTTTTCTCTACCTGCCCTGAACTCTGGGGACATTACACACAATGAGACTTCCAATTAGTCCCCAATATCTCTGCCAGTCACTGACTTACCTTAAGAGACAAAAGTAAGACCATTGTTCAATTCAATTACCTGGGGCACTCTGAACCTCTGGAAAATTTTCTTCTATTATCTTCTTAGCTACCACAGTAGCTGTTTCCTGCTTGATGGGGAATGTCTCAACCCATCCAGGGAAAACATCTACAAACACTAGAAGGTATTTGTAACCATATTTTCCTGGCTTAACTTCTGTAAAATCAACCTCCCAATATACTCCAGGCTGTTCTCCCCTAGGTCTGCTGCCCTGTTTACTCTTACCTGCATACGCATTTACTTGCTGGCATACCTTACACCTTTCTGCTATCTTTCTGGCCCAGAACCTGGGGTCTATGTGTGTGTGTGTGTTATACACAACACACACACACACACACACACACACACACACACACACACACATCTGTGCATTTGGCCTAGTAAGTCTTTTGCTTGCTTTTGGGGAGTATAGTTCTCCCTTCTTGTGTGTGCCATTGTCATTCCTTCTCTTGGTAATAGTTGGTAGGGTGGCTAGCAATCTGCGTCCTTTCTTTTTTCATATATTTTAAGTGAAGCCATCTCTTAGTCCAGTCCCATTTCCAGCAGGTGTCTCTTGAAGGCTCATAACTGGGATAGGGTCCTGCATAGCCACTTCTTGAGCCACTTGACCTGCTTCGTTATTGCCCTGGGATACTAAGTCTCTTCCTTCTGACGTCTTGGGCAATGGATAATACTCACAGTTGCTGGCTTCATCTGATCCAAGATTTCCTGCTTGTTTATTTCTTTTCCCTCTAATATGAGCAGTCCTCTCTCTTAGTATATAGCCTTGTGGCATAGGCTGTGGCAAAGGCATATCTGCTATCTGTGCAGATGTTGATCTTTTTGCCTTCCCCCAGGTCTAAGTCTTTGGTCAGAGCTATCAGCTCTGCCTTTTAGGTTGACGTTCCTGGAGGATGTGGTTCTGCCCAGACCACCTGGTGCCCATCCACAATGGTGGCCCCTGCCTTGCGTTATCCCTTCACCAGGTAGTTGCTGCCATCAGTGAACCAGGTCACCTCAACATCAGGGAGCAGCTGATCTGACAGGTCCTTTCGCCATCCCTGGTCCTCAGCTAGAATTTGCTGGCAATCATGAGCTGGTGGGTTGAGATTGTGGTCAGGTAACAGAGTGACTGGGTTAAGGGCCACGGGTGATGTGAAGGTCACCGGATCTGAATTTAGCAGCAGAGTCTGATAATGAGTCATGCAGGCGTTGGTCAGCCATTGGTCCAGGGGCTGGCAAACAATGGCGTGTCACGAGTCAGGTTCTGCCCCAGACTCAATTTATCTGCATCTTTAACTAGACCCGCCACCGCCAGCCACTATCTATAGGCAAGGAGGCCACCCAGCAGTGACAGGGTCTAAGTTCTTTGACAGATAGGCAACTGGGCGCTTCCAGGAGCCCAGCCACTGAGTGAGCACCCCCTTGGCTATCCCTCTGTTCTCAGAAAGGTCTGCTGGCATCAGGCAGACCTAGAGCAGGGGCCTCCAGCAGAGCCTGCTTAATTTCATCAAAAGCCTGTTGCTCCTCTTCCTCCCAATGGAAGGCTGTCCGTTTTTAGTCAGGGAGTAGAGGTGGGCAGGGCAGCCAATTCAGCAAACCTTGGGATCCATAGCCGGCAGAACCCAGCCGCGCCCGGGACTTCCCGTACCCAGGACTTCCCGTGCCTGCTTGGTGCTCTGCGGAGCAGGGATGTGCAGGATGGTCTCCTTTCGAGCCATCGCTGGCCATCTTTCAGCAGGTAGCCCAGATAACTTTTCTTTGGCTGATTTGGGCCTTCTTGGCTGAGGCTCTGTATCTCCAATCTTCCCAGCTCCTCCAAGAGGCATTTAGTCCCCTCTAGACAGTCCTCCTTAGTCTTGGGCCCCAGGTTTCTTCACAGGCAGGAGGGGAGTATTCCAAGCTGATTGGCACTTCTGCAGGATCCCTTGCTCTGGGAGCCTGGTAATGTGGGGCCTGATTCTGTCCTGGGCCTCCCTCAACAGCAGATACTGGCACACAAACACTGGGGAGGCTTGAGCTCTGAGCTCCTCATGGATGCGGGACTGGTTGGTGGCCCTCCCCATCCCTGCCATCTCAGCTGGGGCCTGGGTAAAGGCCTCGAGCCACCAGTCTAGGTCCTTGGGTACCCCGTTCGAGGTCTCAAACCTCTTTCTCTGCTCCTTTTCCTCCTCCGTCTCCCTGTTCTGGTAGACTTTCTCAGCAACCTGCACTAAATCCCTCAACCACTTGTCCTGTCTTCTAGCCTGATGCTTTTTCCTGATATCTCTACTAGCCTGGTCTATAAAAGCCATTGTCATAGTAGTTTTATGCTGTTTGCTGGTGGGGTCATAGGGTGTATATTGGTGCTCTAGAAAGGCTGTGGGCAACTCATCTGGTCTCTGCTTAACCTCACATACCTTCGTCAAATTTGTGGGTCGTCATGCAGCCCCCCTCCCCCTTGAGACCTGCCAGTGGAGTCTGGTGGTGGATCTTTAGGTCCCTCTTACTTTTTGTCATATTAAAGTTCCAGTCAGGTCTAGTCAGGGAAAGCCCACTGTCCATGACAGCCTGGTCAATCGATGGTGACCCTGTTTCTGAGGGGGTATTCTTTCTGGCTTCTGGCTTCCTGTGTTATAAATAAAACAGTCTCAAAGAGATTAACCGACTGTTTGGGGGTTTGGCCTTCCAGTTGAACAAATTGGCCAAAGAGAAGAGCGAATATTGCATAGCCTGATTGTCCTTTTCTAGAGGCCCATATGCCCTTAGTGGGAAAGCCACCATGGTATCAGGGGACGTGGCTCACAGACTTTGTGTCCCCATCTAGGACTGGGAAGTTGGGAGTCTCCTCCCGCTTCTACCTCTGGTAAAGGGGGGGTGCAATGGCCCTGGTCCCATATGGGCTGAGGATCCCAGAACCAGTACTGGTGCTGGCAGAGCCATGGGGGCAAGGGTAGGGAGATATGGATGAGGAGGGTGTTGGAGCAACAGGTCCGCTGGTGAAGGGTCTTGGAGGATCAACTTCTCAGGCCTGGAAAGGTTCTTCATTCCTCCCATGCTTCCTTCTTCCTGACAGCCAGAACCTGTGCAGTGGGTCTTGGGGAAAGAAAGGTTTTTAAGAGGGGTGTCCTCCACTAGATTTTCCCAAGTAACTATATAGAGCACTTGGTCTGGGTGCTCGAGGGATCCTGGCTTAAAGACTTTCTCCTCTCCTGCTTGATCACCTGTAATTTGAAGGTTCCTACGGGTGGCCACCCTACTCTGAAAGTGGGCCATTCGGAGGAATAGAGAGTAACTAACTTGTTCTTCTCCTCTTTTCCTAACTTCCCTCCAGTAGTTAACTAGGCTGTTTAAAGGGGTAGATTCAGTTTGTCCCATGTCTAAAGATGTTGTCAGTCCAAGTCCAAGAACATAGAAAAAGATAACCAACACCAACAATCACAGAGAAGACCATCAACACACAGTTCAACTCTTCCAGGGGCACAGTTATAGACAGTTAGTCCCTTCCACGGAGGCAGGACAGGGTTGGCCAGCCAGCTCCAGCCGTGCTGAGACAAAACAGGCACCCCTACCAGTATAGCAAGAGCCAGATAAAGCAGGTTATAGTAAGACTCGGCTTCTGTCATTACTGTCTTGCCATTTCCAAAAGGAGCAGAGTCCTCTCAACCCCCTTCCGGGGCCTGAAGCGTCCTTCAGTCCCCCTTGGTCGTGACTTTAGGTCATGTCTACTTGACTGCACAAGGCACCATAGGCTCAAACAGGAACCATGGTAAAGGCTCAAGACCTCCGATTTGCCACTCCAGTGTCTTCCCACGAGGAGTCAGATTCCCCACCAAAGCACCAAATGTAAAACTCTGGCAAGCCTTAGCTTACCTGGGACCCCCTGAGTGAACTATGTGGAGCCAGAATCGATGTAATAAGCAAGAGGAATTTATTGTTCCTGTGCACTGGGATCGTCCCAGACCCAAAGGAGAGACAGCAATCCCCAGCGGCCTGTTCCATGAGTTTTTTAATGGTTTCCAGGGGTAGAATAGAGCATCAGCAACTAGGCACAATATGATTGGTGGAACAGTGCACCCTTTGAACTGATTAGTTTAGGGAATGAGGTAGTAGAGGTTTACTCAGCCTCTCCATTCTGGCCTATGTGCTCTCTGACCTGTCTCTTCCAGGAGGGGAGGGGTCCAGTGAAATTTTGGAAAATTCCAAAGCTCTGAGCTGACCTCTTCAAAGGCACATAAATTCTAGAAGCCAGCAGGCACTTGCCCTGTCTGTGAGACTGTTATAAACCATGAGGTCAGTCTGAGCCATTCATTTCTGAGCATAATTTTCTCTGGCTTCATGCTCTTCATTCACAGGATACAGAAAGACCTTCACTGCAGCTCCTGGAAGTGCTGACTCACAGGTCACCAACGGCATCACTTTCCTCAACCTTGGTGGGTATTCTGGTTTGTTCTTCTGTTGCTGTGGCAAACACACTTCCAAAAGCAACCTGTGTGAAAGGCTTTATTTCAGTTAACAGGCAGTTGTCATCAGGGGAGGTCAAGGACAGGAGCAGAAGCCAGAGCTGAGACAGGAATGCTGCCTACTTACTGGTTTGCTCTCACTCATGGTCTCTCCCTCTTTTGGATCATGCTCAGCATGCTTTCTTATGCCTCCTAGGCCTACTTGCCTAGGGGATGTACCTCCCACAGTGGACTGGGCTCTCTTACATCAATTTTTAATCAAGAAAATGCCCCCCCACACTTGCCTACAGGCCATTCTGATCTAGGCAATTCTTTAGTTGAATTAGATCCCCCTTTCCAAGTGACTCTAGTTTGTGTCAAGTTGATAATCAAAATAATCAACACAGTGGTTATGACGACAAACCTCTCTCCACTCTGTCTTTTCAATGTAATGCTCTGTTCAGTGGCTGTCCTCTACTCCATGATGCCACTTTTTCCATCTCTCTGAGATACATACAGCTTATGGTAACTGTCAGTGACCCTTTTAAGTCTGAAGGGAGAAGGTTTTCACTGTCACACACCCATCTCATTCAGCTGTTGGAGTTGCAATCAGAGACCCCGAGCTGTGAGCTTTCCTATATCTTTGGAAACACTCCATAAAACACCATTTATTAATATACAAATGACCATGAATAAGATGTCCCCTAAGAACCTGTGGGAAATTGTATGTCATGTTTTCCCTGGATTCTAGAAGGAGAATGCCCATTAGAGAGTTGTCTGTCTGTTCCTGCTAACTGTAAAAGTGATTTATGGACAAGCTTAAGTGAATTGTTTTTTTCTAAGTAAATATAGTGAAAGGAACCTTAGTAGCAGGTCTGAGCATATCACAGATTCTGTAAGTGAAGACCGTGCAGAAAGAGTTTCCTGAATCTTCGAATGAAATCAGCTTTCCCTGCTATGTGGAAGGTGGGGCATGAAGCATAAGATGTGAGTGACAGCAGCTCGGGGACCTGCTCACGTAAGAGGGACTCAGGATTTAAAGAAGGAAGGCTTTGGGTTTATGGCACACGTTCTTTAGTGTGTTTTCCCAACACTGCTTGCTGGTCCATCTGCTTCTGTGGCAAAGGTTTGGCAAACTGGGGTTGAGGAAACTGGGAGATGGAAAAACTAAAGATAAGCCCTCCAAATTAAATGATACTAATGGTGAGGTTAAGCATCTTTTGCTAAGTGTATGTATGGCACACTTGACATGGTCTTGGACCTGTGGGAAATGGCCTTGGGGAGGCTGGCTCTATTGCTTCCTGCGATGAGGAGGTTCGGGGGAGGGGAGAATGGCTCCCAAGTCTGTGCCCATCTCAGCAGTGATGGGGAGCCTGTCTCCTAACTGTGACTTTCCTTTTCTCCTCCTGGGCATAGCATGACTCAGTCCAGAGCTTGTAAAAACAGCCTGTCTCGCACAGCTGCCTTTCCTTCTTGAGCATGATTTAGTGACGGCTATAAAGCTGTTTCCAAGATTTAAACTGTTCTTGAGAGAATCTTCATGATAATAGCTACTTTTTTGAGAAGTATGTTTTGCCCTCCATGGCTTATAACTTCCATTTATTATTACCCTACTGAAAAGAGCTTGCATTGATTTAAATACAGAGATTTAAATTTAGCATTACTTTTCTGGGGGAAACACAGAAATCCCTATTCACTCCAGTTAGGGCAACAGCACACCAAAGAAATCATTCCATCTTGTAAACCAGTATGTTTATTGAGATTTCCTGTAGGAACATGGGTGAGCCTCTGCCCTTCCCTCCCTGAGAGATGTTTTGGTATGAAGGAGGAAATAGTCACACAACAGCATCTACATATGTCAGGCATGCCCATAAATAAAAACTACCATTTAATAAATAATGTATGGTATATATTTTACTTTTTAATCATCACAACCGTTTTGCCTGAGAATGATATTCACATCTCCCAAACAATGAAGCTGAGGTTGAGAAAGGTTTAGGTTTATGGCCAGGTTCCTTTCAGCGTATCTCTTAAGAGACACTCTATTATTTTCCATCTCTGTGTAACAGATGACCACAAAGGCAGGGCTTAAAGTGGCACAAGCATTCTGATCGCAGGCTGGAGTTCAGAAATCGGAAGGGGGAGGGAGGGCTGCTGAAAAACTGAAATGAAGCATGGGCAGGACCAGTTCCTTCTGCAGCATCTGAGGAAGAACTTCCTTCCTGTCTCCTCTGGACTCTAGAGACTAGTCTTATCACTCAGGTTGCTTTGTCACTGTGTGGTCACCTTCTGCAGGCCAGTTCCTCTCTTAGTAACACTCTAACACTCGACCATACTGAGTCTACCAGGATGATTCATTCTTCATCTCAAGGTTCTAATCACACTTGCAACAGTTTCTCTTCATAAAGAGTTAATCTAGGGCAGGCCAGATGGCTCAGTGGGTGAGGGCTGTGGGTCACAAGCTTGAACCACGTTGGGTCCCAGGGTAGAAAATCCACAAAAGTTGTTTCTCAACATGCACCACACACACACACACACACACACACACACACACACACACACACACATACACGTAAATAAATGTGGTAGAACCTTTTCTAAGTTGACAGAGTCACAGGCCTGCAGGTCAGTGCATGAGTAAGGACCTTCACTGACCCTGACACGGGTAACTACTGATGTTTTAGGTGAAGCACTAATTTCTATTATGGCACTGTCCTGCACACTGTGGGATAGAAAACCCTAGAGTTCACTAAACAAATATTAGTAGGAATCCCCCACCCTATCCCAATGATGTGTCACCCCACACTACCTTACGGTATTTTCAAATGTTCTCATCCTGAGACATAGCACTACCACAGCACACTGATTAAATAGTTATGCTAGGAGTTAACGTAAATCATGGGTGTCTTAGTTAGGGTTTTACTGCTGTAAACAGACACCATGACTAAGGCAAGTCTTATAAAGGACAACATTTAACTGAGGCTGGCTTATAGGTTCAGAGGTTCAGTCTATTATTATCAAGGCAGGATCATGACAGCATCCAGGTAGGCACAATGCAGGTGGAGCTGAGAGCTCAACATCTTCATCTGAAGGCTGCTAGTGAAGACTAATTTCCAGGCAGCTAGGATGAGGGTCTGAAGCCCATGCCCACAGTGACACACCTACTCCAACAAGACCACACCTCCTAACAGTGCCACTCCCTGGGCCAGGCATATACAAACCATCAACTGGATACCTCTATATATTTCTAGTAGGGCCATCTAAATAATTTCTTTCATTTTCTATAGTAGTATTGCCACAATGATAAGAGTTTGCAATTCTTTGTATTACATTCTTCAATGTTATTTATTCCTGTCTTCTGAAAGGGCACATTGATTGGTTCAAGTTTTATACCCTCCCCTTTCCTCGGGTGCCTTCTATAGCAGTGACTAGCATGTGCCTCTTTAAGGAGAAGAGTCCAGATAGTTCTTTTTTTAAAAATTTTATTTATTTATTATTTATATGTAAGTACACTGTAGCTGTCTTCAGACACACCAGTAGAGGGCGTCAGATCTCATTATGGATGGTTGTAAGCCACCATATGGTTGCAGAGATTTGAACTCAGGACCTTTGGGAGAATAGTCAGTGCTCTTAACCACTGAGCTATCTCTCCAGCCCCTATACCAGTATTTCTAACCTTGTGAAATCATAGCTACTTGTACTAGCTAGTTCTTTTATGAAATTCACTACTCTGTTTTTGAGATCCTAGGAGTCTGTTATTATGTTTTGTCTCAATTTGGGTACATATGTTTTGATTATACAAATATCTATAGTGTAGAAATTGTAAAGGTGCCAACAACTCTAGGTGCTAGGGACACAAGAAAACCACCACCAACTACACAATGTCAAGGCTTCCAGAGACACACTCTTGATAAATACTGGCACACGCCTATAATCCCAGCCCTTGGGAGGCAGAGACAGGCGGATTTCTGAGTTCGAGGCCAGCCTGGTCTACAAAGTGAGTTCCAGGACAGCCACAGCTACACAGAGAAACCCTGTCTCAAAAAACCAAAAAAAAAAAAAAAAAAAAAAAAAAATACTACGCTTCATAGCTTCCTCAAGCCATCAAAAAGATGAAGAAAATTCCTGTTACATGCTATTCCCGGCATATCACACTAAAGAGTCATTCCTGTTGCTTGATAGTTTTATTCTAATTTCCTTCCAGATCACTTAGATTCACATAAAGCTACTGTTGACTCAGAAACAAAACTATAGGTATAAATAAGATAGTCATGTCTTAAGTGTACAAAGAGCATGAGGCACACACACAGCCAATCAGATCTGGCTTCTAAAGTGAAGATACCCTTATGGGTCCCACTATGTGCTACTGGTAACAAACAAACAAATGTGCTAATTTGTTATATTCAAAGAAAAGCATGTTGTCCTGGGGTTTCTCTGCACCTGGATAAATTGTATCACATGTGGATGGTGGATGACTCCAATCTCTCTTTCCTGCAGGCTACTTTGTGGCTGTTTACTCCCCTGGCCATTTCCTTCATTTACTTAACATTCAGCATCCAGACTTGGTCTGCCACAGTCTGTTTCTGACGGGTAAGGTTGTAGCTTATGTCTCCAGGATGCTCTCCATAGGCTTGCTCTGACTTGGGTGAGATCTTTCATGTGGTGATCTGCTCTTTCACTTTTTCTGGTTGCTAGGAAACAACAAAATGGCTGCTGTGCTACCTCCTAGTCCTTTGCAATCCCTGCCGGGGTCCCTGGTTCTGGACTGCTATTCTGGAAAGGTCTATAGAGCAACCCTTGACCAGTCATACTTGTTGCGGTTCCTATGGAATGCCTGTCTCGACTGTGAGAGAATGGCTGCACTGCACTGTACACTATCCTGTAGTCAAGACCCAGGTTTCCCGGAAGAACAGGTGAGAAGATTGCTCGAGCTTAAACACTGGCAACAGGCGACACTAAGTGTACTTACTTAGTGCTTCAAGACGATCAGAAGTCAGTTTTTACTCTTTAACAGTGCCTTTGCTTGAGCATAGTCTTCCTCGGTGCTTCCTCTTTGGTTGTTTCTGTGCCTGACCTCAGCTGTGAAGGTGCATCTATTTGTCTTTTGAGTTCAGTTGTTCCCTGTACCCATCAATTCAGGTAACTTAGATCAGCTCTGGCTTGATACTATTAAGTGGAGAAGCCCCCAAAGAAGCAAATCATAACATTTAAGTGGCATGCTCTTCTAAGTCGTGTGATGACATCTATGACATCCTGCTCCACCTGGCCTGGATTATGAACTGTCACTTTGTCCAGTGTATTCATGTTGAATTTTCTACCTGTCCATTCCTCAAGTCACAGCTGCCTTGTTACTAGATCGCTATCATAGTACTGTGCGCTACACAGTAAGTTTGATGATATCTTGGATTATAGAATTAATTCCAGAGGCAGGTGGGTTTCTGAGTTCAAGACCAGCCTGGTCTACAGAGTGAGTTCCAGGATAGCCAGGGGTATATAGAGAATCCCTGTCTCGAAAAACAAAACAAAAACAAACAAACAAACAAAAAGAAACAGAAACACCAATAAACAAACAAACAGAAACAGAAACAAAAAAATAATTCTTGCCCCAACCTTCTCAGAAGAAACAAACACCAAAGGTCTAAGATCTTGTGGCAAATATTTATTGCGTTTTAAATAAGGTAGCTTACTTTGTATTGCACACTGCCACTTATAAAGCACTATTTTGTCATTTACTTTTTGAAGGTATTCTAAAAAGTCAGGAAAATTCTCTTATCAATCAGTGATGACTAGGGTTAGTAGTTGGATAGTTAGTTGAAAAAACACACTTAAAAAAACCATATACATGTATTTGTTTACCTTTAGTGTAGACCAGGGCCTGTTCTTTGTGAATGAGCTAAATAAACTTCAGCCATTTCTCTTCCATAAAACCAATGCTCTCTGATTTCCTGTCCTCCCTGAAAGGTTTGTGTATGTGGATACATATTCACATGTGTCTTCATGGGTGTACATACATGTGTGTGCATGTACATCTATGTGTATGTGCGTAGAAGGCCAGTAACATTGGGTGTCTTCTTCAGGCATTCTCCACGTTAATTTTGAGGCACGGTCTCTTTAAACCTGGAGCTTGCTTTTCTGCTAGGCCAGCTAGTACTCTTTCCTCTGCCCAGCATTGGGGTTATAGACATGTGCTGCACCCCCATTTTTATGTGGTTTCTAGGGATCATGTTTGCATGGAAGTCACCTCACCCACTGAGCCTTTTCCTTGGCCCCCAAATATTTTATTTCTAAGGAGATCAGTAATGTAGAGAACAGTGTAGACTTGCCTTTACCCACTTTCTATAGTTGTTTCTTCTACATCTCGTCACTTAGTGTTTCATTTAGTGTTTCATTTAGTGTTTTAGCCTTGCCATGTCACAAAAACATGATTTTGCATCTTGCCACAATATGCAACTTTTACTGATACAATCTGCATTGAACTTGTTTGTAGACATTTTGATTAAACTGCCTATGTAAAAATAAGTACAACTGGCACGTAGATTTAGAATAAAGCATCCTGTTGAGAGTGAGCTATGGCTGGGCATGTCTCCCCTCAGTCATCAAGTAAAAGGTAAGGACGTCTTTCTTCCAGCAGTTGAATGGAGGGATAGAACTTGTGTGAGAAGCTGCTGATATAATGGGTTATTTCTGTCAGCTGAAAGGGAAGTACAGAGGCACTCCTCATGGTAAGTGGTAAGATGGCATTCATTTACAGTGTTGGCTGCCCTGGACTTAACTGCAGGCTGGTGTCTGTAAGCCCAGTGGATTTGTTGTGCATTGCTCCTGTGTCCAGTAGATCTCTTGATGAGTACTTTGTATAACACCATCCATTCTTGAAAAAATGCATGTTGGGTTGAGGAAGGTTCTTCTGGAACCTACCCAAAGGGTTCTGTTCAAAGAATATCTGCAAATAACCTTATTTACAGTACTATCATACTCAGCCAGGACTATAGTGGGTTCTTAAGCTGGAAGTAGCTATATTTTCAGGGCGCTCCAAAATAAATGTAGAATTTTAAAACTTCATTCATTATATATTACATATTTATACATATATATTATACACTACATATTTTTGTGTTACTTTGGTGGGGCATAGTATAGATTTAAAAGCCAACAGAGTTTTGTGGCCTTTCTTTTTAAAGATTATTCAGTGGATTTTGGAGCATGTCTCTGCCTGCCATTCGTTTGACCTCATTCAAGAATTTCTAATTGGTAAGTGTTGCTGATGCTGCACCGTAAGCTGTATGTTCAACCCTTCGCTTGGGGGAAATCAGTAAGTTAATAATGAGTGCTTCTGTCAAAATGCTAATTAGGAGGGTTTGTTTTTTTTAACTTCATTGCAATCAGTGGCTGATGAAATTTCATTCTCTTGTGGATTTTGCAAGAAGTTGTAGTTTCCAGAGACCAATGAGATAAAGATCAGATTTGGATTCTATAACCTTATTAACAAAAATTTCAGTAAAATGCATCTTTCTTAGCCCGGTTTTATGTTGGTTGGCTTTATGTATGAGTGGCATCATGTCATCTGTGTGGAAGCAGTACCAAGTGATTAAAAAAAACAAAACAAAACGCTATTCTCATTGTAAAAGGAGCACCTGAACATTTTAAGCTGTAGATAAAATCATAATGGTTAACCTCCGGAGACATGAATGAGGTGGTGAGGACTTATGATTTACTGGATTTGGTTAAATCACTCTGCTGACGTCTCTGTTTCTATTGTGTCTCAGCTTCCGCCTATTGGAGTGTGTATGCAGAGCTGAATGGCGTGGACATGCTCCTACAATACTCCTCTGTGCTGACTTGGAACGCAGTAAGTGACAAAATCTCGGTGCCTACCACTGTGGGTAGGGGGAGAACGTCCCTGTTATGGTAACCAGCTTTATAATTTCACTTCTGTTTTGACTGACAAGCTGCTGAAGTGAAATTTCTTGTCAGATGGTATAAATAACCCTAACCAGAAAACTCAAAATCTAATTGCTGCAAAATCTGGAGCATTTTAAAGGTTAATATGATGCCACAAATGAAAAATTTATCCTATGTGGTAAAATCCTATATACCCACATGCATGTATATTCTGAAATGCATATGAAAAAGTATTATTATGTCAATAAAAGTTGGATGCTTTGGGAAGACTCAAAGGCATATTTTTGAAGTGTGTGTGTGTTATGAAAGACATTTCATGTTTATATTTCTGTTTTCTCACTAAAAGACCTCATGTATATGAAGGATTTCAAAATCTAAAAATTTTAGCCAGGCGTGGTGGTGCACGCCGTTAATCCCAGCACTCGGGAGGCAGAGGCAGGCGGATTTCTGAGTTCGAGGCCAGCCTGGACTACAAAGTGAGTTCCAGGACAGCCAGGGCTAAACAGAGAAACCCTGTCTCGAAAAACAAACAAACAAAAAAAAATTTTTTTTAAAGCCAAATCTGAAACACTTGTGCCACTAAGCCCCTTGGTCAAGGATGCTCTGTCTGCAGTAAGTAACTCTCTTCCATTGGCTAGAAGTATCAACATAAAGCAATAGGCTTGATGGGGCAGACACAGGGTGGCTGTCACTCTTCTGGCAGGCAGACAGAACCTCAATGATAGTATTTTATAAAAAGACACTTTTACTTCTTTATTCACTAGAGTCAAGTATTTAATAAGTTTTATAAATGAGGAATGGTTAGATCACTATGGTAATACTTGGTACAGTTTGACTTTGGGGATCTCTTTCCCTGTTTTTATAAAGATTTATAAAGAAAATTAGGCAACTCAAAAGCTTCAGGGGGAATCAAAGTCATGCTTCCTGTTGGTCTAGACGCCTTTACAGTAGGCGGTGATGCACCAGAGCTGTTCTGTGAGTGGCTCTGAGTAGCGGTCTACAGCACCTGCCTCTTCCCCTTTTAGTTAGATGGTAGAGTAGTGTGCTTGGTCGTGAAGCAGGAGTTATATTAAGAAGGTATTTAGAGCAATACATTTACTTTAGGCAACAGGCCTTGGGAAATGCGTACTAAATTGTGACACTTTTCACTTTGTATTTTGCCTATGTCTCAACACAGTTGGTAGAGGTAGATAAAGAGCATGCTTGTAATTCATACTCAGGAGCCGTAGTCCGGAGGATCTTCAGGTGGGTTATCCTGGGCTACATAGTAGTGAGACCCTGTCAAAAGAAAGAAAAAAGAATGAAATATTCAAATGTATTTGATTTACTTAAATCTTTTTCTTTTCTTTTTGTTTTGAGACATGGGCTCATATACTCCAGCCTGGCCTGCGTCAATTGCCTGTGTAGCTGAGGACAGTCTTAAATCCCTGATCCATCTGCCCCTCACTCCCAAGTGCTAGGATTGCAAGCGTACACCACCGTACACAGTTATGTTTGATTAATTTCTAAATTTTTGATACTTACAATAGTAGTGATTTCCCGAAGGCCTTCTCTGCTTGTATTTTGGATTATAGTTAATAGATTTCTTTGCTACGGTGTAAAACTGCAGGGGAATGACCAGGCTTCTCATTTTCTAGGCACCCACTTTGTCTTTCTTTTAGACAACTTACAACTGTATGGGCAGAGTGTGTGGTTCTGCGGCAGGAAGCCGGCAAGCTACACCATCGGGTCAGGAAATGCACACCTTAGCACCCTCTGGGTGTTACCCACTGCTCTTCTGTCCCGTGACTGAGGTGTGGAGAGGCAGGGTTGGGAGCAGTGGTCCCTGGGCCGTGTTCTTACCTGGCTGCTGTGTGGGCCACCAGAGATTAATTTGTTCATTCCTCAAGGCTCTCTGGGGCCCAGAAGACTGTGGACACAGGCATAATGTACCAGGAAGTCCCACAAGAAAATGTAGAGAAACCCACAGTTATAACCTCCATACGCTAGACTTATCTTGGGGTTTACCGAGTGGCTTTAAAACTTCTTGTGGTTGGAATAAGTTCCCTTAAAAGTCTCTGTGCATTTATATTCGTCTTTAGCAATGATGTAAGTATTACCCTTTTCTAGTCGACAATCATTCCTAATACTTGCTACAACAGGAAGTTGCAAGTTCTCACATCCAGATGAAAAGATTGACTTGGATTTTTTTTTCTTAAATTTGAGACAAAGAATTCACTATTTGGGCCGGGCGTGGTGGCGCACGCCTTTAATCCCAGCACTCGGGAGGCAGAGGCAGGCGAATTTCTGAGTTCGAGGCCAGCCTGGTCTACAAAGTGAGTTCCAGGACAGCCAGGGCTATACAGAGAAACTCTGTCTCGAAAAACCAAAAAAAAAAAAAAAAAAAAGAATTCACTATTTAGCTAGCCTAGAAGCCTCTCACTTGGACTATAGATGTCTAGTGCCACACTTACCAGCAACTGAATTTTGAAAATAAACACTATTGTAAAAAACTAAAACAAAAACAAATAAACACCAAAAAAACCCCCCATACACTGGATTTAATTGTACCCAAAGTCTATACATTTCAATGCCCTTCCATACTGTTAAGTAAAATACTAGATAGTAGAGTATTCTTTCTCGTAGCTAATTCTAAATTGTGCATTATAATTTTAGTTATTTTTAAATGTTACTATTGTACATATGAAAATGCTATTTAGAACTTACATAAGTTACTTTTTTTCCAATTTTTATTAGATATTTTCTTCATTTGCATTTCAAATGCTATCCCGAAAGTCCCCTATACCCTCCCCATAAGTTACTTTTTTTGTTGCTGAAAAAAAACAAAAACAAAAAAACCCAAGAATTGGTTTAAGAGAGAAGGGGTATTTTCCCACTGTTTTCCCATCCAATCCTTTGAGGCGGAGAAGGCATGGTGGCGACACTTGGCCATACTGCACCCCAAGCAGAAGTTAGGGTGCGATCAGTGCTTCGGCCCCACTGGACTCCATGTCTACAGTCCAGTGCCCACAAGGAAGGGCAATGCCTGCATGTAGGGCTGGTCTTCCCACCTCAATCCACCCAGTTAGTTTGTGCCTCACAGACCTGCCAGAGATGTTCTAGACACTGCCAAGAGGAGAATCAATATTAAGCACCACGGGTGGTTGCACACACCCTTAATCTCAGCACTGGAGAGGCAGAGGCAGGTGGATTCCTGTAAGTTTGAGGTTAGCCTGGTCTACAGAGTGAATTCCAGGACACAGCCAGGGCTACACAGAGAAACCCTTTCAAAAAAAGAAAAAAGTAATGACCAAGAAAGAAAAAAAACAAACAAAAAACTAAAACAAAACAAAACTCCAACCCCCCCAAAACAAAAAACCAAAACAACCAGCCAAACAAACTAACTAGCAAAACCAAAAAAACAAAAAACAACAACAACAAAACAAAAACAGAATATTTAATTTTCCAAAGCAAGAGACACAACACACTCTTCTATTGTTTTTGTACTAGGAAGTTATTTAAAGTAGAGGTCATCACACAGGAAGTGCTGTAACCCCTGAATTACTGATACTACAGAGACTTCCGCGCGTTGCACAGTTTGCCTCTGCCTCCCCCCAGCGGCAAGCATGACGTGCAGACAGCTGGTTTCTGTGCGGCATCCTCCTGCAGCAGCTCCTCCCCCTCCCCAGAATGGCACCACCTCTGTGTCTCCAAAAACCAACACCCAACACTCCTCCTGATAACTCTCCAGGTGCCTGTCCTTGAGACCTTAGAGAAATATCAAGTTCAGGGGAGACCATGGAAAAAGTAAAAGGTAAACTGAGGTCAGGTCACAGACAGTTACGACTGGCTGTAAAATTAGTCCTTGAACAGACACCCATGAACCCCCCCTCCCTCTTCAGTACTTTCCCACCATCTACTCCTCTTTCTTGTGAATATTCACACTATTCCTATACTGTATATAAACCCAATGTTTTCTGGACTCAAGGTTGCTTGGCAGCATTCATGCAGTGAGTGCTAGGTGGGCGAACTGAGTTCGAACTTGAAAATAAAAGACTCTTTTGCGACTTCACAGCGGACTTCACGATTCTTGGGCTCNAAACACACACACACACACACACACACACACACACACACACACACACACACACACACACTTTCTACTTATAAAATCTTTAAGTAAACTGGACTGGGATTTCTTGTTTCTCTCAGAGCAGCTTCTCCATTCCTCAAAAGTGAGGTGGTGGCTTGCTGTATGGCCTGCCTCCAGCTCTTTCATGTCATGAAGGGGCTCTGTGTCTGTCTGCAATCTTCTGGTTTCAGGATACAGAGGGAGGGTGGGAGTGGGGAGAGGTGAATAGAAAATACTATGCTCCTAGTTAAAAGGGGGTGGGGGTGGGGTGGGGGGGTCGTTAGCTCAGTTCCCTTTAGCTCCTTTGCTGGGTTTGGCATTGCTTCTAGTAATTACAGCCTGGCCTAGCCTGGGAAGTCTCAGTTTCTGGCATCAGCGGCCACTGCCCCTTGTGCTGAGACCTTTTATTTATGTTTGAGTCTTTTAGATCCTTGGCACTGCACCTACAACTGGGGAGGACCAGTTTCAAGGTCCTCGTCATGTACTGAGGCAAGAGAGGACAGATGGAGGCTGACTTGGTGGCTCTTCTTTGGGTCCTAAGAGGCCCTTGAAAACAGACTGTCCAACTGTCCAGAAGCAAGTGTAGAGTCAGCAAACCCTCCTGATGCAGGAGGATGACAGGGAATATCATGCTTTATAGGCAGCGATAGGGACAACCACATGCTATATTATGCTAATGAATGCTTCTTCTCATTAGTACTCCTGACAACCCACCTAGGGTTTCTTTTCTTTGTTCTGTTTTTATGCTGGGTTTGAACTTGGATCCTTGACAGGCTGCTGATTTGATGGGTTTCTACATGGTCAAAAAGATAAAGGGGCTGAAGAAATGACTCTGGGGTCAAGAGCTCTGCTGCTCTTCCGAAGGACCCAGTTTGGTCCCCTGGCCCCATGCCACAGGGCTCACAGTGAACTTTGACTCTGTTCCAGGGGACCCCACACCCTCTTCTGGCCTCTGTTAGCACCCACATATGTGTGCCGTGCTCACAGAGAGATGCACATACATATTCATAAATCTAAGAACAAAAGGATTTAGGAGTTTATTGCAATCTTACCAACATTGTGTGTTTTCGTTTTAAAAGTATAAGGGTGGGCTGGTGAGATGGCTCAGCGGGTAAGAACACCCGACTGCTCTTCCAAAGGTGATAAGTTCAAATCCCAGCAACCACATGGTGGCTCACAACCATTCGTAACGAGATCTGGCTCCCTCTTCTGGAGTGTCTGAGGACAGCTACAGTGTACTTACATACATATAAAAAAAAAAAAGTATAAGGGTAACAAGAAAGTTCTTTTTGTCTTTTGTCCAAATTGGCTTATTACAAGCCAATTCATTATTGGCTCACAATATTCTTATTGACTAGTATTAAGTGTATTCTGACTACACTTCCTATTTCCTGGCAAAGTCAAGGAAGGGAGGACAACGTGAGATGGGACAGCCCCTCCCGCCATGACACGTGCTCAGCCGAGGGTTGTTGTCCAGGTATGTCCCCTCAGATTTGGATTTTGAAGTCCTGATCCCTGGTGTGATGGCTTTAGGAGGGGACAACTATGGCCTTATGATTTGGATTGGTCATTATTGTTTTTTAAGAGAATGAAACCAAACTCAATACTTCCTACCTCATGATGTCACAATGAAGACAGGACTGTGTACCTGTTTCAAGAACTGGAGAACAAATGTTCGTCATTTACAAGCCATTTAGTTGATGGTGTCTCATTATGGGAGCTGGATGGACTGTGACTTGGGGACAATGTTGGGGCAAGTACACCTGTTATTTTATAAGAAAATCATCACCTAAAGGCAAAAAGCTTCCTCTCTTTGTAAATGTTTTACCAAATAATCTTAAAAGTAATATAAAGAACATGTCCTGGGAGGGAGCTAGAGAGTTGGCTCAGTGGTTAAAAGCGGTGCTGATTTTTAGAGGACCTGGGTTCAGTTCCAGTACTTACATGGTGTTTCACAACTGTCTGTAACTCTAGTTCTAAGGATCTGCCATCATCTTCTGGTCTCTACAGGTAGCAGGCATGCATGTGGTACACATACACCTATTAATCTGCAGGCAAACATTCATATAGATTTTTTTAAAAATTTAAAAAGCTTTTTTTTTAAAAAAAATTACCATATAGGATAAGGACCATGCTTTAAAGAAATGTTGTCAAGCTTGACCTTCCTCAGGAGGGCCTTGATCCTTGGTAAACTATGGGCTGCCCAGGGGAAGCAGCAACTTGCGTAAAAGGCTAAAAATAGCACCTAATTTTATAGTGAGAAGAGAAACCACGAAAACTATTTAACCACAGGAAACCAAAGAGGGGGAACTATAGCTTACTCAAATATATGGGTAAAGAAGAGAGTCTGCTTCGAGCAGAGGACTGGGCAGTTTTACCAAAGTTGTTCTCTCTTTCTGTCTCTGTCTCTGTCTCTGTCTCTCTGTCTCTGTCTCTGTCTGTCTCTCTCTTTTCCCTTCCTCCCTCCCTCTCTCCCTCCCCTGCTTCCTCTGTCTCTCCTTCCTCAGCCTCCCAAGGGCTGAGATTCCAAGTGTGCACCACATGCCTGGCTCAAAATCAGACATTGTTAATTTATTTAATCACGTGTTCAGCGATCACTGAGTACCTGACCTGGAGACTGGGAAGGCCAGGAAGACGTGACTCCCTCCTGCGTAGGGCGTGAGCTGTGGATGCTGCAGTCTCTCAGGTGCAGGGCTCCTGAGCATCCGGGTGGAGGGTGCTAGCCACCTGGGCTGTTCACCCAGACTTTGCTTGTACTTTTCTTTTTCTTTTTTTTTTTCCCAACTTTTATTAGATAATGTCTTCATTTACATTTCAAGTGTTATCCAGAAAGTTCCCTATACCCTCCCCCCTCCCAGCCCTGCTCCCCTACCCACCTGCTCCCACATCTTGGCCCTGGCGTTCCCCTGTACTGGGGCATATAAAGTCTGCATGACCAAGGGGCCTTTTTTCCCAATGATGGCCAACTAGGCCATCCTCTTCTATATATGCAGCTAGAGACATGAGCTCAGGGGGTACTAGTTAGTTCATGTTATTCTTCCACCTATAGGGTTGAAGACCCCTTCAGCTCCTTGGGTACTTTCTCTAGCTCCTTCCTTGGGAACCCTGTGTCCCATCTAATAGCTGACTGTGAGCTTCCACCATGTTTGCCAGGCATTGGTGTAGTCTCCCACGAGACAGCTATATCTGGGCCCTTTCAGCACTATCTTGCTGGCATATACTATAGTGTCTATGCTTGGTGGCTGATTGTGGGATGGATCCCTGGCAGCCGCAGTCGTTGGGTCCATCCTTTGGATTCAGCTTCACACATGATCTCTGTAACTCTTTCAATGTGTGCTTTGTTCTTAATTCTAGGAAGGGGTGGCGTGTCCACATTTTGATCTTCCTTCTTCTTGAGTTTCATGTGTTTAGTAAATTGTATCTTGGGTAGTCTAGGTTTCTGGGCTAATATCCACATATCAGTGAGTACATGTTATNTACCAAATTTTTTGTATCCATTCCTCTGTTTGGGGACATCTGGGTTCTTTCCAGTTTCTGGCTATTATGAATAAGGTTGCTATGAACATAGTGGAACATGTGTCCTTATTACCAGATGGAATATCTTCTGGATATATGCCCAGTAGGGGTATTGCAGGATCTTCCGGTAGTACTATGTCCAATTTTCTGAGGAACCGCCAGACTGCTTTAACTAGACAGGGCAAGAAGCACAAAAGGCACTAATTCCCCAGTGCAGACAGATACCATTGTTTGCTGGCAGTCTGAAATACTGGCACATCCACAATGTAACAGCTCACTGCTCTGAGTCTTTAGAGTTGTTGCTCTGGGGAAAAGGAAGCACTGTTCCAAGCTGGTCCTGGGGGTGGGGTGGGGGTGGGGGTGAGGTGGGGTTATGATTTTTTAAAGTTTGGATTGCATATGTGTCCTGGGAGAGTGAGTTAGTTACAGTGAGAGTTCATTTAATGTCGTGAACATAATTTTATGATACCACGAAGCAGCATGAATTGTCCTTCACAGAGCCTCGGAGTAGTGAGCTACTTCTTGCCATTTCTGTAGAGCGTGGATAGCCAAGACTCCCTACCTACTAGCTATAAACTGAGAACCAGACCCAGCTAGAAAATTATTTCTGTCCCTTTCTTATCAGTCACTCTGAGCTTCAAGAAAGCTAAATGTGAGGTAGATGGCCATAATTATAGATTACATTTAAAATCGTCCAGCCTATAAAAAACAAAACAGAATAGCTGATAAAACTCCCCAGTTGCGTCAAGGAAGTGGACTTTTTGGGGGACCTGGAGCAGGAGGAAGCTTAGTTATACCCCGAGACTGAGTAAGATAGTGGTGTGCTTGCAGCTCTCTTAGTGTTCAGTCTCGGGAATTCCAGTTGTTTGCCACATGTGGGGATGCTCCCACTTAACGCTCTTAGATGTTGCCTTTCGAACTTATGTCCACAAAGACATTTGCTATTGCATTTTGTATATGGTAGACACGACACGCGCACTGCCAGGTTTCCCTGGAGAGCAAGCAGAATTGGGTCCTGAGATGAGAGTCTCTGAGGATCCTAGGAAGACTGACATGTTAGCTCTGCTCTCTGTCCTGTACGGAGAGTAAAGGGGTCTCTCAGACTGGGCCTCCTCCCCAAGATGCTGATTAATCAACAGAGGTAGGACCAGAGACAGAGACACTTTGATGATGAGAGGTAGATGTTTACTGCTGGCAGCAATTTGCAGATGAGCCAGTACCACAGGATCATTTTGTTCTGTTTCTGGATCAATTGCCAATCCAAATTGTAAATGGGAAGGTTCCTTAAAGCAGCTGGTCCTTTTGTGTAATCGATAGTTGTGATTGGTCATGGGTGGTGATTGCTTTACGGCACCTTCAGAGACAAAGGGAGGCGATTTTTGAAGAAGTGATGGGGATAATTTTCTTCCTTCCAAAGTTGAAAAGTTAAAACTCCCCTTTGTGCAGGGGGAAAAATGTTTTCTGGCTATTACTTGAGTTTCTGATTGCTTCTTAAGCCAGACCCCCAAGGACTAGCTAAGCTTATAGATACTTTGTCCACAAAGACCATAAGTCTATTTTAAAAGGCTTATTTAATTCATGTGTATCTGTGTGTGCCTGTATGTTTGTATGTACAGCAGATGCATGCAGGTGCCTGTAGAGGCCCCTTGGGTCCCTGGGGCTGGAGCAGTATCGAGTTGTCCCCTGTGGGGGCTGAACCCAGTTGTTCTGTAAGACCGTTGCTGGGACATCTCTTTAGTCCTCATTTCTGTCTTTTTAAAAGGACACTGGGAGCTAGCCATGGTAGTGTGTACCTTGAAGCCCAGCACTCAGGAGGCAGAACTCTGAGTTTGAGGTCAACCTGGTCAACAAAGTGAGTTTCAGGCTAGCCAGGGCTACATAGAGAGAGCCTCAAAATAAACAAAAGGCTCCACTTTTCCAGTAGCTGGTGAGTGTGTCTTAAGAAGTGTGGCTCTCATTTTGCATTGTCCTTCCTGGGGACAGTATTTGGAGCTCTCTCAACTCCTCTTTAGTCAAGTGTCAGTTGAGTGCCCTGGCCACACCCCAAACCACGAGCTGCGGTGCTGAGCTGGGCTGATTGGGTAGGGATGCACACATTCTATTCTTTTTTCCTTCTCCATCAAAGGTGAAGCATCTGACATTAAAAAAAAAAAAGTAATATAAAAATAAAATAAACTCTGCTTTTATTCTCTGGGCCAATGAGCAGGTTGGCATTCACTTAGACTCTGGGATTCCTCACAGACAGGCATTCTCTAACTCGTCTCCTGTTTCTACCAATTCACAAGTCCCCCCACACAGTCTTTATCAGCCTTCGGTGTCGTGGGCTGACTGCAGTCCCAGGACAGGCTCAGACCATGTTTCCAAACTGTAAGCCATGATACACAAGGATCATCCCAGGAACCCGAAAAACTCAGGAGGCTTCAGACCACCCCCAAAACCATTAAATTCAAGCAGATGGCATGGTTTCTAACGGCTGTTGAGGCCGGCAAACACAAGCTGAGGGCCACTGTCCAGCTCAGACAACAAAGGGCTATTCATCTTCTCTCAGCTCTCCGAGGCTGAGCCAAAGCCTCGGTCTGCATTCTGGGCTTGCAGCTTTGTTCACACACCAAGCCTCCCGTTGAGCATACTGTCCTCATCTTCCTTGTCGTTCTGTTTCCCTGGGCTCTGCGTTTTTCAGTCTCCCAAACAGGCCTTTCAATTTGCAGTCATCTCCGGATGTGGGCAGATTAAACAATGTGGGCCTGCCCACAACTTTTTCTGTTATTCTTGGTTGACTCAAGACTGTGATAAAAAACAAGCTTCAAAAAATGCATTCATTCCTTCATTCATTCATTCATTTATTCATGCATGTGGGTTTGTCTGCGTGGGTATGCAGGTACAGGAGGGCTTGTGAGAGTTGATCCTCTCTCTCCACCCTGTGTGGCTCAGAGATAGAACTCAGGTCAGCAGAGTAACCTACTGAGCCATCTTACTGCACCCCCAAGTATTTTTAAATAAAGAGAAAGATTTAAAAAGAAGAAGAAAAAGAAAAAGAAGAAGAAGGAGGAGGAGGAGGAGGAGGAGGAGGAGGAGGAGGAGGAGGAGAAGCTGCCGCCAAAGAGGAAGAGTATTGGTCCTAAAGAGACCAAGTTCTCTCTCTGGGCAAGATTGAGGTAAATTGTCCCAAGGTGGATTCCTGTGGCAAAGCGGGCATGCCCATAACCAAACTGACCACTAGATGGCACCACAACACCGACTAGTTTTCTGATTCAGGCACTTGAATTTCCTGGCCAGGCTGTAAAGATAAGATTGCAAGATTGGTCCGATGATTATGATGATGGCGACAACGAAGAATAAGAATAATTATTGTTTAAATTATTGCTGTTATAAAAATACAAACGAGGGAGAAGGGATAGATAAGATAGGTTTCCTATAAATAAAGAAAAGGGCAGGAGTCACAGAAGAAAAGTTAAGGAGTGGGACCAGACCCCTGCACTCTCATCTACCCGGAAATACATTTCAGTTGTTAAGGGTCTGAGATTTTTCCATCTCTGGGAGAAGGGACATTGCCTGTGTAGGCCTTGCTTTCAGGTTACTAAATACAAGTATACAATATCACATAACTTACTTTATTGAAACTCTAAAATCTATGTCAAGCCATTGTTGTCCTTTAAACAGTGGCACACCAGCCACATTTTGTTTATTATTAGAGCATTTGTATGTGTGTGTGATTGAAGTGGATTTTAAGTTCTCACTTATTTTTAACTTCCTTTTTTTCTCCTTTTAAATTTACCATTCAAAGAATTTCATACACGCATTGCCCTAGTTAAGTTTTGCACTGTGATAAAGTTTTGCACTATGCTGAAAGCCACCTGGGAGAGAAGCATACCCCGTTGTAGCAAGCACAGCTGTAGTGAGCATACAGTTATAGTGAACACATAGTTCAAGTCCATCATGATGGGTCATGTCAGGAACTCAAAGCAGGAACCTGGAGGCAGGAACCTGGAGGCAGGACCTGAAGCAGAGGCTATGCAGGAACTGTATTTACTGGCTGGCTCCCCACCCCCACCCCAGTTTTCTCAGACTGCTTTCTTCTGGGCCCCCAGACTACCTGCCCAGAGCCTGCAGTGCAGCACTCCCATGTCAATCCTCAGTCAAGAAAATGCCCACAGGCTGCCAGTAGCCAGTGTGGTGGGGGCAGATTCTTAACCGAGGCTCCATCTTCTTAGATGACTCTCGCTTGGATCACTTTGACAAAAAACACACAGAACGTAACCAGTCAATTCATGCACACAATCTGATCAAAGCCATCTCTACCACCTCCCCATCCTCGGCCCCTCCCCTCCCAACTCCATGTGGTTCTTTAAAGCTCACTGACTGACCGAATCTCCTCAGTGCTGCCAAATTGTTCATCTATTGGTCCATCCACAGCAATATGAGCAGTGTCACAGGGCCTGTGTCCCTGGAGCAAACTGACACACGCCCTTGCCCAGCCACTAGGGGTTGCAATTAGCTCTTATAAGGCCCTCCCTCCTCCATGCTGGGATCTGCTGGCTTGGTCTTGTGCAGGTTCTGTGCACGCGTTCACAGCTGCTATGAGGTCATGCGTGCACAGGCCCTGACCTGTCTGGAAAACAGGGTTTTACAGTAGTTCTCCACCCCCTCTTGCTCTTTCAGCCTTTCTGCCCGCTCTTCTGGGATGATCCCTGAGTGTTGAGGGATGTGTGTAGATGAGTTAGATGGCTGAGTTCACAGTATGGGATGATCCCTGAGTGTTGAGGGGTGTGTGTAGATGAGTTAGATGGCTGTGTTCACAGTATGGGATGATCCCTGAGTGTTGAGGGGTGTGTGTAGATGAGTTAGATGGCTGTGTTCACAGTATGGGATGATCCCTGAGTGTTGAGGGATGTGTGTAGATGAGTTAGATGGCTGTGTTCACAGTATGGGATGATCCCTGAGTGTTGAGGGGTGTGTGTAGATGAGTTAGATGGCTGAGTCCACCGTACTGATAAGCACTTTTATCCCCTAGTAGTATGTGTAGCACCTTCTGACATTAAGGAAGCTAGCCAGTATTCACAGGTAATTTGGTCAGCCAGTAAGAATGAAGTTTCCAGGTTTGCACTGGCCTAATTTCTCCATGTTCTATAATTTCAGCAATAGGGTCTTAGTATCACGTTCTGGAGGGTAGCCACTAACAAAGGCAACAGTGTGTGTTTTGAGGGGATATATGGGACCCTTTGAGCATAAGCTCTCTTATTGCATCCTATTAAGACAGTGACCTCAGTAAGCAACAGCGGTTAGGCCAGATGTAGCTAGCCCTGGATAAATATTTATAAATATATTTATCTTGGTAAGACTGTATTATTAAAAACCACTTTATCCTAGTGAGGCAGGAGAGTACAATGGAGAGAAGACCACTGTCACCAAGGTGGACATGTAACAGGGCACACATGAGACAGCTTGTGCTATATAAATGGCCTCATAGACCAGATATAAAGTCCCAGTGCTTCCTATGGCGTTTGCCATTGAGTTCCCGACTCTTCTCCCAGCTCTGGCTTGCTTCCTTCTCTCAGGAAACTGTTACCACATCTGCAGCTGTCCATGAGCCCTGTCCAGCTTCTTGTTCTAGAACACAGGAAGCTGGAAATCCCAGGATGTGCTCACCAGACTCCCATATCTACAGACATCAGCATGATGGCGCTCCCCAGATTCCCATATCTACAGATATCACCCTGATATTCTTCAACATTGAATATACAGTAGCATAGAGTTTTATTATTTAAAAAATGGTTATATTCTTCAGTCACTAATAATTCAAAGATTTAAAAGCCAACTGATTCTGTTTGAGAGAATTTAACAATGATTGTGACATGAGTTTATGTCATCATTTTGATTCCTGGGTTTTGGAAGGGAGTAAGCCTAGAAAGGAAGCAAGCCTGTTCCAGTTACTCTGAGTTACAAGTACATTTCTGACAGGACATGGCATGGTGACACCACCGGGCCAGGAGAATCGCTCTCCAGGGAGGAAATGGCTTCCTGCTGAGCTAACCAACTCGGAAGTCCTTAGTTTGGGGAAGTGAATTGTAGTTATCTCTATTGTAAATGGGAAGAGAAAAGAAGAGAGGCCAGGTTCTCGATTTGCAACTTCTCCTGGGTGTCCCTGTTCTGTGAAAGATGGAGTTGCTTAGAAATGCCAACACCCGAGAGGCATGTAGTAAGGCATATGGTCCCTGCTACGGGACGACAGACAGTACCTGCTTTTCAAGCTAATGTTGTTTTTGTCTCCAGGTCTATGGCTTGAAGGGGTACTGGGCGAAGCTGAACTCCAACCTCGAGTACATTAAATATACAAAGCCACACTTGCACTATCACAACAGCGTCGTGAGGAGAGAGTGGCATAACCTGATCTCTGAAGAGGTGAGCACACAGCTAGCAGTGGAGGCTGACCCGAAAGGCTGGCCCATGGTGGCCACGCAGTCCTCCGTCACCACCTGCATCACCTCAGTGACAACCTAGTGGGCAGGGAGGACTGCTCTATACTGTCTGTTCTTAGAGGAGGAAATTGGAGTAAGGGGAGGAGGCACATGTGGCTCATTTATAGCAGAAGAGCAATGGGTGTCCACTGTAGTACGTAAATCCACACACACGGCCCAGTGGCATAGAACTAGACACATACTGTGCATATCCACTTCCCGATTTGGATATTATAGTGCAGCTATATCAGATAGAAGCATTGATGGAGATAGGGTAAAGGGTCCCTGGGACCCCTGGACTACTGTTGCATAGAGTTCAGGAGAATTTCACCTTCCATTATCCTGATATGTTCTCACCCCTAGAGAACGGGCAAAAGAAGATCCACAATGTATGTGCGGAACATTCTCGAGAACGCAATGAAGTAAGTACAATCAGAGGCTGGTTGGCTGCCTGTGTGGTCAACTCTCAAGGAACTGCCATCCTTGGCTTCCTGTAGACCCCTGGGTGCTGAAATGTCTAGAGGGAAACACTTCTATAGGCACATGCCCTATAATGGACCACTTATGATGGATAAATGGTAAAGGAGGCTTTTATCAGTGAGTACTGAGAATGAAAGACACAGTAGGTTGATTTGTTTTAATTGCTGGTGGAACTTGCTCTTATTTTGAAAGCATATTCTCTGGGTAGATGAGTCATCTCAGAGAACTAAAAGTGCAGGCCTCATTCCGACCTCTGTTCTGTTTTTAGCCTTCGTTATTCCCAATAACTGAGAGCTGCAATTTTCCTAAATAATTACTCTCGTTGGCTCTAAAGGGCTTTGAGATTCGTAATTGCTTAATGTCCCTCTCAGTACACTGATTAAAGTTTTTGAGTTTTCAGGTAGCCAGAGAATGGTCTCCGCATGGTTTTGTGGGGCTTTAGAGGGGGAACATCTCTGCATGCTGCTGTGGCTCCAAGTGTTTAAAGTGATGCTTCTATTGTAGATAACACAGAGTTTCTTTGCAGGGTGATTTCTCACATGGAAACGAGGACACGAGGTAAGAAAAGACCTGTGTTAAAGTTGGATCTCATTCACAACCTTGTTCTTCCTGACCAATGAGTTGGCAAGAAAATCATTCCCAGCAGTATGATGGAGTGCGATGGATGATGGCAACAGCTATTAATATCACCCTGTCAGGGCGACCACATAGCTAGGTCACTGTCTGTCTTGCACCGGGACCTCCAGGGTCAGCTGCCAAGTATGTTTTTGCTGAAGGAGTCTCTGGGTCTTCTCCTCTCACAGCTGATCTAATTAGTGTGGCTGCTGGCTGTACCTACAGGGTGCACTTGGCAGGAGCTGCTTTCTCTCCAGCTGTGCTCACATGAGTCTCTGATGGACCTTCTATTTAATTCCCATCAGGTCATGCCTTGGGTGTGGTCCCAGGGGAGCAAAGATGGGCCATTGGATAAGCAGTATGGTTCAGTGGAGTGGACACCTTCTTAGAGTCTAGAGATAGCTGTCACATGCCAACCATAAGTACCTGAACATTGTCCTTGGGGCTAGCATGAGGGTAGAGTAAGGACAGAAGGAGCCATTAGAGAATATGTAGTCTAGTGTGTAGGGGACAAGGGGCGTAGGCCAGACGCCTCCCCTTCATGGAGGAGAGAGAGAGTCTGGGGAGGCTTTCCAAGGCCAGGATTAGCTAAATTAAGTCTTGAAAGCAAGAAGGGTTTACTCTGTGATAACTGAGGGAGAACAGGTCCAGGCCTTTGTGACACTGATCATGCTTTGGGAAGGCCAGCCTTCATTGTAGAAACTGTTTTTATCTACTCCTGTTTTATGGGCTTGGATATTCTTCATATGTGTGGGGACCCTAATGAAAATTTAATTTGGAAAGGGCATAACAGCATGCTCAACAGCTGTATACACAGTCCAGTAAACCATGAAGGTGATTTATCTCCACGGGGAACTGGCCTCAGCCTGAAGAGGGTGTGTTTACCAGACCATCCTTGCCTGTAGCCAGGGACTATACCCTACCAGACAGGGTCATCTTCCTGCTATGGCTGACAGTTGTGGGAGGTTTTCCTGCTGCCTAGGGGACGTTTCGAAGCTCTGTGTGGTGCTAGGCATCTTGGGGCTTGTTAAAACTTTTCCTTTCTGCCTTGTGCTTTGATTCCCACGAGGAATGTCGTCATTGCCTAAAACTGAACATTGCAAATTGAGGTTGTTAAATGCATATTCTGAGTTCTCCCATCCTAATCCGAGGGTTAATTAAACAGGGTGGGGAAAGTGTTTATCCTGAGGGGTCATAGAGCGCCCATGCCTCTTCGAGAGGAAGCATTAGCCTGTGGGTTCTGCCCTCCTACCTGCTCCGGGACCTTAGAGATTCTGAGAGAAGAACCCAGTGGGACAGTTGTTAGGGAAGCCCTGCCTGCTAGCCTGCCCCTTCTGTCTTGTTAGGGCATGGTCAGTCAGAGTGGGGAAAGCAACATTTGGTTTAACTGTTTGTCCTTTCAGTCTGACGACTTGTACCCATCAGCACTGTCTGCCCCAGCGGTTGACTGTCCACCAGTTCAGTTGCTTTCATGGCTACTCACTATGGGCTCAGGAGGTAGAAGGGAGCCACACGGCCATACCCCCGAGGCCTGCCATCCTTACGGCTAGGCCTCTTGAGGATCAAGGGGCTCAAGTTGAGAACTGGCTGGTGTGGTTCTATCCCACTTCCTGAACACTACCCTTCCCATGACTGCTCCTCTGTTCAATTTCAGAGCCAAGGTTAATACCCCTCTTACAAGAGGAAGATCGGCACCAGAGGCTGCTCATGGGCCTGGTAAGTAGTCTGTGGGCTTCAGAGTGCTGCCAGGCAGTGGTCCTCAGAGGCAGTAGGAAGGACAGCTTGCTCTTCATTCTGATGGTATTTTATGTTAACTATTCCCCACTATGGGTGCTGCCAGGACTGTTGGCCTGGGTACCCAGCAGCAAGCAGAACAGGGATGATCTCTGCCCTCTTGGGGCAGAGGAGGCGTTAGTCACACGAATAAGCATGCAATCATAAACTGTAATAAAGAATACATGTGTGCCTACATTCTGCAATTCCAGACACACGCCCTGCTTCAGCTTTTACGTGGGTTCTTGGGACCTGACTTCAGGTCTTCAGACTTACAGGACTTACTTTCATCCACTGAGCCATATCTATCTGTTTTTGCTTTTTGACTATCAAATTGACAAAGTATTTTGTCATTAAGTTGTGATATTAACAAGGTTCATGCATCTGAAAATGTTCAAACTATTTTGGTGGTATCTTGTGAAAGTATGAGACTCAGCCAGTTCCACTTCTGGGAACTGAATTTGACTGAAAAGTTGGGGCTGTAGCAAGCCCACTCCCCTCTTCCCCCCTTTACAATGAAATTCCTGAACAACAGGACACTATCCCAGTGGCTGATACTCATGCAGACTTGTCTGTCAGATCTGTGTGTGCTCACGCACAGGCCCGTGTACCTGTGCTCACATGTGTGTAGGGCTATTAACAACAGTCAAAGAAACATGTGGGAGAAAGAAAAAAAAAACAACAACTGTAGTACTTTTCACAAAATTAAATACATCCAGTCATTAAAGCTAGTGTAAAACGATTAATGGCACATGGAAATCATTACATGGAAAGAAACAGTAGAGTACACGTGCATACCCAAGTAAGGCGGGGCTAAGATGTTCACGCAGGTGAGGAACTGTGAGATCTGTTAAGTTTATTTAAATTTTATATTTTATGCTATTTGTTTGAGACAAGAACCATGTCTTGTCATGAGACCCAGCCAGTTCCACTTCCGGGAACTGAATTTGACTGAAAATTCTCAGTGAGCCCCCTTAAGCTCACTGTGTCAGTGAGAGGCCTGACCTTGAGTTCTTGATCCTCCTGCCTCAGCCCCCTGTGTGTTAGCATTCTATGAGGGGTGTGGCAGGCATTAATTTACATTAACTTACAGGCATTACAGGAAAGTTAAGGAGCACAAAAGCACAACACAGTGTTTTATAGAAGAAAACTGTTTAAGAAGCCCAATGAACTCATTCACTCAAGAGGCTAAACTGAAATACAGTTGCTGAGGTCACAGAGAATCCACTAAGGTGGAAGATTTATGCATTTATTGTGCTTCTGTACATTTCTCAGCAGTTATCACCACACAGAGGTCTCTTTGGCATAAAAAAGAAAGAAAGAAAATGTCTTGCTGAGTGGGGCCAGAGAGGGCAGGAGTGGAAGGAAGAGGAAGGAAAAGGAAGGAAAGAAGACAGAGGGCGGGGAATGCCAACCACTGAGGGGAGGCTAGGGCTCTGCAGATACAGAAGCCTGGAGACACAAGAACGAATATTCATTACCTTTGCCTGTGAGGTGGGTGGTACTGTGCAGAGGGGAATCCCTATGTCCCTTCCCAAGCACAGGCTCCCCGTGGAGCACAGACTTTCCGTGGAGCATAGTCTCTGTGGAGCTCAGTCTCTCCATGGAGCACAGGCTCTCCGTGGAGCACATTCTCTATGTGGAGCACAGGCTCTCCGTGGAGCACAGGCTCCCCATGGAGTGCAGTTTCTCTGTGGAGCTTAGGCTCTCCGTGGAGCACCTTCTCCATGTGGAGCATAGGCTCTTCGTGGAGTACAGTCTCCCCATGGAGCTCAGTCTCCCCATGGAGCACAGGCTCTCCGTGGAGCATGTTCTCCATGCAGAGCACAGGCTCTCCGTGGAACATACTAACTCTGTGGAACACAGTCTTTCTGTGGATCCCAAAGCCTGTAACTTCGAAGCTGAAGCCTTCTGCGAGCATCCTGGGAGGATTCTCACCAGGGCCGAAGGACTCCCAGTAGCTCCCTGGCTTTGATTAAGACATTCCTCCTGAGAGAAATGTTGAAGCCATTGATTTATGCCAGCAGAGGGCAATTGAGAGTCATGTGCCTCTGGGGTGGTTTCTTTTCTAAGCTTGTGGGTTTTTCATGTTGGTATGAATGTGAGTAATAGCCCTGATTAAAATCAGTTCCAGGTGTGAACAGGCCTGTAGTGACTTACCTCGTGCCTGTCCTGTTTTCAGATGGTGTCTGAGCTAAGGGACCATCTACTGAGACATCTGCAGGGTGTAGAAAAGAAGAAAGTTGAACAGATGGTTCTGGACTACATTTCAAAACTGGTTGGTTTTAGTTTTTCTTCTAATTTCAACCGCACCCTTAGCTCCATGTATAATTCTCAAGGTGTAGTCAGTGAGCCTATTGGTGGTGGTTGGCACGCCTCTGTGCCTCCCTAAAGAGTGTGGCTAGACAGTCCGTGTGGAAATATGTTGCCATAGAGCTTAATGATATTTTCCACATGTAGCTTGCATTCAGCCAGAGAATCCTGCATCACCGAGGACAGTGTTCGGCTGTGCGTGGGGCTCCTTCCTGCCTCGCTTCCTGCTCTTAACCTACATGCTGGTGGGTGCACTGGCCCATGGCAGACAGCCTTGTGGAGACTTCCCTACTGCTGACAGACTTGTAAATTTAGAATAGGTTTCTAGATAAAGTCCTGAGGCCCAAACAGAGTCTGGTTTGGGTGAGTATAGTGTGGTTTGTTGAGTGCTGGTTCCAGTGAGTGACGTTTTACAGCAGCCCTGTGGATGAACTTGCCTCCATCTCATAGGAAAAGACATGGAGATTTGGAGAGGAGGTAATTTGGTAGGGCAGCACAGCTCCACAGAACCTGGCCCCAATGCCATCCTCCCCCCGCCCCCGCTCCTGTACTCCAGGCTGCTCTGCCACCTTTCTTCACCCTTGCCGGTCCCAGCCCCGGCAGTGTGGCAGGCTGGCAGCTATGCCCTGACATTTGACCTTCACCGATGGGTGAGAGAGAGTCTGTCAGTGTGAGTGGTGGAGCCAGTTAGCTGCTCAGTGGATCCTTGCCAGCATGCACAGAGGGTACTCTGTTATAGTGGGGGCACATTTCCAGTCTTTCCATTTTGGATTTTAGTGCCTTGGAACTACTTGCAGAAAGGCTAGTTGTATAGTGGGCTTGGCCACAGCCTGAATGCCAGCTGTCATGGATGTGTAGTCCAGAGCTTCAGGGGACAGCTGGGAGGGCCTTAAGGGGAAGGGTAGGGGTTGTGGTTCATGGATCCTCTTTCCCTCTAGCTGGATCTCATTTGGTGCTTGCTGGAAACCAGTTGGAGGAAACACAGTGTGCATCCTTTGGTTCTCCGCCTGTACGCAAGTATTTTTTGGTCTTCTTTATCACAGTCTGCAGAGAGCTAGTAGTAACTCTGATGACCTCCTGTTCTACCAAAGCCCTTTTGAAACCTCAGTCCACAGAAGTTCTCACCAGCCCCAGAACCATCTGCCTTAGTCTTACAGTCAGAATTCAAGGTTACTTCAGCTGTCCTCTGTGGCACATGGTTGAGGAGGAGGGAGACACACACAAGCCCACTATTTCCAAGGGCAGAAATTTCAATGAATATAATTTATAACTTTTAAGACTACTGAGTCTGGTGTGAGATTCTATGCTTTGGGCTGTTGGCCAGTCTCTCACTTGTGAGTCTTTCCCCAGGGGATAGCAGTTCACAGGGATCTCTATATGCGGCACTCAGAACCAGCAGGCTGTTTGGTTAACATATATCACTTTGCTGTTTTTAACTCAGCAATAGCCATTGCAGTGCTGCAGAGTTTGAAGTCTTTCATCTCATGACCAGGATTTTGGATGCTGCCAGCAGTTTGTGTTTGCCTCTGCCTCCTGGTGAGTCTAGGGTGTCTTGTCATTTGCTGTAATAAGTTTGTTTTTCACATGGTCTCTGGACAGACAGTAGCTCTGAACTTCAAAATGGCACCTGTGTGTCAGCAGCTTGTTGGTCTTGAGGTTGGTCTCTATTGGCCAGGCCTCCCCTGATACTAAACTCCTGTTGCCGGCTCCTGGAAGTGGTTCCAGCCAGTTCTAATGCACGTGTCTTGCTGAACTTGCACCAATGTGTTGCTCCCGGAAACTTTCTCTGATAGTTTCATACTTTATTGTCTGGAGAGGCTTGAAGGCAAACACCAAAGGGGAAGTGGGCCGGAGTCAAGTATTAGGGCTTCACAGAACCCTTACCATGTGTGCACAGCTACTCATGTAAGTGGTCACTTGTTAGATCAGTCCATGAGTGTGTGGAGTAACCATTTCATGCCAGGTAACGTACGGGAAATGAAAGCAGTTACCAACACCATTGGGAGTGGCATACGATGATGGTTACACAAGTCCATCTGTATCTGATGTAAGAAATACACAGGCTCCTGTTTGCCACAAACATCTGCCTTGTGTTTACTATGTTGCCAAGGACCAGCCTCGGCTTGAAGAGGGGTTCCTGGGAGAAGGGGTGTTTGAGAGAGGCTAAAAACAAAGGGCTTGAAGTCAAATCTTGGGTTACAAGCTGATGGTCTATGTTCTACTCGAGACAGCTTTCCAGATTTCTTTCTCTCTCTCTCTCTCTCTCTCTCTCTCNCCTCTCCCTCTCCCTCTCCCTCTCCCTCTAAAACCTCTTTGGATAACTCATCTCTTGAAGATCAAAAGTCCAGTCTTTTATTTACATATAAATCCAGTCATTACCCTGGGTTCCTTTTTGATTATCTCATGAATCAGCATCCCATGACCCCAGACCCTTGATTCTTAGAAAGAGACAGCAAGCACTTTTTTTTTTTAAACATTGCAAATGAGACCTGCCTACCTCTGTAAGCACAGAAAATAAGCTAGCTGGTTGGAATCTTGCCCTAAGATTGCCCCTCCTAACACATCTGGGTCTGCTCTGTCCCAGGCTGACCTTGATCTTAGGAATCTTTTGTATCACTGTATCTTCCTGTCTTTGTATCTTCCTGACAAGCTGGCTCATAATGCATCTGCCTCTGTTCTTTTAGGTCTGTGAAGCCCTTCACATAATTCATATTATATCCTTATATTTGGCATAATTGAGAAATTATATATTTTTGACCTCATGCTTTTAAGAGTTCTTTCCCACAGCCTTAAGGGCTGTCCTGATGTTCTCAGAGTTTACCACTTTTGCTAAGACATTAGACACACTCTCACCTTCTGGACTTGTGCCATCTCTGATTATCATGGAGTCATTAATCTTAACAGGGTGAACATTCCCCAAAGGAGAAACATGAAAATATGTACATTATTATACAAACAAGTCTTATGCCCACAGCAACCATAGGCATGCATTGAGGTCCACACCCTGATGGTTGTGTTTCAGGGCAGCAACCATGTCATGTTGTCCCTTATATGGCCAAGCAGGACTTGGCACTATGGTATTTTTTATTGTTATAGGAAGAATCTATAACATGAGATCAACCCTTTTAACCCTTTAATGTCAATACAGTATTAACTACAGGCATGCTCTCATCTTCTGAATGGCCTCTCCTCATAGCCCATGTTCAGCAGCTGCCCCTTCCCATTTTCTTGGTCCTTGGCCCCCACATTTCTATTGTTTCTATGATTTTGACCATTTTAGACCATTTGTCTCTTCCATGACTACTGGCTTATTTTACAAGACCAGTGCTCTAACCCCTGAGCTATAAGGTCACTACTGGCTTATTTTAACCACCATAATGCCTCTAGGTCCACTCATTTGTCCTGCATGACAAGATATCTTTTTAAAGCTGAGTAACATTACACCGTTTGTGTATTTTACATTTTATTTATCTGTTTATCAATGGGTGTTTATATATCTTAGCTATTATGAATTATAGTTTAGTGAACATTAGTGTACAGATCCCTTTAAATATCTTGACTTTACTTCTTTTGGGTGCTCAGAATGATTATGGGATCATTTGCTGATCCTATTTTTGGCTTCTGTGAGGCAGCTTGCGCTGTCTCGCACAATGGTGGTACCATTTCACTGACCCATCAACAGTGCGCAAGGGCTTCCATTTCTCTCCATTCTCTCCAACACTTACCTCTGTCTTTGCACCCTGAGAGATGGAAGGTAATATTTCACTATAGTTTTGATTTGTATTTTGCTGATTAGTGATGTTGACTCTATCTTTCCATGTAACTCTAAGTAGTCATATGTCTTTTTCAGGGAATAAAGCTCTGTGTCCACATGTTTAATAAGATTGGATGTTGTCTTGCTATTGACTTGTTTTGTTTTTTTATGGTCTGGATTTTTAACCTCTCATCAGTTTTCTGGTTTATATGCATTCTCTCCTTTATTTTGTAGCTACTTTTAAACTCTGCTACCTTTCTTGCTTTCCTTCAGCCCCCCCCCCCCCAATCCCCTGCACCTCACCCCCCTGCCCTAGGTAGGCTCAAGGAATGCAGGTAGCTCAGGATGGCATCAAACTTTTGTAGCCACCACCGGCCTTGAACTTCTTTTTCTCCAAGTTCTGCAATTACAGGTTTGTGTTTCCATACCATACCTGGCTTTTCCTTTTCTATTAAATGCTTATAATTCTTCATGTGACAAAAGAAGAGAGGGTAAAGCGGCACCACTGGAGTGTGTGTTAGTGTGTGTGTGTGTGTGTGTGTGTGTGTGTGTGTGTTTACAAGGGGTTCATATAAGCATGTATATAAGGGAGATTACTTTTCAGGTCTATGGGACTAGCAAAATTTGAGTTTCATGAGTCAGACATTTAATTAAAAAAGGGAGTGAGGAAGTGGCAAGCAGAGTCTTGTTTTGTTTGTTTGTTTGTTTGTATGTTTGTTTGGTTTTGTTTGCTTGTTTGCCATCATCTCCCTCTCCCTAGCTGCAGCAAGGGCAACATCCCTGGAGGATGACAATTAGTGGGATGAAACCGATGGCTAGTTATAGCCACCCACTCTGCTCTGAGCTGACACACGAAGATGAGGCTGTGAATAGGCCACTGCCCTTGATACTGTGCTAATGAAGCACATGAAGGACTCTTGGGGTGTTCAGCATGTACCCAGCATTGGAGAAGGAATTTTTGAATCTGGGAATAAGACTTGTGATCTAGTATAAATGCTTTTTCAGGAATAAGTTTTGACTTTATTAGTCTGGGAAAGAATTTCGGTTAGATAGTAATACTATTTGTTTTGAATTGGGGAACCCAGTGAACTCAATTTGTTTTTAGCCATTTACATCAACTTGAGGACAACATCTGCGCGTCATGTGATCCTTGATGTTGCCAGGAATTATGCTCATGACTCATATGTTCAGAGAGAAAATGCCATGACTTCTCAGAACCCAAACTCCAGCTCACTGAGCACAATTTGTTTGACCGTGTACATCCCTGAGAACAGGCTGTGGTTCTCTTTCATTCTTGCATCCAGTCAGCTGTTGAGCATGTACATATTATCATGAGACTTTTCCTGTCCTGGCTAGTTTTATGTCAACTTGACATAAGTTAGAGTCATCTGAGAGATGGGAACCTCAACTAAAAAATTGCTTCCCTTAGACTGGGCCCTGGGCCTGGGCAAGCCTGTAGGGCTTTTTTTTTTTTTTTAAGTTAGTGATAAACGTGTGTGTGGGTCCAGCCTATTTTGGGTGGTTCCATCCCTGGGCTGGTGGTCCTGGGTTCTATAAAAAAGCAGGCTGAACAAGAAATGAGGATCAAGCCAGTAAGCAGCACCCTCCATAGCCTCTGCATCAGCTCCTGCCTCTAGGTTCCTGCCCTGCTTGGGTTCCTGTCCCTGTTCCTTTGATGTTAAACAGTGACATGGAACTGTTAGGAGGATAAACATTTTCCTCCCCACATTGCTTTGGCTGTGGTGTTTTGTCAGAAATAAGAAACCCTAACTAGATGATGTCCCTCTCTCTTCTTCCCCACTTGGTGCCCCCTGTCCCTTTTATACATGTCTAGACCACAGTTCCTATGGGTCTAATCCATTCTTTGTCTGTTGGCATGGTAATATTCCAAAAGTAAAATTTGTTCTTTTATGATGCTCAAAAACTTTCAGTGCTTCCTCCAAGTTTCCTGGATAAATTCTTTAGTAGCATTCAGCATCGGGTCCATGTTATAAGTACAAATCGCACAGAACTGGTCACATGTAAATATATGTTTATTTTTATGATGAACCAATTGGCACCTCTACTGCATGGCAAGGTGAACAGGAGTGGTAATGGTCAGTATTTTGTCCACTGTCCTAGTACCCACCCCAGCCTCATGTATGAGGATGTGTTAAGTAAATGTTGCCCAAACTTACCTGTTAGTCATCAGATTTCAACTCAAATGATCACTTCATGTTTCTGAATACACCCATGCATGCTCTGTCACCTTAGGTCTCTGTTCATATTGTTACATTAACCCAGCTATTAGATATTGCGCTGGTTAAGAACTAAGGCTATAATCCCCCAGGCTATGGTCAGGCTACTTTAGCCTTTTGCTTACTATTTATAGGATACAGGGAAGTTTTCTCAGCTCCTGGGAATCTCAGTTTCCCTATCTGAATCTATGGTAATCTAGCAGTTGCATCTGATAGTGTTAGGTATGGAGCAGGGGAACCAGTGCTCACTTAGTGCATGCCCAGTGTTAGTCACGCTGTACCATATGCTGGGTTCTGTATAACTGCTCTATTCCTTGTAGTAGCCCAGAAGGAAAGGTATCAGCATTCCACTTTAGGCGGTAAGAAAGGAAGTTCAGAAAGGCAGTTACCTAGAGCTGCTCAGTTAAACAGCAGCAGGATCCTGGCCTGGATCTGCTCTTGTGTCTCTGACGTTTCTGCACACTAAGTGTAGATCTTTCCAAAGATGCTCAAGAGGCTGACACTCCAAGAACGGTTTTTTTTTTTCTTTTTTTTTTTTGGTTTTTTGAGACAGGGTTCTCTGTGCAGCCCTGGCTGTCCTAGAACTCACTTTGTAGACCAGGCTGGCCTCGAACTCAGAAATCTGCCTGCCTCTGCTTCCCGAGTGCTGGGGTTAAAGGTGTTTTCTTATTCTCACCTGGTCTGGTATCTCCTTCCATTGTCTTTCTTTTGTTCCTTGTCACTGATAGTGTGCATAGAGCTCTGGGTTTGTAGCCTTACTCATTAGATGAGCGAGCGAGCGAGCGAGCGAGCGAGAGAGAGAGAGAGAGAGAGAGAGAGAGAGAAAATCATCTCTGGTGAATTTTCACAGCCTTCTGATTGGGTCATCTACATTTCTTTTCTACAGTTTAGTCCAAGTAGACTCCAAAGTCTTTGTGAGAGGACCAGAGGTAGGGATGTAACTTGTCCTCTGGCCCCAGTTTCCTTTTACCTTTCAACAAAATGGTCCCCATCCCAACCACCTTTTAGCTTCGGCATGTGGAGTTTGAAGATCAGTTATCAATGACAGAGAGATAATATTAACCGGGAGCTTCTTGTCATAAAAGGATCAGCTGACCCAGGTCCTACGCAAGCTCAGTGCTTTCCTGACAGGATCAATCCATCCTCTTGGGAACCTGGAGATGCTGGCTCGGTTTGTCATGTCTGCTTCTATTCCACTCACCTAGGTTTCCACTCGCTGCACACCATCCTTGGGGTCCACTGCCTCCCTTTGTACAGCCTACTGCACTACATTGATAATGGAGTACTGCTGCTCACTGAGACCGCGGTCACGAGGCTTATGAAAGGTAAGCAAATCTGAGTTAAGCAGAGGGTGAGTTTCAGCCTGGCCACCCTCAGGGCTGGCTTCTGGGTATGTGACATACAGGCCCAGCTACCTTCAGAAAGCTCCAATGCTCAGTCGAATGCCCTGCAGTACATATTGAAGCTCTTATTATTTGAACATATATGACTTTATTTTACCCTGCACTGGGCCCTCCCTTCAGGCCAGTTGAACGTACTTTATCCCTTCAGGAGTCCCTAAAGAACATCTGAGTCTAGACACTGATGTTAGATTTGATTTCTGTATTCAAGGGTAAGAAGAGGCTGGGAGTCTGTGTCCGTGAATTTGTTTTTCAAGCAAGTATTACGAATGGCAGTTAATTTTGTCATCTCAAAGTTCGACTGGAAATGCAAGTAAAACTGATAGATAACAGTGTGCATGGGAACATGACCTTTAAGGCCATAATCTTTCTCGTGTAAGTCATTCATGCGCGCCTTCTGTTAATGTAACACAGCAGCAGTCCTTCTTCAGAGGACTTTATGCTTTAAGTTGGTGGCTAAATTTGCTTTGTAACCAGCAGCTTGTTACAAAATAAAAGGCCCCCTGATTCCATGTCACCAACTAAAGCTTTGAAAGCATCGCTAGCCTGCAGATGCAGGCTTGGGACGCCTCAGAAGGAAACACTCAGGAAACGCTCAGGATTTAAATCTGGCTGGTATTTAAGTGGATATATCTGTCTTATCTGTTAATCTCCAACTCTTTTTTTTTTTTTTTGGTAGATCTGGACAATTCAGAGAAAAATGAAAAACTGAAATTCAGCATCATTGTACGGCTCCCTCCGGTAATCCTGAAATTCATTTCCTCTTAAGCCCTGGTCCACTCTCCTTCATTTATCGCCTATGAGAAGAGTTTCCTCGCTTTGGCTGAAGTCGGTTCACTTCCCATCCATCTCCAGCCTTCTGTTGGCTATCCCTCACAGGGCCTACCCAGTGTCCTCTCTGGCGCTGAGCTCTAGCATGGTATATGCTGATAGTTTATGCATTTTACCCCCTAGGAAAGCACACTCCTATCTACATCAGAGTCTGCATTGGAGGGAAAAGGGAAACGTGTGCCTCTGGCATTTAAACTGATAAGGGATTTAGATACAAGTGAGGCCAGAAGGTTCTAGAACTGTATTTCCTCTTCTTATTGCATAGCTGAGCATAGGAAAACATTTCCAGGTCAAAAGAAGAATGAAAACCATGAGAGAAAAGGTTACAAGCCACTCCTTGCTCTTTTGTGGGAATATTAGCTCTTGGAGTCGGAAACATCATGAAAACGTGAAATTCCACAGCAAGGAATTGGACTTTGCAAACTTCCTGACCCAAGATCCTGGCCAGCCCTGCATACTGTTTACATACTGTAAGCACCGGGACCTTTGACCCCGGCCATCCTCCCCAAAAGGATGTCCCTTCTGGTCCTGGTGGTCTTGCCTCACAGGCTTCCTGAGTCCAAAGCACCCACCTTTCCCAGGCTGCCTCCCCTAGGAAAAGAGTTGACATTTAGTTTGGTCAACAAATTTGACTATTCTTTTGTCCTGTGTGTCGGGGTATTTAAAGTTTCTGGACCAGACAGAAGAGAAATCACAAACACACATACCATCTTTAGTTTCCAGACAAAGTGTTATCTGGCTTGGTATGCTCATCTTCAGCTTTGAAGGCTCTCAGGTTCAACATCATTTCAGGAAGAAAGGAATTTGGCAGCATTGATATAAAAGTTGTTTTCTTCATGGTAGCAGTTGAGGGAGTATTTATGAACACTTCAGAAGCATATTTCATAAGTGTGGCCTCTCTCCAAGGGTCAAGAATCACAAATGTTGTGCATTTTAGAATAGCTAGCCACTTGGGAGTAACAGTTTGAAGTTAAGAGTAGGCATGTGGTCTGTTGATGCACTGTGACCTAGACTCTCCTCTGTGTGTCTTTCAACCTCACTTAGCTTATTGGCCAGAAGGTCTGCTGGCTTTGGGACCACCCCATGAGTTCCAATATCATTTCACGGAACCATGTGGCCTGGCTGCTGAAGAACTACAGGAAAGAGGTGAGTCCGTGTAAGCCCAGATAGTAAGCACTCTTCAGAGCCCACCCGCCATGTCAGTATGCCCAGGCTTTTATCATTTGGGTGTATCTTGGAGAAGCAATTCATATATAGGGAGTGTTTTCTCTTTTAGCCTCGGAACTCTATGATTGACAAATCATCATTTCCAGTAGAATTTCTGCCTCTGAACTACTTCATTGAAATTCTGATGGGCCTGGAGTCCTCCAACCAAGGTAACTCATTCCTCTGTGCTCAGGAGCTTGCCTTGACACCCTAGTCATTCCCTATTCATGTTTTGTATTGTTTTCTTCCTTAAATACCTCCTACAAGTACATCCTTACTAAAGTTGATTTTGTTAGGGAGAGTGTGTACTGCCTAATTACCAAAGGAGGACTTACCTTTGAACACTATAAGGGGCTTGAGGTGTTTAAACCAAAGCTTAATGATATTTACCAACATATTCTCAGAATAACACATTTCACTAAAATATAAAATGATGTTCTCAGTAAGCTGTGGGAACGTTATAAATAGCCATGATGACTCCACAGTAACTCTCTCTCTCTCTCTCTCTCTCTCTCTCTCTCTCTCTCTCCCCCACCCCCTTCCCAGCACTGTATGGCTTCGAAGGACATGACAATGTGGATGTGGGATTTGTAGAGGAAGCTGCCCTGAAACACACCACCATGCTTTTGGGCTTATGAATGCGGACGTGCAGACGGCCGATGTTAATGTTTTCACCTCCCTTTCCTGGAAACTTTTCCACTGTCTTTTAGATTGGGAATAGGTCAGCATATACTGCAGAGCTGTTGGCTTCGGGACAGTTCTTACTCGAGGCAGCTGCTACTTCTCTCAGTTCAAGCAGCCAGTAAACAGCCAAGAGGAAAGATCAAGTTCCAGGCTGTGTGCTGCGGCAGGAACAGCACCCGCCTTGGTGGCCCAGGAGGCCTGGAGCTGGTTCTGATGCACTACGGAATTCGATGCAAACACGGGCAACAGTGCTGAGAACAGTAGGGGCCAGGCGGTCACTGGAAAGGACATAGGACAGGCAGGAAAGGTAAACGTTGTGAAGAGAATCTCAGAAGATCCTGAAACTGAGTAAGCAAGGCCTGTCACTTACAGTATGGAGTAACTGGGACAAAGAATCATTTGTACATACGGGCCTTATTCCAGCCTTTGCTTTTGCAGTGGCGCAGAGAGAGCCATATTTATGACTTAGTACCATCTTGTCATTAAATACCACCTCAAGTCCTTTGGTCTGACTCTCCCTAAGTTTGGGGTGTAGCCTTATTTGCATAAGGCATTTTGAGCCCATCAATGTGATTGTGCAGAGGTCCCTGACACCTGACCAGGTAGGTGTTCTGTCCTTTCTCATCTGCCTCCTGCGGTGACATCATGCTGACCCCTAAGGCTCAGCTTTCCAGACTCGGTTCTGCTTCTCTGTGTCCTCACGGGTTCCTGTTCACATGGTGAGATTTTAATGATTCTAAATGTCACTAACTCACATGCAATCCACTGGATTTTGGGCAATCTTTGCTGTGCTCTAGAAACTGTCCTAGCCTATAGAATTTCCCTTTTGCTCCAAATGGTCAGCCAGGCTCAGAACCATGCCACCAAGTCAGCAATGCTGCACTATGGTATGTTTACATTATTTCTGTCTGTTCATATTGCTTGTTTTACAAATTACTCTGTACTGGAGACAACAGGTTTTATTTGGTTCAAATTAAAATTTTAAAAATCCTCTTTGCTAACTCCATATAAAACCAGAGACACTGAAATTTATAGAGGAGAAAGTGGGGAAAACCCTCAAAGATATGGGTACAGGGGAAAAATTCCTAAACAGAACAGCAATGGCCTGTGCTGTAAGATCATTCCTCCTTAGAATAGGGAACAAAATAACCATGAAAGGAGTTACAGAGACAAAGTTTGGAGCTAAGATGAAAGGATGGACTATCCAGAGACTATCCCACCCAGGGATCCATCCCATAATCAGTCACCAAACTCAGACACTATTGCATAGGACAGCAAGAGTTTGCTAAAGGGACCCTGATATAGCTGTCTCTTGTGAGGGTATGCTAGTGCCTGGCAAATACAGAAGTGGATGCTCACAGTCATCTATAGGATGGAACACAGGGTTCCCAATGGAGAAGCTAGAGAAAGGACCACAGGAGCTGGAGGGGTCTGCAACCCTATAGGAGGAACAACAATATGAACTAACCAGAACCCACAGAGCTCGTGTCTCTAGCTGCATATGTAGCAGAAGATGGCCTAGTCGGCCATCATTGGGAACAGAGGCCCCTTGGTATTGCAAACTTTATCTGCCCCAATACAGGGGAACGCCAGGGCTAAGAAGTAGGAGTGGGTGGGTAGGGGAGCAGGGCAGCGGGGAGAGTAGAGGGCACTTTCAGGATAGCATTTGAAATGTAAATTAAGAAAATATCTAATAAAAAATGAAAAAAAATAAATTTTACTTAAAAAAAAAAGAATCGACAAATGGGACCTCATAAAATTGCAAAGCTTCTGTAGGGCAAAAGATACTGTCAATAAAACAAAAAGACCACCAACAGATTGGGAAAGAATTTTTACCAATCCTAAATCTGATAGGGGACTAATATCCAGTATATACAAAGAGCTCAAGAAGCTGGACTCCAGAAATTCAAATAACCCCATTAAAAAATAGGGTATAGAGCTAAACAAAGAATTCTCATGTGAGGAATACCGAAGGGCTGAGAAGCACCTGAAAAAATGTTCAACATCCTTAATCATCAGGGAAATGCAAATCAAAACAACCTCACACCAGTCAGAATGGCTAAGATAAAAAATTCAGGTGATAGCAGATGCTGGCAAGGATGTGGAGAAAGAGGAACACTCCTCCATTGCTGGTAGGATTGCAAGCTGATACAACTACTCTGGAAATCAGTCTGGCGGTTCCTCAGAAAACTAGACATAGAACTACTGGTAGATCCAGCAATACCTCTCCTGGGCATATACCCAGAAGATGTTCCAACTGGTAATAAGGACACATGTTCCACTATGTTCATAGCAGCCCTATTTTCTAGCAGAAGCTAGAAAGAACCCAGATGTCTCTCAACAAAGGAATGGATACAGAAAATGTGGTACATGAATTTATCAAATTCTTGGGCAAATGGATGTATCTAGAGGATATCATCCTGAGTGAGGTAACCCAATCACAAAAACAAAAGAAATCACATAACATATTACTCACTGATAAGTGGATATTAGCCCAGAAACTTAGATTACCCAAGACACAATTTGAAAAACACATGAAACTCAAGAAGAATGAAGACCAAAGTGTGGACACTTTGCCCCTTCTTAGAATTAGGAACAAAGCACACATTGAAGGAGTTACAGAGATCAAGTGTGGAGCTGAGACAAAAGGATGGACCAACCAGTGACTGCTGCAGCCGGGGATCCATCCCATAATCAGCCACCAAATGCAGACAGTATTGCATATGCCAGCAAGATTTTGCTGAAAGGGCCCTTATATAGCTGTCTCGTGTGAGGCTATGCCAGTGCCTGGCAAACACAGAAGTAGATGCTCACAGTCAGCTATTAGATGGAACACAGGGTTCCCAATGGAGGAGCTAGAGAAAGTACCCAAGGAGCTGAAGGGGTCTCCAACCCTATAGGTGGAAGATCAATATGAACTAACCAGCACCCCCAGAGCTCGTGTCTCTAGCTGTGTATGTAGGAGAAGATGGCCTAGTTGGCCATCAATGGGAAGAAAGGCCCCTTGGTCTTGCAAACAGGGACCGTTTCAGTGTGCAATGATTCCCTTCTTATCTAAATGGCTGGTACTTACTGAAGGGTCTCACGTGAGGTCAAATTCAGAACTCACAAAATGAGAGTAAACTCAAGTGCCCAGAATGTGGCAGAACAGGTACTTGGAACATCATGGTGGATTTAGCAAAATGAAAGTATAGTATGTTTCAGTCTGCCAGAGCTGGACATGGGATTCATAACTACTGCCAACACAGGAGAAACAGCTTAAGCATATAAATGTAAAAGGACGGGCCTCACACATACTAGCGAATCATCACATCTAATATAAAGACACTGGGATCAGAAAAAATATATGGGTGAAATGAATCTCTGAGCAGGTAAGTAGAATTGTTCTCACAGAAGTGACAGTGTGACAGTGTCCCCACAGCTCTTCACCCAGCCCTCACGCTGCTGCGGCAAAGGGCTGCGTCTGTCATGTGGCAGCTTCACCCAGCCCGGCGCGAAGGGCTGCGTCTGTCACGTGGCAGTTGCCTAATCAGGTAGTCAGACTGCGCACACTTAAATGGGTACCTGTTTTTCCTCTAATAGAAAGAAAACACTCTAATGTCTGCACTTCACTGAAAAGTTATTTATTTTGTACTTTTACAGCATCTTGTCTACTGTACATTCCTGAAGTGTAGTCACTATAAACAGTGAAAAAGAAACACACAATCAAAATACCCTTTGACACAGCTGTAGTCTATGTCCCATTCAGTGTCACTTACCAGGTAGTAGTTGGTGAATGTACAAGGAAACCACTGCTTTAGAGACAACCCACTGTTGTTGACTGTGCCTAGCTCATCAGCAGCCCTAGAACCGTGGTGCTCATGCTCCACAGAAGGTCTGAGGACTGGCTCAGGCCCTCTCTGTGAGAGGACTGCGGGATTGGTTCACAGGTTTAGATTTCAATGGGCTTTACAACAGGTTTCCTAATGTGCCTCCTGTTGGCTCCAGGTTCAGAGGGCTTAAATGGAGCCATCGCACCATAGGGTTTGGGCAGAGGAAGCTCGGTATCTGTTTCAGGCATGTAGGCATTTGGACGCTGCTCTGCAGTTGTGTAAACGCCATTGGGCAGCTGCCGATAATCTGTTTCCATGTACTCCTGCAAAGGATGATATTTTCATTTCAGTTTTCTAAAGCACTGAACCTAATTTTTTCTGGGTCCTAAAAGAGCATCTTTAGGCCTTGCGGAACAAGTAGAGGAGGGTGAAGCCCACCCCCACCTCTGTTGCCTGTTCTGCAACCCCTGTGGGCTTCTTGGAATGAGATGCCTTATAATATTAAACTATTGAGGGATCATGGGGTTAGACAGATGAGTAGGAAAACAGACTTGCTGGTGGCTTCAGTGACCAACTAAGACCTTGGTCACTGTGGAGGAGAAAGGTATAGCATAGAGTTCTATATGTACCAGATATGGTTCTGAGGAAGGCTGTAGTAGCTATAATATGGCTGTGGAGGCCATGACAGAAGGACATAGAAGGGTCAGTTGTGGTCAGCAAATGCCAATGTTAGAATTGTCATAGGCACGCCGGGGGAGGGGGGCGAGCTACAGTGTGACTGTCAACCATAGCAGTCCAGGGTGTGACTGGGATGATGGTTCTCAGCTGTTCCTCAGGGAGAAAGGCGGTGCTTTGGATTACTAGTCCCAAGTCTTTTCTACAGGCCAAACCCCTATCTACCAGCCATTCAGACTATGCCTGTTAGAGTAGGAAACTTTCTTATACAGGTTGAAGAAAGCCGAATCCAAATCCCTGAGACCCCAAATGCTCCAAACATTTTGAGGATAGATATGCTGTCACAAATAGATAATTCCATACATGGTGTCCTATCATGATTGCAGTCAAAATTAAATAGGCATAAATATGCACTGACGTTACCTCGTGTATGAGGTTCATATGAAACAAGTGAGTCTGGTGTTTAGACTTGGGCCCCACTCCTCAAATATCTCAGGAAAATCATAGAAAGTTCAAACTGTCTCTATTCCCAGGCCTCAGATAAGGGGCCACCCACTGTGTCATGAGGGGACACTGCCACACTGCAGAACGGGACACAAAGCTTACCCGAGACTTCTCAGCAGTCGCAAAGGCATACAATTCTTCATCTCGAAGCACCTTCAGCCAGTCCTTCTCAATCTCTCTGTTGAGTGGGAGGCCCTTTTCTATCCTGGCGCTGCAGGAGAAGATGAATTCTTCTTTCTCTCTCACCTCCTTTTGGAGTTCAATGGTCAGGGCTTGTTTCATGGACAGCTCAGCGACAAGAGCCATCATTTCCTGGGTAACCACTTTGATCTTTTGCTGGTAGCTATTCATCTGGAAATGAGGAGGCCATGGTTTAGTTGGTATAGCCATCCCATGAGGATGTGGATGGCAGCCTTTCCTGAAGGGATGAGAGATTAGTGGGAATCCACAGAAAATCCCTGAGAGAGGCTTCAGGGATGGAACCCCTCCTACTTACTCTTCAATGAGCAAAAGAAATGTGTGGAGGAAAGGGCCTTTTGTCAGGTACTTCCATTATTGAGGGGAAATCGGGGCAGGCAAAAGCCACAGGGCAAGTCGCACTGCTTGTTAGTTTATTCCCTGGCTCACTTTCTGGGCCACGCTAAGCTAGTTTTGTTAAATGGCCTAGACCTAATTGTCTAGGGATGGCACTGTCTAGGGATGGCACTGGTCACAGAGGGCTGGTCCCCCAACATCAGTCATTGGCCAAGACACACCTTCATTGATGATGGCCAAGGCCACTGTGATCTGGGAAGTGGCCGCTCCTCTTTCCAGGTGCCTGTAGGTTGTGTCACGTGTGTCACACTGTGAAAACTAACCAGGACAGAACTCAACATGTGTGGTTTTGTAAATAAGAGCACAAAAACCAAACAAGAAAGCAAAAGAAAGGTTTCTCTAGTGACTAGCTTCCAGGTTGGAGAACATGGAGACTAGCTTAGTGTTTGTTTTCAAGAGGAAAGGAGGCGGAGGGAGATGTTCTTGCTGCCTCAGTTCTGGCTCAAACAACAATACAGGTTTGTCCGTTTGAGCCTTTTCAGCTGTTTGGGGCCTTCCTGGCCACACGGTGTTTCTCTAGTCTCACAAATAATTTCCAGAGGCTCGGCCATCAGCTGTGAAAAATCATCCCTTAATGAAAGATGACTTTTAAGGCAGGGAATTCATTTTGCAAAGGGAAGGGAGGAGACATTTACAGAAACTTGGGGAAGGGTACTGATTCTGACAAAGTCCACTGGCTTCAGTAAATCTCATCACTTCTCTGTTTATGAGCCCCCATTGTACACTACTGACATTGGGCACAGCAGAGCAGAAGGGGACAGGCCACGTGACAACGGTGTTTTCACTGCTTTTTAGGTGACTTTTCAGTTATTTCCCACACAGCTTCGTAAAACTATTTTCAGAACAGGATTGACTATTGGCTTATTTATGCACAGTTGTCTACAGTCTATTACATGTGACGCCTTGAGAAATTGAAAGTGGAAGTGCCCCAACCCTCTGGAACCTAATCTGGAGTGTAGGAATCCTTCACCCTCAGCAGGTGGGGCAGGGGCAGTCAGGGAGGTGTGGGTATACACTCAGTCACCTTCAGCTAGTTTTTTCCTTTTTACCCTGCTAGACAGTGTATGACACCTCTTCCCCCCGCAGTATCTGCCTCATGTATGGTGGGACAGGCATAGCAAAAGTTCAATAGCTATTGCTGGGTGGTTAAACGTTCTCTCTGGAGGATGTCCAAAAGTCCCACAGAAGCCCTCCACCAGGCATGGTGGGATCCTGCCTCCCTCAGTCACCAGCCTCTCCCACTAGCATTGCTGTTAGTAGGTGTCAGCCTAGCTGCGTCACATCCGCAGCCCTGATGTCACTTGGAAGGGCCAGCCTGGGAATTGTGTGACTGCTGTTTCTCTTCGATTGGCCCTGTCCCTCTGTGGGTTCTGGCTGAATACTGTCTTGGAGCAATTCCTACTCAGACTACTGGATAAGTGGTGTTTTCTGCTCAAAAACAAACAGAAAGAGTTTTACTTTGTACGCACACTATAAAGCTAAGGATTAGTATATTTGAGAAGCTGCCCTGTAAAATAAAACACTCTCCTTGAACACCTTGTGCTTCCTTCCTGTGAAGTGGATTCACCTGGGGAGTGAGTGGACTGGAACTCCATTTGTTTCTAGACTCCTAAACCTCCATCTCTCAGTAGAGCAAAGCATGGAAGAGGACAGCAGGAGTTGGGGCAGGGAGGGAGTTTTGTCACTCAAGGAGAGAGTGGGGGTTCCATCACTCAGGATGAGAATATGGGGGTTCTGTCCCTCAGGGAGGGGTGGTTCCATTACTCATGGAGTGGGGTTCTGTTGCTCAGGGAGAGATGGGGGGTTCCATCACTCAGGGGTGGGGGTTCTGTCACTCAGGGAGAAAGGGGATTCTGTCACTTAGGGAAGGAGTTTCATCATTCAGGGAGAGAGTGGAGGGTTCCATCACTCAGGAAGAGAGTAGGGGGTTCTGTCCCTCAGGGAGAGGTGGTTCCATCACTCAGGGAGAGGGGTTCTATTACTTAGGGAGAGAGTAGGGGGTTCCATCACTCAGGGAGGGGGTTCTGTCACTCAGGGAGAGAGTGGGGGTGTCTATCACTTAGGGAGAGGGTGGAGGGTTCCATCACTCAGGAAGGGGGTTCTGTCACTCAGGGAGAGAGGGGGTTCTGTTACTTAGGGAGGGGGTTCCATCACTCAGGGAAAGGGGGGTTCCATCACTCATGGAGAGGGGGAGGTTCTGTCACTCAGGCAAACCTTCTTGGCTAAGAGCAGTGTGTCCTTCTTGTAAGCCTGAGTTTTGCCTTTGAGCCTGTTTGTGAGCTGGGACACCCGCTCATAGATGAAATCCTTCTCCAGTAGCTTCTCCTCCTTCTTGGCTATCTGAAGTTCCAGCTACAGTTGGAAACAATTTCAGTAGGAGTTAAAAAAAAATGACTTATGTAAGGCATGGTCTTCATCCTCCATCTGTCCTCTACCCCACCCCCACGACAGAGACACATTGCTTTCTTTGTTGTTAAAATACCTCTGAAAAGTCTCTGGAGCTGCACTAACTATGTCAGGGGACACTCAGGCTAGGGAGGGGCTCTCCTCCCAGGGTGGCCTATGGACCTCTGCCTCTGTCTGGTACCCACAATGCCATTCTTCCCAGATGTTCCCACCAGGATGACAAATGAACATATTTATTTGAGAAGTCAAAATTTCTCTTGGGCTAGGAGTGAAGGGCGCTTCTGAATCCTGAAACTATAGGACCTTTCTTTCCTTATGTAAATATCTGTATCAAAGTTAGGATTTAGGACTCCTTTACAAGTAGGGGAGGCTGAGTAGAATGATGGGTCCACAGTACCCGTGAGCAAGCAGTGGGTGTTTAAGAAAGAACTCTTACCATATCTAATTTCTTGACTATTTCTTCTTCAGTCAGATCTTTCCCTTTAATGAAGCGGACCCTGCCCTTGCTGTCAGGGTTCACAAAGAGTTTCTCCAGGTCTTTTATCCTGTCTGTGCACTGTGAAAACTGTTGCAAAAGAAGCAAACATTAGCTTTCAGTTTAGCTCTCAAGCTTGGTAACTCTTCAATAGCCTCTGCATGGGAGGAAGCTGGGTTCACACAAGCCCTTCCATTGCTTCCAATTGTGAGTGACATTCATGGGACGATGTGTGGCTAAGGATTCAAAATGGTCTTTGCTGCCTTGCTGCAAGTGTTCCAGAGGTGGGGCAGCTGGCATGTAACAAGCTGTGGTCTCAGTGACACCCCAAAAAGGAAATTATCAGTTAACTTGGCATGCACTGTGTGAGCAACAGTCTCAGCCACATGTATGCTTTTCGCTAAAGAGCCTTTGCCTAGATTATCCCTGTTGAATCGTTGAGATGTGGATATCAGGTAGTGACTGTAATCATAGCCATGCTTAGTTTAAAGAGTGTGTGTGGGGTGATCACCCAAAGGCCTTGCTCTCAGCCTCCCTCCATTGTGTAACAGTTTGTTTTTTGTTTTTAAAGAAGCATTTGGTTTCTCATTTGGCACATGGCAAGATGGGGCTTGATCCCATGGGGTGAACAATATAGTTTAGGACAGTGGTTCTCCACCTGTGGGTCACGACCATTGGAAAATACATAGTTCTGATGGTCTTAGTCACTGAGACACCTTTCAGGATCAAAATTACAGTTGTGACGTAGCAACAAAGACTCACGGCATTAGGGAGACTGAGAACCACTGCCCTCATGCTTCAGGCCACAGCAGGAGAGATACACACAGAACTTTACAATTTTAGCTGGTAGTCCTCTTCTCTATAATAAGAATTTTAAGTAGTAGCATTTAAAAATAGTGACAGAAATTATCAGTAATACCTCTTAATGTTTACATAGTTTTCTTAATTAAGGAACTAAGAAATAAATGATACTTCCTTCTCAGAACCTCCACAGGGCTGGGTGGATGGTTCAGTAGTTAAGAACACCTCCTGTTGCTCTTGCAAAGGACCTAGGTTTGGCTCCCAGCACCCATCTGTAACTCCAGTTCAGAAAATCATGACTTCTGATCTCTGTAGGCACCAGCCAAGCATATTGTTATGCACTTACAGACATACATACATGCAGCCAAATTACTCATACATATAAAATAAAAATAAAGAAATCTTTAAAAATAAACCTAGTGCCTTTATTTAAATTACCCACTGGGCATTTAAGGAAATATTTTTCACTTTCCTTATAAAAGCAATGTTCTTGTGTCTTACAATTGCTCATGCGATTTCCAGGACTCCTAAAATGGGGTTATTCCCACAAGGTCCAGGAGAACGTGACTCATGGTAACCCCTGTGGTTAGTCTGCTGAACAATTAAACAAAACAAGAAAACAAAACAAACAAAACAAAAAAAATGTAGTCTTAATAGAATTCTGAAAATGATGTAAAATAGAGGGAGACTTAAGACACAGCAAAACTGCTAAGTCTTATACAGCAGGAAGCGTCAGGAACTCAGTCTCGGATGGCAGAGAGTAGGTGTGGCTTGCCCAGAGCTTGGCACTTCGAGTCCTGTCTTCCTAGGCACATAGTCAGTGTGGATACAATCACACGTTGCATGCAGTGTGAAAGTGAACAGGTGGTTTTCCACACATCAACCCTAAGCTCACGTACAGCCCACAGGTCTCAAGTTACACACAGCCAATGTGATAAAGGCTCGCCATCACATGTGGCAGAGACTATCATTAAATACATAACAGGACCCTCTTGGGTAAAACTGAATTCTTATTTCACAGTGGGTAGCTGATCATTTCTAAGGATGATTAACTTTTAATTATTAAATCTTGTGAATTATGTAAATGTCCAAAAGAGAGAATAGCGTGAGCTTCCACACGCCTGGCTCTTGACGGCTCCGGCAGTTGGGCCATGCCTCTGCTCTACCCCCAGGCACCTGCAGGACGAGGTCAGAGTTATTCCCCCATACCACACGGGTTCATCTGGATGAGTCAGAAGAAATCAGTTTTATTTTTTCTTTGTATTTTTTTTCTTATAGAGGTTCTTATTGTGTGGCCTAGGCTGACCACAAAGTCACAGGAATCGTCCTGTCTCATCCTTTCAAGTGCTAGGATTACAAGCATGCATATCACACCCAATTAAAAACATAAGAATTTTAAGGAAAAATTTAGTCATAGTATCATTTCACATATAAAATATCAACAACTCTTTTATATATGAGTGCTGAGTTTCTAATTTCTCCACTGTTGTATATAGTAATGTATATAATTTGATATGTTTGACCAAGTTTCTTCAATGAATATATTAAAGAATGAAAAGGAAGGAGGTGGGGCTATTGTTAAATAGAATGTGCTTTTGTGGACGCATCAACCAAATGTAATAAATAGTAAGAAGAATGATAAGTTTTGACCATTAAATGTAGGTATTGATTTGCAGCTAACCGGAAAAGTATGCTAATGTAATGGAGAATCTGGTCTGTCTGACAGCTTCTAAAGTCCCCTGGAAAAATCCAGACCTGACACTGGGAAAGCTGTATATCGGGAAAGAGCTGTAGAAAGCCAAACATCACTGTAAACTGGAGCATGGTGAGTACAGAGTCACCAAGGTGTAACGAAGAATGGCAAAGGTCCAGAGAGGCAGGGGTGGGGGTGGGGGGAAGCTGGGGAGACCCCCATGAACCCATGAAGTGGAGGTGAGGTCAGCCTGGAGCAGCACTTGGGGAGCCCTGGGCAGTGATAGGGTGGCCAAGAGAACTTTGAGGGATGTGGGTTTCTGAGTTCTTTGCATTTCTGGACTGTAACCTTACACTCTGTTGTCAAAAATCATCAGTAAAAATCTATCAAGGGCCTTGCTACATGGCATTGTGTAGACTAGGGAGGATGGCAGATACACCTGCAGGCTGAGCATTGTTGGAAGCTAGAGTCAGAAGCAAGGAATAATGCGGAACTCTTCGGGTACCTTGTAGCAGGAGTGGGGGTGTGACCCAGTCAACTGGCCTTGGTGGGAGCAACGATGGCTATTAATCAGGCCAGCATGGGGATAAATGATCCTGATGTAGTGCTCAAGATGGAAGATGCTATCCACCATCCACCTAGAGTTTATCTATCCCAGTGCATTGCAGTGTGGAAGCAGACCCCAAATACAGTTTCACAACTTTTGTATGATGGCATGTGAAAAGTTGAGAGCAAATAATAGCACTGGGGAGCATTACCTCGAGAGGAGGTTTGCTCTCAGATTTCTGATTATCTTAACAATTACTTTGGGGGATAGATTTCTTTCCCTTTAAATTTTTGTTCCTTTTCTATTTTAATTAACTGAACACACCTCAATTTTATAACTAGGGAAAAAAATCCAAAAACCCAGGATGACTGTTCCTGCAGTCTTGAGTCTGTGGGGGAAAAGTGTAGGTCACAAATATGTTGGTTCAATTTATTTTTATGCTTTCATAAAAATATCATGACATGTGAAGAAAGTAGACTTATATTCACATTTTAGTCTTTGCTATTGGGAACCACAGAGGTAAATAAAGATCCTGCTGTGTGTGACTGTGTACTAAAGAGCCTGCCATTTCTTCAGAGGGTGAGAGCACTGACCATCAGGCTGGGTGTGGTAGCACTTGTCTGTCACCTCAGCTCTCAGCAGGCTGAGGCAGGAAGGCTGCAGTGAGTCTGAAATTAGCCTGGGCTATACAGGCTGCAAGACCCTGCTTTAACAAGCCAGAGAGCCTAAATGCTACATCTAGGTGGAACCAAAGACACCGGTGGCAGGACTGTGCCACGGGCAGTGAGAAAGGCTATAGAAGTAGAAGGCTAGAGCTAAGTCCTCCATCCTGGAGCAACATTCAAATCCATCTTCAAACACAATAACAAGGAAGTTATCACCAGCAGTGAAGCTTGGCTCCCATTCAAGAACCCATTTCCACTACAAACTCCAAGGGGCCAGGAGCCAAGCCAATGGCCTGAGGAAGTGTCCCCTGGCCACTCACCCACCTGAATCTGGATCACAGCCAGGTCAGCATCCAGGGACTTCTTGATTGGCACTAGTTTCCGCGTCACAGAAATCTGCCTTTGCTTCTCGGCAATCCTCAGTTTTAGGAATCGGATTTTTTCTTCCAGAATGTGGATTTCAACATCCTGATGAAGTTTCATCTTCTCTTGGACATTCACTTTTTCGTAAAAAATGCACACTTCTTCTTCCCGCTCGATCAGCTGAACACCACTGTGGTCAAATTCAGAGCAGGAGTCTAAGTGGGTTGTGGAGGCCACTATTTCTTAGTCTTTGTGGTTCCCTCTGGCTTTGGGCTCATAGCATACAAAACAGAATTTCAGAGGATAGTGATACATTATAATAGCTTGGTCTATTAAGGTCCAAACACTGGGTCTTCCATAGGGACAAGAGGGGTTGGCATTTCTAATCTAAGGCTAGCTGTGCAGCAGGCTGGCCACAGCGGCCTTGGTAAGCCCCAAAGGTTTCCCTGGGGTCGGGGAGGTCACGCCCAACATGTGAGCAAAGCAAAGCTCAAGCCTGATCTACAAATCTTTTCCTGGTCAGACTGGCCAGGCGAGGGCAGAAGCTGCTGGGCAGGGGTCTAGGAATGTGACTCTGGAGAGAGTCGCCAGGCATAGGGATCTCTGAAAAGTGACATTTCTGATGCTTGTTGCCCTGTAACCTGCCCTCTGTCACTATGCTGACAGGCACAGTGGAAAGGCCCCTCCTTGAGAGGAAGCCACAGGACAGAAACAAAGTGAGGTTTTGTTCCTCCAGTACCTTTGGTCTAACCCAGGCCTCGGAACACTCTATTTGCCTGTAAACTTCTGCTTGTGCCAGGAGCCAGCTAGGATTTGTTTTTGCATTTTAAACCAGAAGGAACACCTAGCAGTCCTTTGAAAAAGTTCTGTTTGAAGAACTTAAGTTCTTACAGATCTCCCCACACCACCTGTACATACATTGCTGTAACTGCCACCTTTAATTTTTCTGACTCTCTCCCTTTCCTCCAATGGTGCACATGCAGTTGTCTCTGGCTAACTTCAGTGCTCTCTCCACCTTCTTTCTTTATGTTTTATTCTATCAAAGCTTCCCTTGCTAACAAGAGCAGTACCAATGCCTCCTCTTGTCCCTCGGGACCTAGTGTCCCAGTGCTTTACGTGAGACAGCGCACTTGATGAAATTTGAATTATTTCAGCATTCCCGCATCTCACCTACCAATTTCTCAGAATACAAGCAACTGAGTTGGTGGGGGGCGGGGAGAGGTATTAAAGAGTAATATCCTGTTTGTGGCTGCTTGCAGCTTAGAAGAAATATGTCAGTCCTCTATGCCTTAGTTAATCGTGGGGAAAATGAACTATGAGAATGGGTTGATAAAGCCAAGTCCTGCTCAGATGGAGCGAGGTTACAGAGAGTGACTCACAGCAGAAGGAATTCAGTGTGAGTCTAGAGTACTGGTTGTCAACCTGTGGGACGGGACTTCCATCGGGTCACAGATCAGATATTTACATTATGATTCATAACAGTAGCAAAATTACAATTATGAAGTAGCAGAGGAATAATTTTGTGGCTGGGGAGTCACCACACCTGAGGAGCCGTAAGAACGGGCCGCAGCATTAGGAAGGTTGAGAACCACTCTCCTGGTGTTTCAGAGAAGACTTTGCTCTTTAACTGCCCCAACCTCCCTTTTATTTCCCTTCCACAGACAGCCTGTCTTGTCTTCATGGGAAACTCACAGCTCCCCCTAAAGGGTAAAGAACATGGCTACCTCTCAGTAGGGTCCCGGGCACTCAGCCCAGCCACATTTGCGTCGTCCCTTACCTTTCGTTCCGCCGCTGAACGGCCTTCTCATACTTCTTGCGCAGCTGCACCATCTCCTCTTCGATCACTGTGATCATGCTAGCCAGCCTGTCCATGCTGGTCAGCTGGGCCTCCTTCTTCTCCTTCATTTCCTGGAGTTTAGCAGTGATTTTGCACACATCGTTCTGCATGCTCTCCTTGATGGTCACGTTGTTGGAATGCTTTAGCATGGCGTTTTGTAGCTTTCTTTTAAAATAATGGCACAGTGGGGAAGATCCTTACTTTCTTCAAGACCACTGAGATGTCTGAAGAGCAACGCTCATCCAGGACCTCACAGGACACACTTTCTCTGTTGTGGGATCCTCCCTCTAGCCAGGTGACCGATACTGTCATTGTGTCAACCATTGTATCACACTTGTTTGTGAAAAGGTCTTTTTCTGCTCTGCTACCTCAGGAGACTGAGTCCTGAGGACAGAGGTGCTTCTATTGACAATGCCTATTGAACCTGCAGACTCACATGGGTCAGGTTGGATGATATCACATGGTATTCTAATTTCCTTTTGGGTAAGAATCTGACTAGGAAATTTCCCTTTTCAATCATGCTTTTTAATCAGGGTATTTGGCATTATCTTTATTGAAGTCATCTGGGCAATGATGGCTAACAGAAAAATCCAGTTATGTAGTCTCAGAAAATCAGGAACCAAGTGGGAGGAAGATTCCAGTAGATCTTGGCATGTGGTAAACAATATATTTCCAAGACTACAATTTCTCAGGTGTTATTTCTGATGTTATTACATAGACAAACTCATTTGTCACTATTGTGTAGTAACAAAAAGTTCTACACACGAACGAGGAGGATTATAAAGAAAGAGTCCTGAGAGGTTGAGTATCTTGCCCAAGGTCCGACAGACAGAGACGGACAGAGCTGTGAGTTGAGACTAGAAAGCGTTGTCTTAGCAGATCTGCTGTAGCCTGCCTCTCCATATGCACATCACATGCCTTAAACCTACAACCAGGGGATGCTATCTAATAAGTGATTTGTCTCCTAACTTCAAATGCAGATATCAGATTTATACTTCATTTCTCAATCAAGCAATGAAAGCCAGCAGTTCATCATTAGTAAAAATAGTTTTATGTTAAGTTTTGCATTCATTAAAAACTGTGACTCCTAGATAGAGAACAGGAAGCATGCTCAGACACCTAGGTTGTTACCTGAGAAGCAAGGTGGAGCAGGTAGTTTTGTCTATATCACTTTGTGCTCCTGGCTGGGTGCACATGATGGGAGCAATCTAGGAACGGTGAATAGAAAACACACACACACACACACACACACATACACACACACACACACTTGTGCACACATACATACTTGTGCACCTTGGCTAACTCAATGACTGGTCACTCCTAAAGCTTCCCCAGCTATCTTCCCAGGCCCAACCAGGGAAGTAGCCATTGACCACTTACCTTAAAACTCACATGGTTGACCAATTTTTTTTCTGCTGCTATGGTATCTCCTTCTTCTCTTCCTAGTCAGCCTTGCCCTCCACCCCCCTACCCTATCCCCAATTCTCCCTGCATCCTACTCCACTCCCACAATTCTCAGTATCCTGCCCTCAGTCATTGGCTACTGGCAACTTTATTGTTGGATCAAAAACCAATCGATGGCAAGGACCTTCAGCATCAGCAAACACAGATTTCTGGTTAAATCAAAGCAACAGAACCACGCTCTACAGCAAGGCATTTCCCCATCTATGAAGACTACCAGGATCTTCTAGAGTGCCAGAGACATAGAAGACAAGGCTTTAGAAGGACACAGGCTTCAGAGAACCGTGGACTTGGCCTGGCCTAGCTGTCTTGGGAGGCACGTGTCATAGGTTTTTCTGGTTAGAGTCCATGGCTCTGGGGGGTACAATGTGCCTTCCTGTTCCTGAGTGGCCATGCACTCGCTCAGGCAGTAAACAAACACTCTGTGTGTCTCTGTCTGTTCCTTTAAGGTCAAGGAAGCAGGGGATCTTAGGCATTAATATTAAATACTCTGTAAAGTTTGCAAATGTCACTGTATCCTGGCAACTACAATTATATCGATCCTGGAAATTGCCACTAGATTCTGTTTCTGATAAATGTATAAAATATCTGATTGGTCTAAATCAGATGATCACAACCTCAGTGTTGCTGTGGCCCCTCTAGCCAGCCTGTTGGGTAACCTGACCCCTTAAGGAAGCATGGGTGCTTATGACTCCTACCGTTCTTGAGAGACAGCGCTGTTCCTTAAGATTTCCAGCTCATTTAATGACATTTTGAGTCTTTCTTTTATCTCATTTACTTTCTGATGAACTTTGTGAAGTAGGTTTACAAATTTGTTTCTTTCATTTCTAATTGTATCATACAATCTGGCAAATTCTCTGAGTCTGAAAACATGAGATGGTTTTTGAAAATTAAAAAGCAAGTAACACTTTTCCCCAAATAACTAAATCATGATTTTTTTTTTTACCAAATTCTTTTTACCTCCGATGAATTTCATGCTTTCTCTTCTTGTATAGCCTGATTTCAAGGTCCTTTGATTGGATTTCCTTAATAATCTCATAATATCTTCCCTGAAATGTAAAAATTCATGTGAGAAATAAAACAAACAAACAAACAAACAAACAATCCTAACAACAACCAGAAAGCTAGGTGTAATGGTTCACATCTGTAATGCCAGAATTTGGGAAACTGAGGAAGTAGGATTGAAATGAATTCAGGATCAACCTGCAATACATAGTAAGACCCTATCTCAAAAATTCAAAACCACCACCACTGAAAGCCACAAGATAAGACTGAGCCCCACTCCATCCTATCTGTCAGTTCTTAACTTGTATAGATGAGGAGAACAGGAGATTCCTAAGCACCCACTGGCCAACTGAAGTGATTCCCATCAACTAGGACAAGGGGATACTTAAGATTTCAGAAGAACTGGAGAGGACAAAAGAGTCCACACAGACAGGGTGGATAATTGGGGGAGGACTACTGAGGAGGAGTGACTGTAGCCTGCACTGCCCAGCCAGTCGAGCATTGTGCTTTCAGAGGTCAATGAAGAGGACTTACAGGAAGTTTGACAAACATCATGACTTGAACCCTCTGGCATTTTGTGAGAGACTGAGGCAGTGTTTTAAAGTGTAGTTCTGTCCATTTGTTTGGTGATGTGTTTTCCTTTATAATAGGCATCATACTGAGACCAGCTGTAAAACTGTACATAAATATATTAAAAAGAAAGCAGGTATACCTTCAAAAGTCATACATATATATATATGTATAATATGTACATACTTATATATACATACACATGTATATATAGTACTTTCAACACTTTATACTAGTAGGTATTAGTGATGCTATTTAGATATAAAATGCCTAGTGGGTGCTTTCTCAGGGACGGGAAGCATCTGGAGTGTCTGCTAGCAGAACTCCAGGGAGAGAGTAGTTTCAGTTACCCTCCAAGGGGCAGGCAGAGCAAAATCATTTGGCCTTGTTCTATCAAGTCAGTATGGATACACAGTGATTTTATTTTGTATAACTTTCAGTGAAAATCAGGGTCTACAGCTAACCTGCAGGTTACATGCAAAGAAGAAAGCTTGTGTAAGATAAAGTGTCATCTATACTGTCTTGGACCTACATGGTCTTGAGTGTGACAACACTGTGAATCTCAATCCCAGCTACCTTATATCTTTTTGTTTGTTTGTTTGTTTTGTTTTTTTTTCGAGACAGGGTTTCTCTGTATAGCCCTGGCTGTCCTGGAACTCACTTTGTAGACCAGGCTGGCCTTGAACTCAGAAATCCGCCTGCCTCTGCCTCTGCTTCTGCCTCCCAAGTGCTGGGATTAAAGGCATGCACCACGACCGCCTGGCCTCATATCTTTTTTTTTTTTTTTTTTAAGAGATGTAGGTATGATATAAATAATAAGATTCAATGCCTTCTTGTGGAAATACAGTTAACTACAAATAATGTTTCATGGAGTAATTCCCAATAATGAAGTATTCAAGAGACAAACTTTTCCCTTATGATTTCCATACTTCAAAAGGGAGAACTGTCTTATGTTTTATTATGAACTACCCCATTCAGTAATGAAATTCAGCTTATGTGGATTAGTGACATAGATAACATAAGGATCTGGAGCTGTTAGAATGTGACTACTTTGTAAAACAGACCAGTTCTTTTCTTAGAATAACAAAGTACACCTCTGGTAGATCTAACATTTCAGAAAAGAAAAGAGGGGAAGTTTTCTAAGGAGGAAATATCACAGGGGTGGACTCTCCCAGCCAACAGTCAGTGCTTCTGAAAACAGTGTTCTAGACTGACCCCAGTCCAGCCCCTGACTTTGGTGGCAATGACCTTCTCAAACCTTAGCTGCTCCCTCAACCTTCCTCCGCTCTTCAGAGGAGACTCTGGGATGAAGCTAAGAGCATCCTGGGATGAAGCTAAGAGCATCCTGGGATGAAGCTAAGAGCATCCTGGGATGAAGCTAAGAGCATCCTGGGAGGCTATGGTCTTTCTCATTTTTTTCTGTGAGCCCTATTATCCATGGTTCCACAGGGCTTTTGTAATGGACACCAGACTGTCTATGGAGGGTTGTGTGAGCCTCACCATCTGCCCTTGACTGCTTGGCTTCCTCTGGCCTCTGTTCTCTGAGATTCTCACTTCTCAGGTGTGAGTGTGTCTAGTTAAACAGTGAAAGTGGTGTGAAGGGCTGGCTGATCGCTGGGGGTCTGTGTGGCTGAAGATTTTTCCTCTGTTCTTTGCTATAGAATCTATTTCATCCTTGGGCCCATCACTGCTGTGTGGGTGTGAGCCCTTTCTGGGGAGTGAGAAAATCTCATCCCCTTGTAGGCACTCAGAGCGAGGACAAAGATGACACTGATACACGGCCCATGCCTAGGTCACATGACAAGTGCATAAGGTCCGCTTTAGTAATATCTCATATCATATTCTTTTTAAAATAAATTATTATCATTTTTTGAAACACAATCTCACTGTGCCTTTTGGGCTAAACTTTAACTGGCTATTGTCCTGTGTCAACTGCCTCTTGGTTACATGTCACACATGCACACTCTTATTGTCTGTTTGGCAAGAGAACAAAGCCTGCACAGGCAAGCCTCTAGCTGAACTGTATCCCAGCCTTCATTTACTTTTAACAAAGAACCTCTAGACACAATCCTTCTGTGGAATAACTGAGTCTAGTTTTAAAATTTTAGTTACTTCTGCGGGTGTGTGTGCGTGCTCGTGTATGTGTGTGCATGCGTGTGCATGTGAGTGTGTATGTGCTTGCTTTATGATGTTGCTTGTGGTACTTTGTAGGAGTCTGAGGAAATCCTGGGATGAAGCAGTAGCTAAGAGCATCCTGTGCATTGGTCTGTATGATTTCATCTGATGACCCTGTAAATGCTTTGCTCCCAGGTTGTCTAGAGGCAAGTCACAGTGAAATCTGTGGCTGGCTCTGTGACTTACAGATTCACTCTGTGGCCTATGCACCTGGCAGCCACGGTCACTTATTGAAGTTGCCATCTTTCAGACCTCTGATCACTATGATTCTTTTTGTTTTTAACCTCTAGACTGGTAACTATTGATAACTGAAGGCTGAGGTTTTTAATTTATTTTTGTTTTGGTTTGGTTTTTTTTGGGGGGGGGTTGGTTTGGTTTTCTAGGGTATGACTGAGTGTCCTTTAGAGAAAATTTAATTTATGGTCATTGAATTTGAAGGAAATGTGGAATTACCACTTTCTAATTAGTGATGCACTGAAGTGAGGGTCCCTTGAACCCATGTAGTAATTAGTGGGTGGCCACACAAGGCAGTTAGTTACCTGGGCTTTCAGGAAATCTTTAGCCTTTTGTTCTTTCTCGTCCATTTTGATCTGAGTCATTCGCCCGAGGTTGAACACCAGCTCCCGCAAGCTTTCTTGCTCCTTTAGAAGTTTGTTCTCCTGTGCAATATGCTGCTCCACTAACTTGGCCTCAGCTTCTGACAGAGATTTCTTTTGAGAAGCACAGGATTAGAATTCGCTTTCTGAAGAAACCCAGTAAGGACGGCACAGAGCATGGCCTCTTCCTTTTGAGTTTATTAAGAGACCGAGCTCCAAGTTTTCCTTTATTTTTATGAAGGGTGGGAACTAGTCGGGTAACACCATCAACTTTCTCCTTACTGTGCTTTTAAATGACTAGGAGAAGTTTAAAATTATGTTTTAAAAATACCTCAATGGTAGCTCAACTGACAAAAGTTTGGAATTTGAAAACAGACATTGATAAAACAAGGTTGACTTTTAACACCATCAACAGCCTTTTATTTGAGAAATCCTTGTAGCCTGGGAAAGGTTTGTCCTTTCAAGCATATCCTTTTTTTTTTTTTTTCTTAGAAAACAAAAACCAGTGGCGGAATGAACTTGAAGGTGAGGGTGGTGTGTGCACACTCACGGATATAAAGCACTTGGCTAGCGTGCTTCTGCATTGCATTCAACCCTTAGTAAACCTCCCCATAAACAAACAAACAAACAAAAACCAGGCCCATTATAAGCAGGACTCTAACATCAGATTTTTACTCTAAATATTAATGCATATTATTTGTATATGTTATTATAAATATGAATGGGTTCCACTATGGCATTTCCATATACATGTATATCATTATTTGATACCCCATCACCCGCCTCTGCTTCCTGTCCCCTAGGTATTCTTTTGATGTGGTTTTCTGGAGCATTTCTGAGACACAACCTCATTCTCCATTCTGAGGTAAAAGTGTGACTGATATTAACCTGTTGAGCCAGATTTCTCCTAGCTAGATCAACCTCTTTGTGGAGCTCTTTCCTTCGCTCAGGCAATGAAAGGTATTCTTTCGGGATAGCTTCCATCTGGAAATCAAAATTTAAAATAGGTGCTATGATGAAAACAGCCTCTGGAGTCAACCCCACTATACACATATTAAAAACGGCAGGCAAATCATGATTCCCAATCTTATAGAGATTTTCTACTCTGGCTGTGCTTTATAAAATCAATAAAAAGAATAATATGAAGATCTACCAAAATTACATGATTCATTAGCTGCAAATGTTGTATCCTTTATAAATAAATCTTAATATCTATTATTTATTGACCATTGCCTAAATTTGTTGCAGGGATCTGAAGACCTGGGTGCACAGTCTCATTCATCCATCACANAGAGATTTTCTACTCTGGCTGTGCTTTATAAAATCAATAAAAAGAATAATATGAAGATCTACCAAAATTACATGATTCATTAGCTGCAAATGTTGTATCCTTTATAAATAAATCTTAATATCTATTATTTATTGACCATTGCCTAAATTTGTTGCAGGGATCTGAAGACCTGGGTGCACAGTCTCATTCATCCATCACACCGTCAGGAGGCATCCAGGGGTCTGGGAAGGAGAAAGGCTTCCTTCCTTCCTTCCTTCCTTCCTTCCTTCCTTCCTTCCTTCCTTCCTTGAGCAGGTGCATGCCCACACTGTCAGCCAGAGAGCCTGTCATCTTTCTAGCACACCTTGCTGCCTCTTGAATTCATGATTCTGGAACTGAGGAACCTACATGTGTTGGACTACTCATGTGAGAGCGTTATAATTACCAAGTCTGCATTTACTTAGGAAACTCTCTGTCAAACAAAACCAGTTTTTGGTTAACGATGAGTATAACTCACTACTTCAATGTGATAGTTTTTTGTTTTGTTTTTTTTTTAAAGATTTATTTTATTTATTATATGTAAGTACACTGTAGCTGTCTTCAGGCATTCCAGAAGAGGGCGCCAGATCTCATCAAGGATGGTTGTGAGCCACCATGTGGTTGCTGGGATTTGAACTTATCACCTTCAGAAGAGCAGTCGGGTGCTCTTACCCGCTGAGCCATCTCACCAGCCCCCCAATGTGATAGTTTGATGAGTAAATTAAAATTTCTTTTTTTTTTTTTTTTTCAAGACAGGGTTTCTCTGTGCAGTCCTGGCTGTCCTGGAACTCACTGTGTAGGCCAGGCTGTTTGGTGGTCTAACTCAGAAATCCGCCTGCCTCTGCCTCCCCAGTGCTGGTATTAAAGGTGTGTGTCACCACCACCTGGCTTAAAATTCTTTAAAGAAAAAGCTCCTTAATCTTTTTGCTGTTGTTGAGTCTACATTTTTGTTTTTATAGTTTTTTAAAAACTATATTGTTTTCTACATTTTTGCTGTTATAGTTTTTGTTGTGTTAGTTTGTATTTCTGTCCTGTGTTAAAATACTTGGGAGAAAGTATTTGATAAGGAATCCCATAGTAGCTAATGGGGGAAGGCAGGCATCCAAGGCTTTGGAAGGGTCACCCTCGGGTGATAATGGTCTACTTGACTACTTTGGACCCAATTACGAAAGAAAGCAAGCATCCTGATGTGGCTCTTTTCCTCTGGTGACAACATTCTTCAAGTCACCAGGGTTGTACCCAAGCCAGTATGCACAACTGGGAAAGATCCTGTTTGGTGGTCTAACAGGATCTTTGGGTGCCCTGTTCGTCATCTATAACTCAGTGCTTCTCCAGCACCACCATCTGTGCCCTCAGGTGCCCAGTATTTCCTGATTCTCATGGCTTCATCTACAATGGAAAGCTGTCATGAAGCACAAATATGGTCTTGTGAAATTCATATAATGATATAAACTTTCATGTTTCTAATGAACAGATGAATGCAAAGCAAAGCAAAGCAAAGCAAAGCAAAGCGAAGCAAAGGAGAAACTAGTGTAGCCTTGAATAATTAGGAAGACTGAATGGGCAAAGTGAGATGCCCATGAAGAAGAGCTCCATGTCTCTGATATGGGATGGAGAGGTAAGCAAGCATCCCCTTCAACAAGCACCCCTGCTGCAGATAGTTTCTCCATGCTCTACTCCCACAGGCTGGAAGTCATAGCTCAGAGTGCCACCTGGAGCCAGGAAATCTTATAAACGATGACAGAAAATCACAAAGGCTTAGTTTGTCAACTAAAAGCTCCTAGCTGATTCTTTCTGATTCTTTTCAGCATTCTGAATGAAGGATGAACACTATAGCCATGCACTGTGAAGGATGAACACTATATAGCCATGCATTGTGAAGGATGAACACTATAGCCATGCACTGTGAAGGATGAACACTATAGCCATGCATTGTGAAGGATGAACACTATAGCCATGCACTGTGAAGGATGAACACTATAGCCATGCACTGTGAAGGATGAACACTATAGCCATGCACTGTGAAGGATGAACACTATAGCCATGCACTGTGAAGGATGAACACTATAGCCATGCACTGTGAAGGATGAACACTATAGCCATGCATTGTTAAGGATGAACACTATAGTCATGCACTAGACTCAGTTTTGATTTCTGGCTTGTGTTCTTCTAACACAATGTATGTGCATGTTTATTTTCTTTGACCATTCTATATCTATATATTGCATTCTGGTTAAATTCTCTATAAAACTCAGCCCTCTGCTTCCTTCAGAATTGTTCTGAGTTGCAAGTACCTGGAGTCTTCAGACTTCTTCCTCACAGAGGCAGAGGGTGACTGTATGAGCCAGGCAATTGTGTGAGCCAGTGAAATGGGAAGGCTCTTGGGTAGGACTCCCCAGAAAGTAACTCTTTTTTACGTTCAAAGACTGAGTGAGGTAACCCAGGCCTAGAAAGTCAAATGCCACAGGTTCTCTCGTCTGCAGTTCCTAGCTCAGGATCTTTAGATGTGAGTGTGTCACCCAGAATAACATCAGATATCGGGAAAGTAAAAAGTAGGCCATGGAGAAGGGCTCCAAAGAGGGCAATGGTAGGACACAGTTGTGAGGGAAGAAATGGGAAAAACTTGGGAGTGGAGGCTTAGCTGGGGATGCGGGCAGGGCAACTAAGAGAGAAAGGAAAGAAGGAGGGATAAATGATACCATTGATGTTTGAAAAGCCATAGGGAATCATATTATTAAAAAGGAAAAATTACATAGCATATCTATCTATCTATCTATCTATCTATCTATCTATCTATCTATCTATCTACCTATCTATCCATGCTGTGTGTGTGTGTGTGTGTGTGTGTGTGTGTGTGTGTGTGTGTGTGTGTTTTCACTGAAGTTATAGTACTTGGGGGTGACAATGTTCTCTCCCAAACCATAGACCATCTAGCAAAAACTCAAGGGTCAGGTATGGGAAACCTTTTGAGTTGCTGATCAGAGGAGTCCAAGAGAGTCCACCCCAAAACAATATAGGCCATTGTTGTTGGCCTTGGTTGCCTTTCAGAGAAAGAAGGCAAGACCCGATTGCTGACCACATACACTTCAGACACAGGACTTGGAGGAATTGAGCTGGACCTGAGCTGAAGCCTCCACCCCAAGAACTAGCTCTCATAGTAACAAAAGGAGCTGCCAAGGGAGAAAAGCAATGAATAGTCTTATGCAGCTGTAATGCCTGTGAACCACAATGACCAGAATGTCAAGATATTCTGAAAGGTACAATAGTGGCTTATATCCTGGGGTGGTCACAGCTACCCCATTGGACTTAAGACCCTCAATAGGTGGGAATTCATGCCTGTTTCATGACTACTCATGACTGATGAGGTCACCGACCCTAGAGGAAAACCTATGCCACCCCTTTCCTAAGCCAGGATAATTTCTAACTGCACACTAAATACTTGCCATGATAGCCATGGAGAAGTATGGCTCTCACCCTCATCAGGAAGCTCCTTTGTATAGCAGAGAGCATCACAGAAGGCTGCAGCTGGCCAGACTGTGGTGAGCAACCAAATGAGGGGTGCCCAGGCCCAGCCAATAGATACATCTGCAGCAGAACCCTCCACTGAGATTCAGGGGAAGAGGTCAGAAAGACTGAAAGCCCGAGGACCAGGACATCTGAAACACTGGGACTTCCAAAAAGATTTTTGAAAAGAAGACATAAAATAGCGGGAGGTGGAGGATTGAGGGCTGAGGGCTGAGGGCTGAGGGCTGAGGGCTGAGGGCTGAGGGCTGAGGGCTGAGGGCTGAGGGCTGAGGGCTGAGGGCTGAGGGCTGAGGACTGAGGGCTGAGGAGTGAGGAGTGAGGAGTGAGGAGTGAGGAGTGAGGGCTGAGGAGGGGTAGATCTGGGGGAGCTGGAGGGGAAAGCCGGGATGAATACAATTAGAATATGTGGCAAATCCTCAAAGAAGTACTATAAACATTATATTTATAAAAGATAAAGTCCGCCAAGCTGGTCATCACTTTCTTGTGGAATGGTCATCTTGTGACCATTGAGAAGAAATACAGTAAAGATGGCCAAGAGAAAGCTAAAATAATTCTGGGCTTTTTTGTGATGTGAAATTACTTGGTGTACCCATATCAGACTTTTTATTACATGAACAAAATGCTCTCTTGTTCGGGAGAGTTACACTAGTTTTCTGGTACTCACTGAAACCGAGCTGCAGACCGAAATCTTCTAACAGTCATCTCCAAAACATGCTAAAGGTCATGCTGAAGTCTCCACTGAAGTGTCAGAAAAATAGCTTCTCAATTTTGGGATCAAAGATGACGTAAGACACTTATGATTAACTTTGAGTCCTAAATTGCATATGTCCCCAAGTTTTATATGATTGTATATGTTTAGTTCTTAGATTTGGTTTTTATTTCGTGTTTAAAATATATTCATTGTACCCATACAGTAGACCTACATAAAATAATAAAAATCTTTCCTGCTCCACCTTTGCTACCAATGTTGCTCCCTATAAGGTTCTGTTAATGTCTGGGCAATGTTCTTACAGATATTTTAGTCAGACTGTTGTAAAACTTAGGATGTTAGACATCATTCTCTTGCAGTAAACATCCCAGCCGAGACTAGTGAGTCTCAGCATAAAGTGTAATCATTGGGTATTTATCTGAAACCTTCTTAACATTTTTGAGACTCTGTTTTGAATTTGTGGGAGGGTCTAGTTGTAAATCAGAGACCACAGGGAATCAGATAACTAAATTAAGGCTAAAGACTAGCTGGACCTTCGTGTTCACCATTGCTCTCCTTTCTGGATTGAGTATAAGTATGAAAAGTCCAGTGGAAGGGATTGGTCTGATGGTCCTTGTTTCTGATTATTGCGCGCTCTGGGCAGTGGCCAATGAATGGGTCATTGGGTCCAAGGAGAACTTAACTGCTACTGACACTGTAGTTGTAGGGCTTGAACTCAGTAAGGGAAGAAGGTTCTAGTGTAGTTACATTTGAGTTTTATAGCCTATGGGTGCTCTTTTGAATTTAATGAGTAGTTGTGTCATTATATAAATAGCTTTTACTTTTTAAGAACTCAACAATTTGAGTATTCCACTGCAAACCCCACTTAGTCAAGAGCCTTTCCTCATGTATAGTGTGTAATCAGATCAATGTCATGAAAAGCCTTATCACTGGCTGACAGTTCCCAGTCAGCTTTATAGTGTCTGCTCATAGTTTATTGGAGGGAAGATTCCAATGAAAACAAGACAAAACAAACAAACCAACAAACACACAAATTACAGAATCCAGGAAAAGGTAATTTGAAGAAAATAAATGACTTTTGTGAGATACCAGAAGACAGGAAATGCAGGAGAAAAGGAGCTGGAGCTGGGGGACGCTGACGGGCAATCCCAGCACTCGGGAGGCAGACACAGGAAGGTTACTAGTTTGAGACTAAGTCTCACTACATAGTGAATGTCTCAAAAAACAAAAACCTCCTAAAAAGAAAAACAAAACAAAAATGAAAAAACTGCAGAAAAGAAACCTTCAGGCTAGAGTTATAGTTTACCATGTAAAATGCTTGCCTGGTATGTGTGAAGCTCTAAACTCAATCCCAGGTGCTGAGAACACAACAACAACAACAACAACAACAACAACAACAACACACTCAGAGAACAAAGAGTTTATGGGAAGGTTTGTTATAATAGCAGGATGAAAGAGAAGAGCCAAAAGGAAAAGTTGAGGTGATCGGGCTTGTAGCAAATCAAAGTGACAAAAATGAATTAAAAAAATGAAAAGAAAAGGAAATTAGAGAACTCTTTCCAAAGGCCCAACATTTACATAAGAGGGCCCCGCGAAACACAGAATAGAGAAAAATGGAGGTGATTAAATTAAAGACATGGTTCAAGACAATTGAAGAGCTGAATTTCCAACAAGAGTGAAGATAAAGGATCTACTTGTAAGACTCTCATTGCAAGATTTAAACATTCTGGAGGTAACAAAAAGAGCCTATAAGATTCCAGCATGGGGAAGAAAAGGTTTAAAGCAAAGGACCATGAATCATGATATCAAACTCTCTTTAATAGAGACTCAACAATCTAGAATACATCTTCTCAGTGCCTTAGGCTGAAGGTAGTCATTTCTGACCTAAGATTCCACATCTACTTAAATATTAATTATGTATGCTGATAGTGAAGGGAAGATAGTTTTCCATTATTTTCTGACAAACAAGTCATTTTCCACCTTCATTTTCTCAAGAAACTACTAGAAATCACATTTCCCCCCACAGGCAGGGAGTGATCAGAGAGAGGAAAAGAAATGCATGTAATAAGAGCCTCAATCAATAAAGAGAGGAGGATGGGACATTGCAGAGGGGATACAGTAAGGGCTCCAGGGTGAGTGTGGGGCAGGAAGGAGACTAGTCTGGAACAGGCTGGAGGCTGCAGTAGAGAGGCAGCCATCTGGTATATCAGACAGAGTGGGCCTGCCACTCACAGCTGGGCTTTGTTATTTTGTTCAACATCATCAATTTCACAGAACATCAACTTCAGACAAAGCCATTCTGTGATTTTACTAGAATGAGATGAAAGCAAAACCACTCCATAATTGTGTTTGAATACAAACCAAAATATGAACATTGCCCAAGCCAAAAAAATGTTATACCTTCTCCACTTACAACCTTCTCTACCAACTATAGCTTTCTGCCATCTAGTCTTTTCTCTTTTGATTACTATGATTTATTAATACAGCCAAGCAGAATTACTCTCACCTCCTGGCAACATGTAAACTCATGACAGAGTCTCTTTCTTTAAACTCTCTCCCCAACACATACCAGAAGCCCAAAGGCTGTAAGCCCTTCCCAATGCCGTCTACTGAGACTTCTACAGTTTGTTCACCTTTGTTGAAATGTGAAATAACTCAACGTATTCAGCTATTGGGGTGTGTCCCTCTGGCTGTTAGAAGTCAGTGGCAAGAATTAGAAGCCATTTCTTCAAAAAAATTAAATGAATAGATTGTCAAATGTGCTTTAATTCTTGAGGAAATGTGTGCAGTTGAGGGGAGTTTGGAGTTAAACTAGTGATCACAGGGAAAACATGCAAATGAGAGTCAGGATGTTCATGAAGTCTCAGAAATGTACAATTTGTAAAAGAGTCAATTATGCATTTACTATCTGACTCAGTTATGTGGAGACCTAACTTGTTTATAGTAATGTAACTACCAAATTCTGAAGTATCTAAAATTACATGACAATATTTGGTATATAGAGGGGCAAAAAAGTCCAAAACAAACAAAAACAAAACAAAACAAAACAAAACAAAACATGTGGTATAGATACGGGCCAAAAAGAGAGTCATATTCTTGTCTTCTATAGTAAAAAATGATAAAATCATTTGTCAAAACTGATTCTACATCCAATTAAATATTTTTTTAATCTATGCTTCTCATGAGGAGAAAATATTTTCTATAACACATTTTCTGAGACACAGTTCTTTTCTATTCTCATTCTCAGGGATCTACCAGAAGGCATGGTTGCTTTTCCCTGGACCAGCAGATGGACTAGAAACATGTTGCATACTATATGAAGTTGCATAGTATATGAAGAGATCTCAAAGAATTCAGCTGAAGCAATAGCATTGAATTAAGAAGAGAACTTGATTAAAGCCAGGGCTTCTTTCCTTCCAAGTCTGTGTGTTCAGAGTTCCAATTTAACATTCTGATGTGTTGTGCTCTAGGCTAAGCAGTATCTTGTAATTAGTCAACCTTTCAATAAAAATAACTTGCAAAGTGATGTTAAAAGCGTGTTTAGAGGGATTAGACTTACAAAGGTAAATAGAGTGAGAGTCTTCAAAGGCTCCATTTGGGAACAGTAAGAGTGTTAGTTTCCACTGGGCTCTACTAAGGCAAGGATGACTGTTCTACTCTTTCCAGTAAATCATTGAAAGGATAAGGACAGTGTAAACCTAACCATTCAGTATCTAAAATGTGGAAACAATAACAGTGAACACTGGTGAATCTAAAAGAAAAAATAAAGGAGAGAAGATAGAATATAAGCATATGGAGCAAAGAAACTGCTGTTGTGTGGCCATAGTCCAAATTTACCTACAATTGCATTATATGTTAATATTTGAGCTAAACACATGACTGAAAAGGTGTTATCTTCTCTGGCCAGACTGTAAGAGTATGTGCTGTATATGAGGTACACATACATAAGGAGACAGAGAGGCAGAAAGGAAATAGTACCAGAACGGGAGCTATGGACAGTTGTGAACCACCATGTGGGTACTGGGAATGAATTTCTTGTCCCCTGTCCTCTGAAAAGGGGCCAGTGTTATTAATCACTGAGCTATCACTTGATCCTGGTAACAAGACTTCTATGGTTCGGTATTCCTCCCACCTACAGCACTTCCATTTCATAACATCCTTCCACAATTACCACAGGCCAGATGGAAAGAGCCAGAAAGCCTCACACGGCAACAAAATGCCCTGAGCTAAAAATGGCATGTCACGTCTTCCTACAATACACTGGCCTGACACAGTAATGTAATGTGACTTCTTAAATGCAAAGGACACAAGCAATGTAAACTTTCCATGAATCTAGGAGAAGAAACCCAGGTGCAGGTTAGGTTCAGACATGTCTACAAGAGTTGGCTCTTTACTTCCAAGATCATGAACAGGCACAGGATCCTAGAACACGGTAATTCTGAAAAGAATGGGTTCTGTGTAAATCAGCTGTCTCATCTCAGAGACCTGACCCCATTTTCATCAAAGAATGTACCAACACAGCTTTCAGCATATGGAGTCAGCCCTCTGAAGGACCCTCTGCCTTTCCATCCATGAGCATGGGGGATGCACAGCAGATGCTGTCTGAAAGAAATGAGACTCCCAGGTAGCAAGGGCAGACTCCTGGGAATAGAAGTAGTCAGATGATATCCTATTACTTCAAGCATCCTCTGACTAGAGTCCACTTCTGGTATTGCACAAAACTAGTCAGGCAGCTTGATACTGGGTCCTTTTGCTAGTAGTTCAGATGGCCAACCGACTATAGACATTTATGCAATTGGATCTGCTCCTTAACTGCCAGATCTGACTCTTTAAACCCATAAATCTAGCTTAGCCCTGCTGCATACTATATACTATATACTATATACTATATACTATATACTATATACTATATACTATATACTATATACTATATACTATATACTATATACTATATACTATATACTATATACTGCATACAGGCCTATTGTCTAGGCTCTTTCCAAATTGGCTGGACCAATTACCTCTCTGCCAATCAAAGAAAACAAAACAAAACAAAACAAAACAAAAAACTTGGACTAGAAAAAGTGGTAGGAAATATTACAGGGTTATCAGCAGTCTAATGGGTTAATACACCTTCAAATTGCCACCCCACTGTCCCTTTTTTTCTGTTGATAGCAAAAGCACAACACTTTTACTTTCATAGAGAGCCCTGAGCTTAAACAAACGGAGATGGTGTGTTTTCATACCCACCTCTAGTAGAAGCCTTTGATTCAGGGCTTGTGCCTGAGTGAACGCATCCAAGGACACTTTCAGGAGCAGCTCTGTCTTCTTCAGATTCCGAAAATCTCGTTCTTTCTCTCTTTGCTTACGAGAAAGTTCATCATGGTAGTTCTGCTTGTCGATGAGGCAGTTCCGTAGATTGATATCCAAGATCCCTCTGTTCAGATCAAGCGTGAAGATCAAAGTGACTTGTCTTATACAGTTTTCTAAGCTTATCAAAGACAGCATGCTCAAGGTTACACACAGAACTTTTTTCATATCACAACCATAAACCATAAGTGACACCCAAATCAGCTACTTTTGTGTGTTGGTATCATTTAGAAGTATAATCTTATAAACTAAATGTAATGATAGGCTGGGGAGTCATGGGTTTCAAGTTTCCTTCCTTGAAATTTTACTTTAACATAAGAAATAAAGTAAAGGCCAGTGGTAGAGCAATTGCCTACCAGGGCAAAGTCCCAGGTTCAACCTCTAGCATTTAAGAAAAGTCAGGGGATAGGAGAGTCTGTAGCTGGAAAGGCTTGCCACACAAACATAGGATTTGAGCCCCCTATATCCATGTAACAAGCTATAACTGATAGAACCCACTTGTTATCTGAGTGCTGGGGAGGCAGAGACAGCCACATCTCTGGAGCTCACTAGCCAGCTAGCCTAGCCTAATCAGGGAGTCCAAGGTCCTAAGGAGAGGCTCTGTCTCAAAAGACGAGGTGGATGATACAGAGGTTGGCCTCTGATTTCTATGAGCTCATGAATATATGTGTATACCCCACCCACACATACACAGAGTTGGAAGTAAAATGTTCCAGTATGGAGTCACACCATGAAATCTCCCTCATCCAGAAAATGCTGGAATTATGTCAGAAATACTACTCACTGATTAGCAAATCTCTGAATTACATAGCATATTTCAGCAATATAGTTCCCCATAAACTTACAGTCAACAATAGATTTTATTCTTAAGTTCAGAACCATAGAATTGAGGAAAATTTAATTAAAGAATAGGAAAAATATTTCAAAGTGCTGTGATAGTACATTTAATTAATGGTTAAAAAGTGATTTATAATTCTACAACTTGTTATTGAAACAGCATACACTGAATTGGTAATGTTTTGAACCTTCAGGACATCATTGATTAAAATTTAAACGACAGAATGTGCAGAAATATAAGCAACCTTTCAGCTAGCGAGGAGGCTTCGTTCTCTTTGGTTAGCTCCAACAGTTTAAGCAGTTGGTTATATTCTCGTTCTTTGACTTCTAGTAAGGTTCGCTTGCCCTCCACCTCCTTCATTATGTCATCCCTATCTTCCGTAAGAGTGTTGACTTTGTTTTCAAGCTTCTTTAAAGAGTCACTCAGCTCTTTCATTTCAGATTCCAAGATAATATTTTTCTTCTCAGTTTCTCTGTAGGGAATGCACACAGAAGCAGAAGTAAGAGGGCTTATTTTGAGTTGATGCTGTCTCTACCTATTATCAGACAAAAATATACTAGTCACAAGTTTACTGAGCTTAGAAGGATGTAAAGGTCAAAGATAGGAGATACTTGGAGGTGTGATCGTTAGCTTTCTTCATCAACTTGAATTGCACGGGAAGAGATTCTCAGTGAGGAATGATCTCCATTGGGTTGGCCAATGAGCTTGTCTGTGGGAGACTGTCTTAAGTAAACTGATGTGGGAAGACACGGACCACTGTGTGTGGCACCATTCCTTAGGCAGGGAGATCCTAAATTGTATAAGACGGAAGAAATCAAGCTGACTACAAGCAAGCAGGAGCGTATACATTCCTTCCATCCCTCTGCTCTGGACTGTGCTATACATTCCTTCCCATCTCTCTGCTCTGGACTGTGCATGTGTCATGATTACTGTTGGAAATTCCTGCTTTGATATCCACGCAATGATGGACTGTGTCCTGGAAATGTAAGCTGAAACAAACTGCTTTCTTCCCTAAGCTCTTTTCTGTCAGGGTATTTCATCACTTGAGAGAGAGAGAGGGAGGAGGGGGGAGGGGAGGAGGAGGGAGCTGGAGGGAGAAGGAGAAGGAAAGGGAGAGGGGAGGGAGGGACAGGGGATAACTTTCTAGAATGCTCCTGAAAACAGGCATTTGCCCATTCTCTTTTCTCCTCAGATGGCACTCTGTCACCTGTGGCTTCTGCTCTCACTGTGACTAGCCTCCTGGACCAGACTTGACTCTGTTAACTGCCCTTCTGGTGATCTTGGGTTCTAGAATCACCACGGCTTCATTTTCTTGTATTCCTTTAAGAGCAGTTTCTAGAGTAATCATGTTATTTCTCATGAATATTTTTATATGCACCAATCTTGTATTTCTTTTTGATTACTGAAATCCTGAGAGCTTCTCAGCAATCTTCATACCCAAGTCTATTCTGGCTGTCTGAGGTCACACCCAAGTCTACTCTGGTTGTCTGAGGGTGAATCTATGCAAAGGGAGGAGTTGCCATCATTTGGGCTGTGGTTGCCTGAGCATCATGTGGGACCATGAAATTCTAAGTTCAAATGGTTAATCCCCAGCCTTGATGAAGTCACTGGAGGTTTTCATAGAAACAGAATTTATAAGTTGAAATAGAATTATTACCATTTGCTGTATTATTTTCTTTTAAAGAACATGAACCATAGAGCCCATATGGGACTAAGATCAGGTATTTTCAAGATTATAACTTGTAAATATTATAACTTATACACACATTATTTGGGAGAGGTAGCCTAGGAGGGATTTTGAATAAAAATATTAAATCATACACTTTTTTGCGTGTGATTTTTTCTATCTCCTTTGTAATTTGTACAGGAACACTTTGATGGTGGACCACGTCATCCTGGTAAAGAAATACAATCATGGTAAGTTGTGTAGTCAATTAAGCAAGCAAATTAAATGAGAGAAAATTTAAATTTTGTAGAATTCTTACCAGCTACCCTATACACTTTGTTTCCTCCAATATTCACACTGGTCTTATCAGGTCATTATAGTTGGTAATATCTCAAAAAGCATATGACAGAGTAGGACAGCTACAGGTGCCCCTCTAAGCTTCCCTCTTCCTTCATGTGAGAGCGATGAAGGAAGTATGGAGGAGGTTGTGGCCAGAGGCTGGCTGATGTAATCAGAGTACCACATGGTCCTTGGCTCTGGCCTCTGTGGTTCAGTTAAAGATCTAGGGTTTTTCTCTGGTGCCAGGCCAAGACTGGAGTTCTACAGCAGAAACAATATCTAGCCCATCTTCTTTAGCTCTATCCTACCCCACTGTAAACCCCATAGATTCCTCCTACATTAAGGGTCTTAGATACTGCTTCCAGGGAGCCCTACCTCAGTCTGTGAAGGAGACAAGAAAAACAAAAACCAACAACAAAAGAAACCAAACACATGGCCTACAGTTACATGGGTCATATGTGCAGGGCCAAGGTTGGAAGCTAAGTCTGTAGACCTTCATGATCTGCAAGCTGTATGCATTAGTGGAAAGTTCACTGTAGGCATTCAATTAGGGGTGATGAAAGAGACCCTTCTTATCTGAGGTGCTCAGGAGATTGTGAGCTCTGGAACTACACGTAAGTGTGAGAGCTAAACA
>LR755167.1:0-49225 GCA_902729485.2 Mus minutoides | reverse complement strand
GAGAAACACACTTTTCCCTTCCCCGCCCCCTCCTTTAAAGATAGGGCCACTCCCAACCAAAAAGCATACACAGGCTGGTCCAAAGCCCCTGGCATATATGTAGCAGAAGGCTGCCTTGTCTGACCTAAGTGGGAGAGGGTGCACCTAATCCTGTGGAGACTTGATGCTCCAGGGGTGGGGAGATATCTAGGGAGGGCATCCCCTCAGAGGTGAAGAGGAGGATGTGAGGGGAAGAACTCTTCAAGGGGGCACCAGGAGGGGCCAACAGTTATATAAGTAAATAAAAATAATTAAATAATAATAATAATAATAATTAATAATAATAATAACTACCCTAGCTGTTCTGGAACATGCTATACAGGCCAGGCTGGTCTTGAACTCACAGATACCCACCTGCCTCTGCCTTCTAAGTGCTGGGATTAAAGGCATGCACCATCGCACCAGGTCATAAACACATGTCACATTCCTCTACAGCCACAGTAAGATTTATATACTATTGTTTCCTCGCTGCACTGGAGCCTAACCTTTCTATTCCCCTTTCTGTTTCCAAATTTCCAGTGACAAGCAATGACTTCCAAGACAGTATCTCCAGCCTGGAACTTTTCTGAAATGGCAAGTTTTCACTTTTCAACTCTTGGTAGACAAAGCCAGACTTTTCCAGTTAGAGTCCATTTGTTCCCCTCTGAAGCCTCACATTTTCTACCCCATCTCACTTCCAAGTGCACAAGCTGGGGAGTTACTCTTGAGTCTTCTCCACTTCTTGCCTCTTTTGCAGTGTTAGAGCTTTTTGCTACTGTCCCATGGGACTCTCAGGTTCTCTCTTTACTCTCTCTGTTTTTCAGACAGAGTATTTTCTATTTATCTTGGAGTCACTCACTGACTTTTCTTACTTCCAATCTTCTGTTCACCCATGGGTTGATTGTTTAACTTTTCAGTTACTGTATTTCTCAGTTATAAAATCCTCACATGAACAACTTAGAAGTATTTGGCTGCATCTAAGACTGTGTTTTGGGGATGACTTTTGTAGTGAAAAACTGAATCAGCTGAAAACAAACATCATGGAGAGATGTTCTCCATAAGTTGCGGCGTCTGAGGTTTCCGTTTTTCCGTTAGTCTTGATGTTTGGAGTTGTCTGTTGGTGAATGCATGTAAAAGCTGCAGTGGGGCCTTTGTCACTGCACTCAGGAACCTGTAGCATGAAGGCTGACAGCTGCTGTCTCTTAGGCAAGCTGAGCTCTCTTTGCCTGGTTCTTCATATGTGAAAACTGTTGAGTGGTTATGTGATTCTAGGCTTTACTCAGAGCCCATGAGAACAGTTCATACTTTGGCTTTAGTAGACATGGTTCAGTTCAGGTCAGGTCAAAGGATCCAGCCAGTGCTGCTGGCAGCTACGGTTTTTAGACTGGTTTAATTTTCAGCGCCTTTGCAATGCTATCTGGAGCTTTCCTGTTGGGACCCGGAGAGTTGACCGACCACTTAGCTAGTTCTCAAAGTTTCTGCGGGCTGTGTGGGATCAGATCTACAAATGTGCAGCTTGAGGGTAAGCCAGGAAGTCCATGAGCAACTCGTTTACGTCCACAAGCCTTGTCTAACCCCTCATCAGGAAGTTCAAAAGAGTTGAATTTTTCTCTGTTGATCTTTAGGGTAACCTTGGAGGGTTTTATCAGACTCTAAGCAGCTTGGGAGAATTAAAACACCCAGGTCTAGTTGGCTCTGACTTTCTGGATGAAAGATGGAAAATAATTCCATTTAGTACTGCCCTGCCTCTCCTAAGAAGGACTAGAGTGGACAGGAAAAGTGCCTGCAAAGCTCACAGTCCAGGGCCATTAGATTCACTCAAGCACTGACACCTGATTACAGGACTACCTGACGCTTCCCCTTCTCCAACCATTCCACCCCCTGCTACAGTCTTCTGATCGCAGCTCCTTCTCCATGCTATGCTGTGTCTGGTCGGCAAGAGAACACAGCCAGATTTGAAGCGCATAGAATCACTTGGGTTACCAAGAACGGCTGGGTTTCCAAGCTCCAAGTTTAAAACAACTTTAATTAATAGATTAGGAATTCCAGTTGATAAAGTACACGGAACACAAGACGAGGTAGATAATACAAGCAGAGAAGTGGCAAGTCCAGGGGGAAAATGGAAGGATATGCTGGGGACTGAGAACATCGCAACAAAAGCTGAGTGCTGCCACAGGAGATTGGCAGAACCGACACGGCCGAGTAGGAACCGCTGAGTTTGAAGAAATCTCAATAAAAACACCAAAAGCAAGAGAAAAAACAGCTTTGGGGCATCTACAGAGGCATGATATGTACATAATGAGAATATCAGAGGAAAAAGAAAGATGGGGGGGGGACCAAAATATATTCCAAGCAATAATGCCTGCAAATTCCCTTATATTCATGTTAGACAACAAATTATAGACCTAGAAAGCTTGAAGAACCCATCAGGCAACACAAATGCACCTTAAAAACTATCAAAAATGAATCATAGAACAAGTAAAGAATAAGAGGAAAATGAGATTGTATGAAATTGGAGGGAAAGCCTGTGACATCTACGGAGACACAAGGGCCAGGACAATATCCAACACCCTTTAACACCACGCAGGCAGTAACGCCTCCCAGGAAACAGCGTCACAGCCACAGCCACAGCCACAGCTGTGTCTCCTAGGTGAGCCTGAATCCAGTCAAGTTGCAAATGAAGATTGATCAACACAAATGCTAACTCAGTCATATCAATCATCATATCAATATCAGTCATATCAATATCAACCTTAAATGACAATGAAAACACAGATTGTAAGAATGGAAACAAATAATAGCTTCTGTGTATATAGGTTGTCTATAAGGAACTAGTTTTAAATATTCATTTAATTTGTGTATATGTACACGTGTCTGTGTCTCTGTGTGTGTGTGAATGCACATTCACATGCACACGTTTGTGCTTGCGTGCCTATGGAAGGATGATTCGGGTTTCTCTAGAGATAGAGCTAGAGTTATGGGCAGTTGTGAACCACCCAATGTGGGTGCCAGGAACTCAACGTGGGTCCTCTGGAAGAACAGAGAGTGCTCTTCAGCTATAGAAACTCATCCTACATATCTATAAATGAAAAGGAAGTGGCGGGGCAGATCACAAGGCAGTGGCCACTGTATTTGTTTGAGTCTTTTTAATCTGAAAGTCCAACATCTGAAATGTTCCAAATTCAGAAACTTTTTGGGAGCTGCCATGATACCAGAGAGTTTCCAACCTCAGAGTTTGGAGTCAAAGAGATAATGTCCAATTGCACTTGAAGACTCTGGCACACCTGTCTCCAAGATGGACAGACAAAAGCAGGAAGTCAGCAAGGACCTCCCTGCGTTCCAGAAGAACAAAGCTGACCTGTCTAATACGTCTGTTTTTAAATGTTGACGATCACCTTGAGATTAACAAACAAAAGAGCAACAAAAATACTAGTAAGGAGAGAATGGGAGCAGGTAGTCACTATCCTGTTGATGTGAATGATACAGAAAACAAGAGTCCTTGAGTTGTCACTTTGACCACTGGAGTGAAGTGACACGGTGGGCAATGGAAATTTCAGAAAATGCTTCAGGTAGGATTAGCCACAATGTTCTAAATTAAGTCATAGCAGGTTGATAGAATCATTTGCTTACCTTCTCTCAACAACTGTACTTTGAGTTCTATTTTGCACAGATTTTTTTTTTCTGCATTCAATCATCAAGTACCTTTGCCACTTTTCCCCCAAATTTTCTCAGCCCAAACTTTAAACACTGAAGACTTAACTATATGATGAGATTTAGGCCGGATGGAGCATTGTGGTCATACTGAATCAAACAGATCTTACCAGTTAGGAGATCCAGGAACAAGGAGCCACGGGTAGACACACATCTGTGCATCAGGTTTTATTCTAGCATATTTTCATTGGAAATGATGTACATTAATGATAGTTTCATGATGCCTGTCACATGGAACCTAATATAAATGAGCACAGATTCAAGCTGATTTTTTTTAGTTGTGAGTATTTACCACTTGGTCCTTAGACTTATCTTTCTGCTACACTGCTACACGGCACTTTGGGCATGCTGCCACCAGGGGGTGTTCGAGTGTTGCCAGCCATTGCTGATGAAGGAAACAATGGTAATATGAACCCAAGATAAGGGCTTGAAGTCTTCTCTTTAAATAGATACAAAATGGCGTTTCCTTTGAACAAACAGAATGGTTAGTTATCTAAGACTGCGAGGACTAGTTGTATTCCTATTAAGGAAGAAACAGGGACTTTTATTTCCTTTAAAAGGTGCACTCTTCTATTCTCAAAGAATAACACTATATACTATTGATGGTCATTTCATTCTTCCATGTATCCTTAATAAAATTATATTAACTGCGTATACATGATTGAGTTTATTTTTGTCAAAATTACACAATGTTTTCCTAGTTGCTAAATGGATTCCACAATTAGTAATTGAATAGTTATTCTCAGGGTTTTCTATTGGGAGGAGATACTATGATAAAATAATTCTAAGCATTATTTTTTACACACCAGGCCTATCGTATGCAGGAATCTACACACATTTCTACGCTCCACAGTTTTGTCCTGCTTTGCAAATTAAAAAACAGAGATAAGTACTTTCCCCCAGTACAGTCCTGGTTGTGACAGGTATGGGGACTCCAGAGTTGGTGCCAGGCACCTCAGGAATACAGCCTGCTGAAAGATGACCAGCTTTTCAAAACTTCAGATGATATTCAATTTTTTAAATTTATATATAATGTCACAATGTTGGCAGATTACATTTAGCCTGTTTTACTTTTTTTTTAGATTTTCATTTTTTTGCATGACATTACTGGGACAAGACTGGTTTTTGTTGTGGTAATACATGCCACATACTAGAGAATATATTAACTTTAACCTCATATTCAAATAACCCTTGTCCTCTCCTAACCGAACAAGCCTGCCTGGAGGCTACAATTACTAGACACTGAAACTGAGAGAATCACCCAGACACCAGGACACCCCTGCATATGCTCAGCCTGAGGGTTGCCACTCTCTGAGTCCATAGTGTGCTGGAGGTCACTGATTACAGCCTTGCTTCCCCAACTGACCAAGGCTTGTCAGAAAATTTCAGAGTTAGACCAAGAAACATGGTGTACCGAACTACTGGAAACCAGGGAAACTCAAAAAGCAACAGGAAAGAGAAACATTGGAGAGAATATCGGAACCCTTATCAGAGAAAGCTTTTAGAAAAATAACAACTTCCTTGGTTGCAAAATAAGCTCCCTGCAGTATGATTTAACTACGTATTTATCTATATTTAAGTATGATCTCTAAACTAAAACTGTGTGGCACAGATTAATTATTAACTAATCAAAACAATTTACTAACCATTAACATCTATTAAAAAGCTTAGTCTGTGTGAAAACAGCTGTTGGGCCTGGTGGCCATGCCCTTAATTCTAGCACCTGGGAGGCAGAGGCGGAGGCGGAGGCGGAGGCGGAGGCGGAGGCGGAGGCGGAGGCGGAGGCGGAGGCAGCTCTGTGTCTTTGAGGCTAGCCTGGTCTACTTAGTTAGACCCTGTCTCAAAAGGTATCAGAAGAGGAAAGAGACAGAAGAAGAAGAGGAAGAGAAGGAGCAGGAGGAGCCATCAGTGGCAGCAGCCAGGAGGAGAGAAGCCAAAGTAAAAGTAACTTGATGTCGCTCTTGCCAGTCACCAGTGACTCAGACGTTCCTGAAGATGCTGGGGTGGAGGATGTCAGCCACTTGGGCTTGTATTATTTAGGCCCTGAATACAATGATAGTTTACTGTGCTGAACTGACCAAAATCATTTGTACATTTGGATGAATAGCATTCTCTCATTGGCTTTGCTTATTTTTATCTATGGATGGAAATGCCTACTCCCCCCCCCCCCCCGGGAGTGTTGAGTGGATTTATTTCTGTACCACATAATATCAAGTGTGTGAAGGCAATGGACAACAAACACAAAGCTCATTATTCTTCCCTGGAATTCCCTTTGCTAACAAAATTGTTCTTATGGAAATGAGCTTATTAATTCTGGAGATATTGCTATTAGAGGACATAAGGAGGCCTGCTCAGTGTAAAGTGCCACATGCTTTTGACTGTTCTCATTCAGCATAAGTGGCAATATACCATCCTTTCCCTATCCTAAGGAGCTTGGTGAACAGTTTGCCTGTCTATACCTAAAAGTCAAGAAACATTCCACCCCCACCCCAATTCTTTTTTCTTGGCAGGAATACTTGGAAATTTTAAACAATTTAAAAACCAGCTGACTTATGTGTTCTGTACCCTTTCACAAAATGTCACAATTCCTATTTGCGAGACTAATGAACAACCACCAATTGTTTTAATTTCATTATTTCCTTCAGCTTAAAGAGTGCTCACGGAAATAGCTGGCTTTCCCTTTATAGTTCTATCTGGAGAGTCCTAACAAATTTAGACTGAAAGACACATAGAAAAAAAAACTGCCTGTTTTTCCTTTCCTTTCTGAGTAGAATTCTGTTCATTAAGCTGCTTCCTTTATCTGTCCCTCAGTTGAAAAAATAAACAACAAGGAAAAATCTCAAGGTCCAGGGTTCGCATGGTTGTCTGGAAGCCACTCAGGCATTTGCTGTCTCCATGCAAGGCTGAACTGTGTTTTTACTGTCTGAATTCTACATACTATTAAAAATAGCCAAAGCTCTCCACCTTAAATAGTAACAGACTCTAGGTGGGCAGGTTTGACTTTCTTCCCAGCACCCAGGCACAGCACTGGCACATCACAGCTCAAAATTCCAGTCACCATGCAGAGGTGCAAGCTGAACTTCCATGGAAGCAGGGGGGATTTGGGAAGCAGGTTCACCCTCCCACTGGCACCTGTTTTGCTTCACTGAGCGACTCCCCTCTAGGTAGCAAGTGACTCTTCCATGAGGATGTCACCTTTTCTTTAGTAAGGGTCCTGTGGCTGCTGTGTTAGAAGCTAAAGTGAAGATAATGTGACCTGGGTGCCTAGCAACACGATGTGGTACAGTCAGGAGCCACAGCTATCCAGGAGACAGGAAGAGAGGAGACAAAAGAGGAAGGGCAGGAGAGCAAAGAGGCAGCCAAGTCCTTGCTCTGTTCCCATCCCCTCCACCCCGCCCTCACCCCTTCCCCCCTCCCCCCCCCCCAGCAGTTTCCAAAGCTCCAAACATGGCAGGGATTTCAGTTTCCAGAGTTCTTTGCCCAGCTCTTGTGTGATCTTTTAGTGCAGGGAGCCAAGGGGAAAACTAACCGGGCTTGTAGTTGTTAGCTCAGACTTCTTATTCCTAAATGCTCGCCCCAATTAACTTGTCATGTGGAAACAGCCTGTCGCCAACAAGCAGAGAACTCACCTAGTCAGCCTGCACAGACTGTGGGACAGTGGAGCTGTCTCCAGGGTGCCTCACAAGAGCCCGCCGGGGACTCACCTATTCAGCATGTACTGAGTGTGGTACTCCCTTTCTTGCGCTGCAGTGTATTCGTTTTGGTACTTGAGCAGCTGCTCCCTAAGTTTGCAGACCTCAGTGGTGAAGACGTTGGGGAAGTCTTCTGCCTGCTGCAGACAGATCTGCTGTTGCTGGATCTGCTCCGTGAAGCGCTTGGCGTTCTCCAGCAGCTGCACCTCAGACTCCTGCGTGCTGGGTTTCAAAGATTTTGAGATATTGACAGTGGGAACGTGTGCACCTTCAGGACACCCCTCCTTCCCCACTCCCTCATATTCCCGAGAGGATTTGGGGGTAGGATGGGAACATGTCACAGATGTTCCTACTCCTGGATTCAGTTTGATCAGTCATACTAAGTCGCAGCACTGGCAAGAATGAGGCTGAGCTACTGGCCCCAGTCACCTACCCTCTGTCTGGGAGATGTACATAGTCAGCTGCAATGTTTGCCCATAAGTTCCTCTAGAGGTCCCTAGAGTAGGGGCAAGGACAAGCAGAGTAGGGACAAGTAATCCAAAAGATATTCCCTCTGACTCTGAAGAAAGACCAGGGCTCCCAAGGCAGGAGTAAAAAAAAAAAGTAATGGGCCTCTCAAATAATCCAGAAATTAATTCTTTCTTTTCTTTCTCTTTCTTTCCTTTCTTTTTTTCTTTCTCCTTTCTTTCTTTCTTTCTTTCTTTCTTTCTTTCTTTCTTTCTTTCTTTCTTTCTTTCTTTCTTGTGTGTGCTTTTAATTCTCTAAGTAAGACTGCACCAAGATCTTTTTTTATTACAGACCTAAGACATTAAGCACTCTTTTTAACAACCATTAGTGGGAAACTAGGAAAATTCCCCTATAAAATTATGCACATTAATCAGCTTTTAATCCTGCTCTGATGCTTGGCTAGAAATAGCCTTGACTATCACAGAGAAGAGTTGCTACAAACCCAACTGTATTCTGTGACCTTGTCCCTGTTTAGAGAAGTGGCTGCAGATCTGAATAGATAAGAGAAATTGTGCTTGACTGATCCCAAGAATATTCCAGAACTCTTGCATGCTACAAGCTAGTACTGACTCCTGACTTATAGTCTACATGGCCTATCTGTCTCACGTCTATGTGGCCTATCTGTCTCAGACACCCTCACATTAGTGATCCCCTACCCAGAAGCCATAGGCAGGCCTTTGCTATTTTATTTTAAAGCCAATACCCACTTCTATGTGTGTATCCTATTAAATGTTCTTGCCAAGAAAAATCTCTAGGTTTTGGCTCATTTGCAAAGATATCCTAAAACAGGATTGAGGCTGTCTCAGCTGAGGTGACAGGCTTCCCTTATTTTCTCACGCTTTACTGTGTCATGTGTTTAGTGGCATCCAGCCAAACATTTATCTGAGCCTCCTATGTTCCAGGAACTATGGTAGGTGCCAGAGAGCAAGCAGAGCAATACTGGTGAAAACTCCTCCAATTTCTGGGAATGGAAATGGGAGTTGTTCTCTTACGCGTCGGTGCTCTCGTATGTTAACATTCTGTTCATCTTGCATGACCTGGGCTCCCTACAAGGACAGCTCTCCATGTCCTAGAGTTCTTCCACATGGTGAGGAGGGCAACCCAGAAGTTAGCTTCCAGTCAGAACATAGGTGCTAGTTTACACACACACTCGTGGGACCTAGAGAGTCAGTAGCAGAGAACTTAACTTCTAATGTAGTCTTGTGGAAAACTCAGTCGGTGTGGGTTCAGTACTTCCAACCCTCATCTGCCTGCCTGCAGCCCTAGCCACAAAAACAGAGAGTCTGCTTCACTAGACTTCTCCAATGGGCTTGAGAGAGAGTGGTGGGTTTTGTAATAAGTAGAGAAGGAAGTAAAAGGTCTGGAGGAGGTAAACTGTGAGCAGCAGAGGGGAAGTAGCTATTTCACAACACAAGATGGAAGCAGAAGATATCACTACATAGTTTTGGTCCTGCACTGATAATTTGTCCCTAAAGAAAAATAGCTTCAATACGCAGTGGCAAGAAGTAGGCTCTGGGCAAAGCTGATGACTTATTCTGTGGATGCCCATCTTCTGACCTGCTACTGACTTGAACTTAAGCTGTCACAGAACTATACTTCTGAATGACAATTGGAGAGGGGTCTTCTTGTCCAAAGTATCTTCAATAGATAGTCATCATGCATGCTCTGCCTGAGAACTGCACATGTTTGTCATCTCAAGGTTCAAGGCTCTTTTCTTCAGAAGTAATTCCTAATGAGTGATGTAAACAAGTGGACAAGTACCCTGGCTTTGTCACTTCCTGGGGGCAGCGTTGAGATCGTTCTCTAGTCAGAAGTCCGTGACCCTGGGTCCCCGTTGCCCATAACATGAGCCACAGATGACCCCACCCACCTGGTTACTTCCTTTTCAGGCTCCTTTCCTCACACATTCACAACCTCTTCTTTAGTGATTTCTAAAACCACCTGAAATCTGATCTTTGCCCCAGATTTCAGAGGGAAGACAAATGAAGACAAGTCCCATTTGTTATAAGGAAGAAGTGCAGAGACGATAAAAGGTGTCTCCTTGCTGGCAAAGAACATACCTTATCACTGTATCGTGTAGCAAGGTATACTTGGCTTTCAACTCTGCCATTCTGGTTCCAGGAAGTTTTCCCTTGGAGTGCAGCTATTATAGAGAAGATAGATTATCATTAGACATCACTGTCCTTGTGCCTATGGAGGAACATAGGTTATTATTAGCCATCACTGTCCATATGTCTGTAGATGCACATAGGTTACTGCTAGCCATCACTGTCTGTATGCCTGTGGAGGAGGTGAACAGACTCATACATGTCTTCTAAAATCTTTCAGCTAAGCATTAGGAGGACTACATGTGCACCAATGTGGCCCATCCAAAAGCTGCTGAGTATCACAGAATAGTTCTAGCCTGCCTCTTGTAAGATCTTTGTTTTTGAACAAGTCTTTAAACCTCTCTAGGCTATGATTTCTTCACTCAGAAACGCAAGGAATGAAATATCTTCTTGTTCTAAAAGTATATTTCTAGGGTAAGCAGACATCTTGAGTTGTGTGGACTACCAGGGCGGCTGCTTGTTGAGAGAAGGCAATCCTGGAGCAAGAGCTGCACACCATTGACTTCTCTCAGAAACGCCCTGGCAGCCAGGGGTTCTTTTTTAGCGTACCCAGGATCTTGGGATCACTGGTGAGTGGAATGTTAACATCTATTCCAAAACAACCCAGAGGGGCTTGGGCCAGCAGGGACAGGGACACAGGAAACTGCCCTACCAGCAGCCCCACCAGCGGCTGGGGTTTGTTCTGGGCAGCGCAAGCACTGTGCCACCTTGGGCACAAAATTGGCGGATGGTCCAAAGTCCCCATTGGACTCTCCACACAGCAGGCGCCCTAGCACACCCAGGATCTTAGGATCACTGAAGAGTGTCTCCAGAGAGGGCTCTGACCTTGGGACTCGGGTGAGAGCCCCATCTTGTATCCTGGGTCTCTCAGAGACCAGTCCACACAGGAGAGAACACATGGGCCACAGAAGCAACAGAGCTTCTTGGACAGGGTCCCTTGCCTGCAGAGAGTGCTCTATACACTGGGACTCAAGAGAGAGTTGGACTCCCAGGAGACCTGACAGAGGCTAACAGAATCACAGGAGGAACAAGCTCCACCCAGAGACAGCTAGAACATCTAATACCAGAGATTACCAGATGGCAAAAGGCAAACATAAGAATCTTATTAACAGAAACCAAGACCATTCAGCATGACTACAACCCAGTATGCCCACCACAGCAAGTCCTAGATACCTCAACACACCCGAAAAGCAAGATTCGAATTTTAAAATGATATCTCATGATGCTGGTAGAGGATTTTAAGAGGGCATTAATAACTCACTTAAAGAAATACAGGAGAACACGGCTAAACAGGTAGAAGCCCTTAAAGAAGAAGCACAAAAATCCCATAAAAAAATTACAGAAAAACACTGCTAAACAGGTAGAAGACCTTAAAGAGGAAACACAAAAATCCCACAAAAAAATTACAGAAAAACACAACCAAACAGGTGATGGAATTGAACAAAATCATCCAATATCTAAAAATGGAAGTAGAAAAAATAAAGAAAACCAAAAGGGAGACAACTCTGGAGATAAAAATCCTAGGAAAGAAATCAGGAAACATAGATAAGAGCATCAGCAACAGGATACAAGAGATGGAAGAGAGAATCTCAGGTGCACAAGATATCATAGAAAACATTGACACAACAGTCAAAGAAAATGCAAAAAGATCCTAACTCAAAACATCCAGGAAATCCAGGACACAATGAGAAGACCAAACCTACAGATAATAGGTATAGATGAGAATGAAGATTTTCAACTTAAAGGGCCAGTAAATATCTTTAACAAAATTATAGAAGAAAACTTCCCTAACCTAAAGAAAGTGATGCCCATGAACGTACAAGAAGCCTACAGAACTCCAAATAGACTTGACCAGAAAAGAAATTCCTCCTGACACATAATAATCAGAACAACAAATGCACTAAATAAAGACAGAATATTAAAAGCAGTAAGGGAAAATGGTCAAGTAACATATAAAGGCAGACCTATCAGAATTACACCAGACTTCTCACCAGAGACTGTGAAAGCTAGAAGATCCTGGGCAGATTTCATACAGACCCTAAGAGGACATAAATGCCAGCCCAGGCTACTATACCAAGCAAACTCTCAATTACCATAGATGGAGAAACCAAAGTATTCCATGACAAAACCAAATTTACATATTATCTTTCCAAGAATCCAGCCTTTCAAAGGATAACAAAGGAAAAACTCCAACACAAGGAGGGAAATTATGCCCTCAAAAAAGCAAGAAAGTAATCCTTCAACAAACCTAAAAGAAGATATCCTCAAGAACAGAATCCCAAATCTAACAAAAATAAGAGGAAGCAACAATTACTTTTCCTTAATATCTCTTAATATCAATGGACTCAATTCCCCAATAGAAGGACATAGACTAACAGACTGGCTATATAAACAGTAGCCAACATTTTGCTGCATACAGGAAACCCACCTCAGGGACAAAGACAGACACTACCTCAGAGTAAAAGGCTGGGAAACAATTTTCCAAGCAAATGGTCTGTAGAAACAAGCTGGAGTAGCCATTCTAATATCGAATGAAATCGAATTCCAACCCAAAGTTATCAAAAAAGACAAGAAGGGGTACTTCATATTCATCAAAGGTAAAATCTTCCAGGATGAATTCTCAATTCTGAATATCTATGCTCCAAATGCAAGGGGATCCACATTCGAAACTTTAGTAAAGCTCAAAGCACACATTGCACCTCACATAATAGTGGGAGACTTCAATACCCCACTCTCATTAATGACAGATCTTGGAAACAGAAACTAAACAGAGATACAATAAAACTAACAGAAGTTATGAAACAAATGGATTTAACAGATATCTACAGAACATTTTATCCTAAAACAAAAGGATATACCTTCTTCTCAGCACCTCATGGTACCATCTCCAAAACTGATCATATAATTGGTCACAAAATAGGCCTCAATAGATACAAAAATATTGAAATTATCCCATGCATCCTATCAGATCACCACGGACTAAGACTGATCTTCAATAACAACATAAATAATAGAAAGCCAACATTCACGTGGAAACTGAACAACACTCTACTCAATGATAACTTGGTCAAGGAAGAAATAAGGAAAGAGATTAAAGACTTTAGAGTTTAATGAAAATGAAACTACAATATACCTAAACTTATGGGACACAATGAAAGCATTCCTAAGAGAAAAACTCATAGCTCTGAGTGCCTCCAAAAAGAAACTAGAGAGAGCATATACTAGCAGCTTGACAGCACACCTAAAAGCACTAGAACAAAAGGAAACAAATTCACCCAAGAGGAGTAGATGGCAGGAAATAATCAAACTTAGAGCTGAAATCAACCAAGTGGAAACAAAAAGAACTATTCAAAGAATCAACCAAACCAGGAGCTGGTTCTTTGAGAAAGTCAACAAGATAGATAAACCCTTAGCCAGACTAAGTAGAGGGCACAGGGACAGTTTCCTAATTAACAAAATCAGAAATGAAAAAGGAGACATAACAACAGATCCTGAGGAAATCTAAAACATCATCAGATCCTACTACAAAAGGCTATACTCAACAAAACTGGAAAACCTGGATGAAATGGACAATTTTCTAGACAGTTACCAGGTACCAAAGCTAAACCAGGATCAGATTAATGATCTAAACAGTCCCGTTTTCCCTAAAGAAATAGAAGCAGTCTTTAATAGTCTCCCAACCCCAAAAAGCCCAGGACCAGATGGGTTTAGTGCAGAGTTCTATCACATCTTCAAAGAAGACCTAATTCTAACTCGCCTCAAACTATTCCACAAAATAGAAACAGAAGGTACTCTACCCAATTCATTCTATGAAGCCACAATTACTCTGATACCAAAACCACATAAAGACCCAACAAAGAAAGAGAACTTCAGACCAGTTTCCCTTATGAATATCGATGCAAAAATACTCAATAAAATTCTCTCAAACCAAATCCAAGAACACATCAAAACGGTCAACTATCATGATCAAGTAGGCTTCATCTCAGGGATGCAAAATGGCTTAATATATGGAAATTCATCAACATAATACACTATATCAGCTCGTTAGATGCTAAGAAAGCATTTGACAAAATCTAACACCCCTTCATGATAAAAGTCTTGGAAAGATCAGGAATTCAAGGCCCATACCTAAACATAATAAAAGCAATATACAGCAAACCAGTAGCCAACATCAAACTAAATGGAGAGAAACTCAAAGCAATCCCACTAAAATCAGTAGCTGGATATAAAATTAACTCAAACAAATCAGTGGCCTTTCTTTGCACAAAGGACAAACAGGCTGAGAAAGAAATTAGGGAAACAACACCCTTCACAATAATCACAAATAATATAAAATACCATGGTGTGACTCTAACTAAGGAAGTGAAAGATCTGTATGATAAGAACTTCAAGTCTCTGAAAAAAGAAATCAAAGAAGATCTCAGAAGATGGAAAGATCTCCCATGCTCATGGATTGGCAGCTTTAATACACTAAAAATGGCTAACTTGCTGAAAGCAAACTACAGATTCAATGCAATCCTCATCAAAATTCCAACTCAATTCTTCACCAAGTTAGAAAGGGCAATTTGCAAATTCATCTGGAATAACAAAAAACGTAGGATAGCAAAAACTATTCTCAACAATAAAAGAACCTCTGGCAGAATCACCATGCCTGACCTCTGGCCTCTGTGAGACTGGATACACATGGCACAGGCATAAACATGAGGGCAAATACTCATACGCACAAAACTTGAGAAAATCTGTAAAAAGAATATTTGATCTGCCCATCAATTGATGAATAAATGGAAAAACAAAATGAATATCCAATCAATGTAATTCTACAATTTAAAAGGGGTCCTGATACCTGTTACAACAAGGATGTTTGCGCTCATTAAGATCATGTACCCAGGCACAAAAGGGCACATTCTGTGTGCATCTTGCACAGGAAAATCTACTAAAAAAATGGATTTAGACATACATATGACAGCCAAGAGAATGAGTAATGTGTAAGAAAAGAGACACAATATTTATTTTTGGTATAATGGAAATATTCTAAAATTAGAACATGCTGATAATACAACTCTATACATACACTAAAATTCAGTGGAGTTTTTTCCTATGTGTATCCTAACTCAATAAAACAAAAACATAAGTGTAAATTCATGATTCCAATATGAAAGAGAGATATGCAACTGGAAAACCCCAAGAAAATAGTACAGTTGAATTCAAAACCAAGTATAAGCCAGGTGGTAGAGGCTCTCACCTTTAATCCCAGCACTATAGGAGGCAGAGGTAGGAGGAGCTCTGTGAGTGAGGTCAGCCTGGTTTACAGAATGAGTTCCAGGACAGCCAGGGCTACATAGAGAAGCTCTGTCTTGAGAAACAAACAAACAAACAAATTATAAATTCATTGCCATTATTTTTTAAATCTTACCTGTGTACATGTCTAGAAAAATACCACATTAGCAACAAATACCTCATAATATCTACAGTGTACTTTTTAATGTCATTTCCCACTTAAAGAAGCCAGCAAATATCAGTGACCAGTTTCAGAGCTGTGCAGTGCTCTGCCTTGAGTAAGAAGGTTAAGTTCCTCATGTAGAACACAATCTGATTTTACCTTTGTGTGGGGGATAGAAAGCCAGAAGATCCAAACTGACATGCTGAAATGTCCTCTGTGCTCTAAGTATGTGACCCCCTTCTGTATACACATACCTCTCCCCCTCTCTCCCTCTCCTTTTCCCTTTCTCCTTTCCTCCCCCTCCCTCCCTTCTTTCTTTCTCCCATTCCTCCTTTTCTTGCAAAGCACAGGTTCATTGTTTTAATAACTAAAGGCTCTTAAGATATGCTAGACATGACTTATTATGAATGGACAATCAGAGCAGAATTTCAAGCTGGAGGATGGTGGGTCAGATCTGAGAGGCTGGCAGCCAGAGTAAAACTCTGGCAGAGCTGGGCTGACTATCCTCTGAATGCAGTGCCATCTGGTCACAAATTGCTTGAAGTCTAGTGGCAGGTGGGCCAGGATGCTTGGCAGGTTTTACAGCCAAAGATAAAGCAGGACGTCTAGAGAGGTTTACCTTTTAGCCATTTGTATCACTCCACTAGCCCTCGACGCCTTATAAACTCACAAAAGCTTAGTGGATAAAACACTTCATTTGTCTTTGAAGTTTATGTATAAAGCAAAATTTAAGTCACAGATGTCCAAGAAGAAAACTTTTTTTTCTGTCCCTGCTACTGAAAACAAATCTCTTTTATGAGGAAAATACTGAAACTATAGAAAATGTATTTATGTCCTTACAATTAAAAGTCAGGCCTGAGAAAATATCTTACTCAATAAAGTTCCTGGCATATAGGTACAAAGACTTTGAGTGTGAATCCAGAGTTCCCATGTAAGAAGCCATATAGCAGCAGGCTGAGGTATGCAATACCTTCGAGCTGTCCGGCTAGCCAATCAGTAAGCTCTGGGTTCATTGAGAGGCCCAGTCTCAAAAAACAAAGAAGAGAGTGACCCATCCATGGGTGGGAACTTTGGACTCAGTTCTAGTGGATAAAAAATGTTTTATTCATCCACAGTATCAGATGTGGAAAAAATGGTTGTATTTTCACACTGCGCAATATAAGTGGGTACAGAAACCAAGTGTGTCATATTTTAAAAATGCAGAATCAGAGAAATACAGCATGAAAGGCCAGTGTTGAACTGTTAGAGCACGTACACAGAAAGGTTAGATATAATGTCAGAAGTTCCCGAATCTGATTGCACAATAGGGACTTGTGTTCCTGAACTGCCTAGTTGGTAATTGTGACTTGAAGGAAACATTTACTCTGTAGCCAAAAGTTTAACAAGAGTTCACGATTTGTGGATGACATTGAGTAGTATGAAAAAAATGTCAAAAGTTGAAATTTTAGGACATTCTAAGGAAAGATCTTCTACCAAGTGACCTTATCTGAAAGGGGGTCAACATGAGGAAATGATTAGTGTTTGTGTGGGCGTGTACAGGAACCGTGACTCTGTCCAAGGTGTTCTGGCCTTGCGGACATTATCTGCTGGTCGGGCTGCCTTTAGGAAATACCTGGCATGATTCTGGAAGTGTCATGAGCTTGAAAGTCTGTATCTTTCCTCACTCACTCAGCCCTCCGTTTCACTGCTGGAAGTCAATAGCACAGGCATTTAGAGCCATTTCCAGTGCACTCCTGCTTAGTCACACAGCTTCTCAGTCAAGTTCAATCCACCTCCCTGTGCTGTCTCATTCCTTCCCAGGTCTTCCTAGGTCTTCCCAGCACAGAGTCATCAGTTAGGGTGTCCGTCTCTGCTTTCTCTTCATGTTGGCTCAGCACCACATACACAACACATGGACTTGGCTTCAATTCCAGCTTTGCTACTTTTAAACTAGGTAATGAAGAATAACATCTAATCAATCTAGGTCTCTGTTTCTTCAACTGTGAAAGATAGGGAAAAACAGGCCTCATGACTTTGTCAGTTTAACACAAACCTAACATCACCTGGGAAGAGAAAACCTCAACTGAAGAATTTCCCAGGGTTATATTGGTTTGTATTAATTGATAGAAGAGGGCCTAGCCCACAGTGGGCTGTGTGAATCCCTATGCAGGTAGGTCTGCACTGTATAAGAAAGATAGCTGAATAAGCCAGTAACTAGGTCTCCATTGGTTCTGCATCTTTCCCTGTCTCCGGTTTCCACCTTAAACTCTTGTCATGCCTTCCATTTATGATGGACTGTAACATGTAAGGTCAAATAAGCCCTCCTTTCTCCAAGGTGCTTTTGGTTAAGATGTTCATCACAGCAACAGAAATTAAACTAGGACAGTCCCATCTTATAAGATGAGAAAGGCAAAGAAAATATAAGTGAAATATCTTGATACCTCATACCATTTTGTATTTCAGTTCACAAATCAAAGTTTAACCAATGGCAGTCATTTTATTATCATTATCCTCAACCCACAAATCTGTTCACTGTTCTCACATAGAAACAAACAAGAATGCTTGCCACAGACAGCACACCCTGCGTGGTGAACCTTCTCTCCTTCTGTTTTCATCTCTTCTGCTCCCCCCCTCTCCTCTCCTCTTCCACACACTGGACACGCTGCCTGCTCAGCACATGGACACTGACTGCCTTCTTGTTCTGGTTATTTAAAGATCTTCCCCATCATCTCTCTTTTTCCATGGTTGGATTGGGACTGTAATTACCATCACTTGTTGTTTACCCGTCTCTTCCTCGGGATCTATTTGTAAATCTTCTCAGTGACTTCTCCTTTCAGAGACTGCTGTTTTGTCTTTACAAGTCTGATTTGGGATTTTTGAAAACTGCTGCTCCTATTATATATAATATATTGATAATAGCTGTTCTAATCTCTCTACCTACCAGTTCTACTTCTGTGTCTCTCCCATGGGACAGTTCTTCTTGTGACAGGCAAGATTTTCTTGCTTTTTTTTTTTTTTAACATGACTTGCAATTTTGGGGGTGAGAGGAATAGGCTTTTATTTTTTTTTTAATTTTATTTTGAGATTTTCATATATGAGCACAATACATTCTGATCATATCTGCCCCGCTCTGCCCTACCAACTCCTCCTATGTCTTCCTGCATCCCTTTCTCAAATTTGTATCTCTTCACATATAACCTATTGAATCAAACTAGTGTTGCCCACATGTCCATGGTGTAGGGCTGGCCACTACACACAGAAGACACATCAGCCATTTGGCCCTAATGAAAACTTACGCTTCTTCTTCAGCAGCCATTGAGTCCTTGTAGCTCTTCAACTGAGAATGGGGCCTTGTGAGCCTTTCCCCAACTCATGCTAAAATATGGACTGGTATGGTCTTGTGCAGGCAGCCATTTTGTTGAGAGCTCGCAGGTGCAACTTTCCTTTCCTGTCCAGAAGACACTGTCTTATTGCAGTCTGTCCAGCCCTAACAGTCCTTCCACCATCTCTTCCTGGAGGTTCCCTAAGCCTTGGGCACAGGGGTTGTGTTACTCTGTTTCCTTCAATGACCCTCACTTTAAAAGTTGATATTCCTTGACAGGAACTGAAGAGTAGCCTGGGATCCTTCCGGGTTTCTGTCTATACTCAGAGCTGATCCTGTACCACAGTGCTGCATATCCAAATACTGCTGGGAAACCACTCATCTCCCAGGAATGCCAACACACCTGTGAGCACAGTTAACACCACCACTTCTGCTCAAATTCCTGGCCCAAGAGGGGCTCACCCAGAGCCATCAGGACACAGGAACCAAGGAACAGCTAGGAGAGGATCCTTCCAGTTTCTGTCTGCACACCGGAGCTGACCCTGTGCTCTCCGCATCCAAATTCTCCACCCCCCACCCCCCCACCCCCGGCCCCAGGAGTACTGACACACAAATTTGCAGGAGGGACAAGTCACAGTCAGAGACAACAAGACCAGTTAACACCAGAGCTAACCAGATGGCAAAAGGTAAGTGCAAGAAAATAAACAACAGAAACCAAGGCTACTTGGCATTATCAGAATCCAGTTCTCCCACCACAGCGAGCCCTGGATATCCCAAAACACCAGAAAAGCAAGATTCTGATTTAAAAATCTCATCTCATGATGCTGATAGAGGACTTTAAGAAGGACATAATTAATTCCCTTAAAGAAATACAGGAGAACACAGGTAAACAGAGAGAAGTCCTTAAACAGGAAACAACAACAACCACAACAAAAATTGCTTAAAGAATTATAGGAAAACACAATCAAACAGGTGAAGGAATGGAACAAAAGCATCCAGAAACTAAAAATGTAAATAGAAACAATAAAGAAATCACAAAGGGAGACAACCCTGGAGAGAGAAAACTTAGGAAAGAGATCAGGAGTCATAGATGCAAGCATCACCAACAGAATACAAGAGATAGAAGAGAGAATCTCAGGTGCAGAAGATATCATAGAAAACATTGACACAACAGTCAAAGAAAATGCAAAATGCAAAAAGATCCTAACTCAAAACACCCAGGAAATCCAGGACACAATGAGAAGACCAAACCTAAGGATAATAGGTATAGAAGAGAGTGATGATTCCCAACTTAAAGGGACAGTAAATATCTTCAACAAAAGTATAGAAGAAAACTTCCCTAACCTAAAGAAAGAGATGCCCATAAACATACAAGAAGCTTACAGAACTCCAAATAGCTTAGACCAGAAAAGAAATTCCTCCTGTCACATAATAGTCAAAACACCAAATGCACAAAACAAAACAAAACAAAATGTTAAAAGCAGTAAGGAAAAAAGGTCAAGTAACATATAAAGGCAGACCTATCAGAATCACACCAGACTTCTCATCAGAGACTATGAAAGCTAGAAGATCCTGGGTAGATGTCATAGAGAACACAATGCCTAAGAGAACACAAATACCAGCCTAGGCTACTCTACCCAGGAAAACTCTCAATTACCATAGATGGAGAAACCAAGATATTCCATGACAAAACCAAATTTACACAATTTCTTTCTACAAATCCATCCCTACAAAGGATAATATATGGAAAACACCAACACAAGGAGGGAAACTACACCCTACAAAAAGCAAGGAAGTAATATTCTTTTCAACAAACCCAAAAGAACATAGTCACACAAACATAAAAATAACATCAAAAATAACAGGAAGCAACAATTATTATTCCTCAGTATCTCTTAATACCAATGGACTCAATTCCCCAATAGAAAGACATAGAATAACAGACTGGATACATAAACAGGACCCAGCATTTTGCTGCATACAGGAAATGCACCTCAGGGACAAAGACAGACACTACCTCATAATGAAAGGCTGGAAAACAATTTTCCAAGCAAATGTTCCCAAGAAACAAGGTAAAGTAGCTATTCTAATAGTGAGTAAACTCAACTTTCAACCAAAAGTTATAAAAAAGATAAGGAAGGACACTTCATCTCAACAAAGGAAAAATCTACCAAGAAGAACTCTCAGTTCTGAACACCTATGCTCCAAATGCAAGGGCACCCACATTCATAAATGAAACTTTACTAAAGCTCAAAGCACACATAGCACCTCACACAATAATAGCAGGAGACTTCAACACCCCACTCTCATCAATAGACAGACCATAGAAACACAAACCAAACAGAGACACAGTGAAACTAACAAAAGTTATGGACCAAATGGGTTTAACAGATATCTATAGAACATTTCATCCTAAAACTACATATATGTATGTATGTATGTATATATATATATATATATATATATATATATATATATATATATATGCCTTCTTCTCAGCACCTCATGGTACCTTCTTCAAAACTGACCATATACTCAGACACAAAACAGGCCTCAACACATACAAGAAGATTGAAATAATCTTATGTATCCTCTCAGATCACCATGGACTAAGGCTGGTTTTCAATAGCAACAAAAACAACAGAAAGCAAACATACACATGGAAGCTGAACAACACCCTAATTCAATGATAACCTGGTCAAGAAAGAAATAAAGACAGAAATTAAAGACTTTTTAGAATTTAATGAAAATGAAGGCATAACATACCCAAACTTATGGGACACAATGAAAGCAATGCTAAGAGGAAAACTCACAGCTTGGAGTGCCTCCAAAAAGAAACTGGAGACAGCATACACTCCCAGCTTGATGGCACACCTGAAAGCTCTAGAACAAAAAGAAGCAAATACACCCAAGAGGATGGCAGGAAATAATCAAACTTAGAGCTGAAATCAACCAAGTGGAAACAAAAAGAACTATACAAAGAATCAACCAAACCAGGACCTGGTTCTTTGAGAAAATCAACAAGATAGATAAACCCTTAGCCAGTCTAATCAGAAGGCACAGAGACAGTATCCAAATTAACAAAGTCAAAAATGAAAATGGTGATATAAGAACAGAGACAGAGAAAATTCAAAAAAATCATCAGATCCTACTAGAAAAGCCTATATTCAACAAAACTGGAAAATCTGGATGAAATGGGCAATTTTCTAGACAGATACCAAATACCAAAATTAAATCAGGATCAGATAAACCATCTAAACAGTCCCCAAACCCCTAAAGAAATAAAAGCAGTCACTAAAAGTTTCCCAACCAAAACAAAGCCCGGGACCAGGTGGGTTTAGTGAAGAATTCTAACAGACCTTCAAAGAACTACTAATACCAATACTCTTTAAACTATTCCACAGAATAGAAACAGAAGGAACACTACCCAAGTCATTCTATGAAGCCACAGTTACACTCTGTAGTCTCCCTTGGGGATGGAATGGTTTCAGACTAATCAGGAACTTGTCACAATTTCTTTTCATAGAGGGCTTCATAAGAATTTTTCTACTTCTATCATGTTTAATGTTCCAAATAGATTTTAAAAACTGGTTGAGCACATATTACTTTTAGCTTCAGAAGATACCATGTATATTTAAGAGACATTTAAATATTATAAATTATTTTGATTACTTAAAAAGAGTCAATACTGAGTTGTATATTTTAAAATAAATTTTATTAGTTTAATAAAAAATGTATTTTTAAAAAAAGTTAGCATTCCTCAAGATTTGGCCCCACCCTCTAAAGAACCATGGCTTCTATACTATGGGGATTTCTTCTATAAATCCTGTTGAATTACGTTCTTCTAGATTGTTTCAGACAATCTGCAAAGTGCCATACACAAGTCCTCATCCCTCCCCATTGAGATGTTGGCAATGCACAACTTTCACGGATTTACGTCTTATCCACCTTGAGTCTGTCCTTCCTATAAGCTACCAGATGACACAATTCTCACCTTGGCCTCAGCACTTAAGTTTCTATTACATGGTGTGCAGGGCCTTCGTTATCCAGCAGCTGCCACCCCTCTAAACCTTTCTTCTGTCTTTAATGTTCACTGGTCATTTCCGTGCCGTGAAATAGTTCCTGTATTAGGTAGATTAATGCTCTCACCAAGATGCCCATGTCTTAACTCCTGGAACATGTATTTGTTACTTTCTATGGCAAAGAGTATTCTGCAGCTATAGTAAGAACATGGGCCTTGAGGTAGAGGGAACACTGTGGATTATCCAAGTGTACCCAGTCTAGTCGCCAGTCTTTGAAAGCAAAGACCCTTTTCTGGGTAGGTTAGATGGATAAAAAGGAAAGAAGATCAGTTTTGAAAGCAGGCAGGCCTTACCCCATCACTGTAGGCTTTGAACATGGAGGAAGGTGGTCATGAACCAAATAGTACAAGTGGCCAGATACCCTCCCTTAAAGAACATAGTCTGGGAAGCAACCTGACTGTGGCCAACTGTGACCCAAGTTGGACTTGTGACCTTTAGAGTTATAAGATGGTAAAACTGTGTTTAAGCCTCTAAGTTTGTAATAATTTGTTATGGTAGTAATAAAGAATGAGTGCAGTTCCCAGACTGTTGGATTCTCCCATCTGTGATTGGCTTGTTCTTCTCTCTTTTCTGCTCAAAGGAGTCTTACTATATCCTGGAGTCAAGCTAGGCACATGCCTGTAATCCTAGGACTTGGAAGGTGGAGACAGAGAGATCAGGAGTTCAAGGCCAGCCTCTGTTTCAGGAAGCCAGTAGCTAAAAAAGTAAAAAAAAAAAAAAAAAATCAATCCCAGTCCTCAGTATCTATGGCTCCTTTTAGGTGAAACTTCCAGGCAAAATTCCTTCTTTCTCTCTGTTGTTCTTCCATGTTCAGACACACCTATTACTGTACACACTAGCTGCAGTAACACACTTTCAAGTCTGCATACTCCGCAGTGGTGGGAGGAACCTCACTGCTCTCATCTTTGACTTCTAGCACAATTTGCCATCTTGCAAGCTCTCATTAACTTTGATTAAATTGTTGCCAACTTAGCTTTTTTCTTAAAAACAGCAATATACTTGGGAGACCTTGGGTTTATCCCTTCGCTTCTGCTCTAACTTCTCTGTCACAGAAGGCAAATGTAAAGGGAGAAACAGAGATAAGCAGTTGACCTGAAATGGGATCAGCAAAGTAGAAATGTGCTGGACGAAACTGGCCGGCTTGCCCAGGCTTCTCTTCTCCTGTTTGGCTGGCAAGGCTCACAGAAGGAAGCCTGCACTGTGTTCACCCAGCTGTCTGGTTTCTCCTTTGGTGGCCCTCCACAGGAATGTGAGGGGGAGGGCAGAAGAGACAAACAGGACCTCCCAGGCATTAAGGTATCAAAGGCAGTGGACATTAAATAGTTCAGGTGCCTAGCTTATGCATGGTCTTGCATTTAAATGAAAATTGTTTAACAGTATATACACAGCAAAGTAGATAAGTCCATGCCCGAGCATATACATGTCAGTAAGTTGCTACATCCTTTAAACATTCACAGTTGTCCTGGTGAAATAGTAATTGTCTGGGATGCTAACAATTCCATTTGGATTGGATTATAAAAACCATTTATTTTTATTGCAGTTATTTTCAGGTATTTTATTCTTTTTTGAATCTATTACTGTGAATGGAATTTTCTTTTTAATTTCATTTGTGGATAGCTTATTGTGAGTGTATAGAAGCTATTTAAAAGATTCATACTAACTCCCAGGATCCTTGGGAGGGATAACAACAGGGAAGGTGGCAGCGAGAGACAGGAAATGACACAGATGACCCATACGCTTCTTGAAAAACTTGACAGCACGAGCCAGGGCTTATCACCAAAGAACTCAAAACTCTCGCACCACAAACAACAGTCACGTGGGGCCAGAGCACAATCCAAGAAGAATCGGGAAAGAAGAGTTAGACTAAAACAGAATCACAGAAGCACGGGTGGAGGCAGGCTACAAGAGGAGCCCCAAGGGGGGTTCTGTTTATGTGACCCTGACCAATGAGCTTTGAGTCCTGCACACACACAGAGGCTTCGATTCTGCTGCACCTGCAAAGGCCTTGAGTGATGTGGGCAGTAAATCCATGCAGGGGAGCCAGTGTGCTGGTGGTTGGCATGAGTGTTGCTCATGCAAAGAACACAAATGCATGAAGATGTGCAGTTGGCTACTCAGCTTTCTTTGCTGTCTCAGATGACGGCCACTGACAGAGGCTGTCCTGCTAGTGTGGGCGAGCCCAGATTAAAATCAGACTGTATCTCTGGATGTGGTTGCTTTCTGTGCCGTGGGTGCCCAGCTTTCAGGGCCTCTTTTGTGTGCTGAGAGTGCATTCTCTCTCAGCTGTCTGAACTGTCCATCAGTACGGCCCAGCTCTAGGCTGGGCAGGCTTAGGCGGAGGGCAGAGGTACTCCACATAACAAAGGAAGTCAGGGTTTTGTGCTTTTATTTCTTGGTTTTTTGTTTGTTTGTTTTGGGTTTTTTTTTGTTGTTTTTTGTTTTTTTGCTGGGCCCCTTCTTATTTGAAAGATGCTTTTGCCAGAGTCCATCTGCAACCGTGAGTTTGGCCTGGAAGGCAACTTGGAGAACTCCCTACTACTCCCTCCGAGCAGGCAGACTGGGGTGGACAATGATGCCTTTCTCTGCTGATCATAGGCATGCTCCTTAAAAAAAAAGAACAAAAACCTCAAAGCTGCAGCTTCAACTTCTGCTTTAATACCATAAAATGGAACTTGGGAATGGACTATGTGGACATGTGAGGTTCATTCTTGCTAATTTACTGGTACAGGCCTTCACATCCTGGCATCATTTGGACAAATTTATTCTCAGCTATCTTGTTCATTTTGAATCTACTGTGAATGGAATTTTTTCCTTAACTTCAACTTTTTCGATTGTCTCCAGCCATACAGAAGCTGTTCAGTTTTGTTCACTCTATTATTTGCTGCATAAGCAGGGTCCTGAACTCACAACCCCACAATGAGGTTTCTCATGGGTTCTACAGATGTCTGGGTCTGAATGTATTTGGCACTTTTGTTTACTTGATATATGCTGAGTTTTAGAATACTGCCTGACACCAAAGTTATGGAAACATTGAAGGGAGGAGGCTTCCATATTACAAACATTCTCAGTGAGAGCTCTTATCCCATCATGGTGAGTCCATGCTCACCAGAGGGGAAGCTCTCTGAAGGCAGGGATCACTGTCCGTCCGGGACCCACAGTGCATGCTCGGCACGTGTTGGCAGACTGTTGTGGGATGACTTCAGGGGGCCAAGGACACCATTGAAGGAAGTCACAATACGTGGCTTTCTCTTTCCACATACACATGTGGTCTGGGTCAAAATGACTATGGAGGATATCACTGTAAGAGTCTAAGCCAGTCACTCAGAAAAGCTCCATGGTCAGTTTAGAAAGTGTGTGTGTGTGTGTGTGTGTGTGTGTGTGTGTGTGTAGTCCTTTTTTAAAAGGCTATCAATTTGATATTAGTTATGGATTAGCTGATTGTATGTAGAATATATATACAAACTCAAAATGGAAGAGCATTCGAGTAAGAACATACCAAATGTTTTGTCCTGAGAGCTTGCTAGCCAGAGAACATCCTCACCTCAACATGGTCTACCTCCAAAACATATGACTAAGAGTTACTGACAACTTCAGTAGAGCTGTGGACCAAATCAGTAAGTCACAAGATGCAATGGCTGGCTGGATGTTTGTATTCTAACAAACACTCTTGGAGGGGGAGTAAAAATAAATTTTTACTATCTCAATGGTTATTTATAAAATACTACATTTAGGAAGTTAAGAACTTTTATACTATCTTAATATGGACCAGTTAGCTGTCTTTTAAATTTCTTCAAACATTTCAGTTAGCTTGTGACCAAAAATAGCTATACTCTTTGGGAATTAAATAGCAGATTACCCTGGAATGTCCCCAGAAAAGGGTGGATATTTAAAAAAAAAATTAACACAATTTACCAGGAAATTTAGTTTTATAATCAAGACCTAGTTTTTTTCAGTTTATCATAGCTTTTTAAAAAGCAGAGAAAACTGTATCAGAATGCCATGAGATAATCATAGCTTTTCTTACTTAATACCAACCTTGATAAACAAAGTAATAAAAATAAATGAAAATTTTAAATAGATTTTAGCAAACACTTCTTCAAAGACATCTGTTTCTAGTTCACTAAATTGACTATTACAAAAAACTGAATGTGTTTTCTGGCAAACATAAATAGCCTCACTTCAAGGAAGTGACATATTTCCAGTTATTTTGAACTGGTTGTAACAGTTTAAGGATACGTTAACTCTTTATATAAATTTTCATATCTGAAGAAAGAAGTAAAATAGCATCTATAGCTTTTAAAACATGTAAATCCACATCACAATGGTATAATTTGTGACAGAGATTGCAAACTAGCAGCCAACTGTATAAATACACTAGAGAGGGGTGTGTGTGAGTGTGTGTGTGTGTGTGTGTGTGTGTGTGTGTGTGTGTGTATCAGAGGTTAACATGAGTCTTCCTTATTTGCTCTTCACCTTATTGTTTGGGATAGTCTCTCACCAAGCCTGGTGCTCACCAATTTAGCTGACTGGCCGGCTCGTGTGCCCCAGAGCCATTTTTGTCTCCTAGCTCCAGTGCTGAGAGTATAGTTATGCTCTATATGAGTACTGGTATGCTCTATGCATATATAGGCATGCTCTATACGAGTATTGGTATGCTCTATGCAAGTATAGGTATGCTCTATGTGAGTATAGGTATGTGCTATGCTATACCCACCTTTTACATAGGTGCTGGGAATCTGGACTCAGATCCTCAGGCTGTGTTGCAAGTACTTTACGGACTAAGCCATCTCCTCAGCCACTGCATGTATTTTCAATGTGCATATTTTTGAAAACTCGAAAAATAATTGTTAACTTAAAAAAATTAGGTTTTGCCATCAAAACCCAAGTTTTCGGTTCTAAGTGCAATTTTTACTAAATTTCATGACACTGGATTCACATTCCAATATCACTCAAACAATTGCTATTTAAAAGAGACTGCCATTTGTGGGGCTGCCCTTTTAGAAGTACAACCTGCCTCTTTTGTCAATACATGTTTCATACTAAGTCTCAGGTCATTTCTATCATTTGTTATTTTTATGGACTAGGTAGATATTTGATATTGGAACTGTCCATCCTATCTACCTATTCATCTACCTTTAAAATACCATTCAACTGACTGAAAAAAAACCTGGTGTGCTAGCTTCAGGGAGGGTGCCCCCTGGGAATGTCCCTGTTCCTCTCCTCCCCTCCCCCTTCCCTCCCCCTCCCCTCCCCTCTCTTCTCTCCTCTCCTCTTGTCTTTTCTCCTCTCTGAGGATAAGGCCGTTTGAGCATGTTGACTCAGGTTTCAGATCTAATACTTTATACTTTCAGAGATTTTTTGTTGTTGTTGTTGTTGCTGTTTTTGTATAATTTAATGGGAAGATCACATAAACCTAAATCTGATGCTTTGTTGATGAATTAAAATATTATAAAAATTATTTATATTTCAAATATTTTTGATGTGGATTTTACTGTTTAGTTTCAGTGGAATAAAACATACAGAATGAAGCAATGGAAAATAAATCTTGAGAGGGTCAGAGAGACACTGAGAGCAGACGTGTTAGCTGAATTTTGTTGTTTGTCATAAAGAACTTTTTCCTCATTGTAAATGTCACCCTTGATCTGTTGGGTACTATAGTTGGTGGAATTTTAAACCAAACTGCAGTTTGTAAGGGAAGTGTGGAGGAGTTATGAACAACTTGGCCTAGCAGTTTTCATTTTAGTAGAGGTTTGAATAAAATGGGAACTGAGCATTCAGTAATATAACGAACTGAGATCATTATTTTCAGGCATGTCAAGTGCCAGCAATCTGGGGACGCCAAAGGGGACTTTCAGAGAAAAACTGCTTACTTAGAAATGGCTTTCAGCAAGAAAGAAGACTGAAAAATCTTGTTAAGGTTGGGACCACATTCATCTTTTCTATCACTGTTTCACGAAGACCTAACCCATGTGGACTCAAACTCTTGTTGAATAAATATAAACAAGAATGCTTAGGAGATAATATTCAATAAGCAGTCACTAATTAAATGAATAATGAAAAAATTGATTTAGTAAATATTTACCAAATGAATACCCACATAAAAATTAGAACTAATAATTACCTCTTCCATCTTGTTTCAAGTGGTCGACATTTTATTTCCTGAAATACTGCTGCATAGTGCATATGATGTTATATACTATCCACATATCATCTCATCCAGTACTTATAATGACATTATGAAACCTGCATTATAACCAAAATTTTATATAAAGAAAAGAAAACTCAAGTGATAGTTGAAAAAACCCTATGTGGGGTCAGAAGGCCAGTGAGAGTCTTTCCAAGGACTTAATGGCAACTCTATTCTGAGGAGCAGAGAAACTCAGAAATTAATAACCGTATGATGGCAAGGAGACAGAACAAGAAAGAGAGCCATGGTGTCCAGGTGGGGAGGTATGAAGACCACTCAAGGAGGCAGAAGGAGACGCCATCCAATTAATTCTAGGTATAAGGGAAAGGTGGGAGAGGATACACTAGGTGATGTCATTTTAGTTTAATCATAAAATTAGGAGATGAGAATATTAAATGATATATAAATAAAAATAACCATTATAAAAAACTGTTAAAGTCAGAAGTAACTTATAGATAAAGAAAAGGCATTTATAAATATAAAGGAAAGAGAAAAACCTTAAAATAGAGTCATGATTGAAATGGAGGAAACAGGATGGATAAGCTATAGGCAGAGGCTTAAATTCTTTCAGCACTTTCTGTTTCATAGATATAAACTAGAATAACACAATAACTTAATTATAAAATCTAAAAGCAATCACTGAAATTAAAAAATTGAACATAACTGTTTTCAGCTAGTGAAGAGACCACTGCAATTCTAAAAGAAATCACGACTAGTTCGTTCCCTAAGGAAAAAGATCCACATCTGTTTTTTATAGTCATGTTGTTGGTAGAATTCTTCTGAAACAATTATGCTCCTTTGTGGGGTGGTGAATGAGTAATTATAGGAGGGTGATTGTAAAATAGGGTTTTCATGTATAAAAAATATACATCTGTAAGAATAAAAAAGTTATGTAAATTTGCTGTGTTACTGACTTAGAATATGAGCATGATATATTATTTATCTTGAGATATTTACCTTTTCCAGCTCTTTCTATTGAAAAGAATAGAAACAATGTCTATGCAGCAGAAACAAATGTCTGGTCTATAGATTCCTGTCTACAAATAGCACACCCTACTAAAAGAAGCAGCAGGCTAATTGTAAAATGGAGTTTGATATGTAAAACGACATATCTATGAGACTGAAGAGACTAAGGGAATCTGCTGAGTTACTATGTTACTGTGGAGGCACAGATGCTAACCACTGAGAGCTCACTATTTCACACGCTGAACTGTAGGCACATGGCCAGCACCTCCCAAATCAAGGAAATCGCTGTTTGTTTGTTTGCTTGTTTGTTTTTGTTGTTTGTTTTTGTTGTTGTTTCGAGACAGGGTTTCTCTGTATTGCCCAAGCTGTCTAGTTACTAGTTACTAAAATGTCTGGATCTCACTCTGTAGACCAGGCTGGCCTCGAACTCAGAAATCCGCCTGCCTCTGCCTCCCAAGTGCTGGGATTAAAGGCGTGCGCCACCACTGCCTGGCCAAATTGAGGAAATCTAAGAAGATCCCATTAACATCAAAATATGAAAAGGTTCACCTGGTTGGAGCATGCTTATTGGACACAAGGAATTCAGGAAATGTTTACAAAGTACGTAAATAAGAAAATAATGTAGAAAAAAGAAAAGACTGTTAGACAAATGCCTTTCACAAAAATGCAAGTAAGCATTATACCTGTAGTTTGATAACCATTACAAAATTCATGTACACAAAGGAACTTCTTTTTCTTTTTAACTTTTTAAATGACTTGTTTATTCTTATTTTATATGCATTGGTATTTTGCCTGCATGTACATCTGTGTGAGGATGTTGGATTCCCTGGAGCTGGAGTTATAGGAATTTGTGAGCTGCCGTGTGGATGCTGGCAACTGTATGCAGGTCCTCTGGGTGCTCTTAAATGCTGAGCCATCTCTCCAGCTTCCACAAGACAGATTTCTAGTTACTAAAATGCTAAATACTAAATACTAAAACAGCTACTAAAAATTTGAAGAAAAGATCTTTTACAAGAGCAGCACGTAAGATAATAAAATCTAAAAGTCAACAGAAGCAGAACCATGAGACATTCTTATAAAGAAAACCACAAAGGTATTTGAGAAAACATAAAGATTTAGACAAATGTTTGAGGACAGTAAAATATGTCAAGAAGAATTAATTCTCAAAATAATCACTGAGAGTTTTCAAAATGCAAGCTAATAAGCAGTTCAAATAATGAATGAAAAGGTAAAAGTAGTGACACATGTGAACTTCCCCTTTTAGATTTAAGGTATGTTAGAATTATGTGATATTTATTTACACTCTATGATGAAGAGAGCAGTATCAATGTAGAAACTAGCAGGCTTATGAATATAATCTCACACTTATGTGTAATTCAGCAAATAACAAAATGTGGCACTTGATGCTAAAGCAGAAAATAATGTAACTCATCAAAACCCTGTACTGAAACAGCTCATTAACCATTGAACAAGGGATTGAAGTTGGGTTTCATCCCCAAACATAATGTCAAGTCTAAAGTAGTATATGCCAATTCAAAAAGTAAATTCATAAAGCTAAGGGGAAGGACCCAGCAAATTCATTTACTGTGCATATATAAAAGGAGATGAGATTGAATGGGGGCGGGGGGCGTGCTGTCCACACTAGCCAAGATAAAAAAATCAATTGGTGTGCCCCATCAGCAGATGGGTGGATAAAGAAGATGAGTTTTAAGTACACAAATACTACTCAGCCTTCAGCAAAATGGCCACCCTATCATTTGCAACAACCTACTATATAAGTGGAGTGACAGACACAGGGCAGTGACAAAGGTTCATGGTTCATTTACATGTGGATGCCAAGACTGTTGATGCCACACACACAAAGTAGAAGATGGTTACAGAGCTGGAATGATTGCCAGCTGAGAACTGAGGAGACAATGGCTGAAGGTACAACATCTCAGGTGACTAGGAGGGATAAATTCACAGTGTATATCCACTATACACTGTGGTGACCATAGCTGAAAAATTCGAAGAGTTGTCCAGAAATATGTGAGCTAATCAATGTTGGTTAGCTAACATACATTGTTCCACAACTCAAAACAACCCCTTGACGGTTCAAAGAAGAAATTAAGCATCAAAACCTCCATGTGGAGTTGCTCCAGTTATGGCAAGATAGCCACTGGACAAAAATTGCCCTAATTTGCCTACAGACAAAAAATAATTTTCCTTTCCAGGAAAGGACACACAATGTGGGATAGTCAACAGTTTAGCTCTGTCAATACAGAGAAAGCTAGTCCTTCATAGTTTCTACTTCAAGGTCTGTTAGATGGTTCTGGGCCAGAAGGCTGAAGACAGATGCTACGGCATTTTGAGGAATAGATGACTGTCCAGGTAGTCAGGTATTTCTACAATTTGATAAAGTTCTAGAAGCTATGTTTTTGTGCTTCCTATACATTCAGGTATATTTAAGTCATTCTCAGACTTCTGACAAGGTTGAAGACTAATTACAGTCTCATAATCAAACTTAAGTTGTTTAGCATTGAGGAAGACGATATAGATTTGAAAGGATGGTTTTCAGATTATAATACAAGTTAAAGTCAGAACATAATTCAGATATAGAATTGTAAACTTTTAAAGTCAGGATAGATAATAGAGTACTTTATCTAATTAACAAATATGATATACTGGATGTTAATTATACATCATACTTTATAACTTTTATATAATTGTTATGGTTGTGCTCAATTTATGTCTGAGAAAAAAGAGCCTTTTTTATTGGAGAAAAGGGGTGAGATGTTGGGGTTTTGATTTGTGCTTACATGGTAATGGACCAAGCAATAAAGAGCCAACAGCCAATGACTGGGCAGGGGGATAGAGTTGGGACTTTGAGGATTCAGAAAAGATTAACTATTACACATTCTTAGAGGAAATGTAAATGACTATAGCTACTATGGCTAAAAGCACAGAGATTCCTCAAAACTACAAAATTGTCAGGCTACCATTCAATCCAACTGGAGTATGCCTGGTGGTTAGGATTAACTGTCAACTGGACATTTACAATCATCTGGAAAATGCCCCCCCCCCCCAGCAAGCTGGTGGGGGATTACCAGCACTGTGTTGATTGAGGTGGGAAGATCTACCCAGTGTGAGTGTTGCTATTCTCTGGCTGGCATCTTGGGGTACATGAGGGGAGAAGAGAGAGCTGAGTAAGAGTGTGCATTCACTACTCTTCTCAAGCTCCTCCCACCATGACTCTCAGCCATGGTGGACTGTGTAACCTTGAACTCTGAGCTAGAATAAATAAACAGTGTCTCTTTAAACTACTTTTGTCGAAATGTTTTATTGCAGCATCAGGAAAAGAAACTAAAACAATATCCAAAGGTTACCCAGGTTTATACCCACAGGAAATGAAGTCAGCATACCAAAGACATAGTATGTGTCTAATTTATTGCAGTGCTATTCAGAGCGGCTAACACAATGCATCCGCCTAGGTGCCCCACAACAGATAATGATATATACATGACAGAGTTTTATTCAGACACAAAGAAAAATGAAATATTAACGTTTTCAGAAAAATGAATGAGACTGTAAGACATTATTGAATGAGACAAGCTAGACAGAGACAAACCAGTACCTCGGGATCCACCTCGTAGGTGGGAGCTAAGAGCAATGTTGACCAGTGAAGAGAACGGTGATTGCTAAAGACTTGGGGTGGGGAAGATGGGCAGAATCTGAAAACCATGATGGGTTAATGTGTGTTGTATACAGGTATGGAAGAGCCACAGTGAAACCTATTAAGATGCATAATTAGTAAGTCTTAACAAAGATTTTTAAAAGAAGCTACATGCAAGGTGAGTATACAAGGCACTGTACAACTCAAAATAAAGGCGTCCTTCCTTCCCTTCTTCCTCTGCTCTGTAGCTCATGTTGCTCTCATACTGCCTAGACTTCTAGCTTCCGAGTGCTACTGTTCAAGGCATTACCACAATTCCTGGTTACAAAAGGAGATTCTGAATGTATTCATCACCAGACAGTGAAAATTTTAAGGTGATGAGATATACTAATTATTTTGTGTTGATTAATACCCAGTGTACACCTATAAGTGTACACAAAAATTATGTGTCAACAAAAATTAATTTTGAAAGAATCTAAACACAAAAATTGAGATGAACGATGTAGCATAATTCAGCCTTCATAAAATAGCAAAACTCTGATACCAACCAGCAACAAGGGTAAAATGTAAAGACATTATGTTAAATGAAGTAAGCCAGACACAAATGGATAAGTATTACACAATTCCAATTATGAAAGTGGCTATTTGATGCTTACTTAGGGAGAATGAAGAGACTAGGAAGTTACCTACATGTGGAGTTTCAGAGGGATGAGGAGTCCTGCTGATGAATTGTGTAGTAACTGAATAATAGTGTGGATGTACTTAATGGGGGTTAAGTACTAGATATTTAGTCATTAAAATGCTAAGTTTTTATATTATGCATATTTAACTAGAACAAAGAAAGTAGTGATTTCAGTAGTCACATACATTTTTCCCCCTCTATTCTTCCTCAACATCTTCCTTCCCCCTCTTTTTTTTTTTTTACAGTACTGAGAATTGAATTAGGGCCTCACATTTGCTAGCAATTTTGTGTTTTCTGCTTTTCTGTAAAGTGTACAAGGGGCCAGCCAAATAGCTCAGCTGGCAAAGTCACTTATTGCCATTGTTGACCTGGGAACCTATGTGGTGGAAGGAGTCAATCTTTTCTTGTATTCTCTCAGTAAGTTAGCACTCATATCTGGCACTGCTAAAGAGGCCAAGAACATTAGACTATGTAGGCCATGGACCCTAGGAGAAAAAGAAAAAAAACCCCTACTATTATTCTGCTATATTATCATAGCAACAAAATGACTCCTAATGATGTATTGCTATACAGTGCATTGCTCATTAGAGAAACTTCTTACAGTAAATGTAATTAGCACAGAGACTCACATTGGACAATGAAGAGAAGGAGAAACTTTGGAACACTCAGCTCTAAACAGAATACTCTATCAATCCTTGCCCCCAGACACACGAATCCATGCAGAGCAGGAGGTGGAAAGATGATAAAAGCTAAAGGTAGTAGACTCCAAGAAAGGAGAGTCTTCCAGACACAACAGGGCTGGTGCACATACGGACTCACAGAGACTGATAGTGCACACAAGGCAAGCACAGGCTGAAGCCAGACAAAACCCCAGCCCTGAGAGGGGAAGTGGGCACAAAGTCCCAGCCCTAACCAAGAAGGCATTTGCAGTTGGTATCTACTGGGAAAGGGCGAATCAGTTTTCTCCAGTGGAGTGACACTGAGCATGACATACTTGAGGGTAGTCCCTTGCCAGAAGTCGCTGGCCAACGTAAAACAGACCCCATGTTTTCTGATGTAGTTTTTGGTATTGTTTTCTTATCTATTTTACTTACTAAGGTTTTTTTTTTGTTGTTGTTGGTTGGTTGGTTTTGTTTTTTTGTTTTTCTTTTTGAGAGTGGACACTGGGTGGGTAGAGAGATAGAGGGGATCTTGGAGGATTTAATGGAGGTGAAAGAACATGTGCAATGTATATTGTAAGAAAATGACATATGGAAAAATATTTTAGGCACAGACTATTATACACTAGGTGTCTTAGTTAGGGTTTTATTGTTGTGAAGAGACACCATGACCAAGGCAATTCTGACAAAGGGTTACATTTAAGTGTGACTGGCTTACAGGTTCAGAGGTTTAGTCCATTATCATCATGGTGGGAAACATGGCAGTTTCTAGACAGACATGGTGCTGAAGAGGTAGATGAGAGTACCACATCTTGATCCGAAGGTAGCAGGAGGAGCCTATGTTCCATACTGGGCATAGCTAGAGCATATCAAAGACCCCAAAGCCTGCCCCCACAGTGACACACTTCCTCCTCCAAGGCAAAACCTACCCTAACAAGGCCATACTTCCCAACAAAGCCCCTCCCTGTGGCCAAGCATTCACACACAAGAGTCTATGGGGGCATTTCTACTCAAACCACCACAGTGATGAACTGGAACATCACATCCAATAAAGTATGTGCCTAACGCATGTAGAACTCTCAATTATTTTTGAAAGACTTAAGGGAATTGTATTACATTCTCTAAAACTTAGTTTAGACATGGAGAAATCCTATTTTCGTAGGAGTTTCTTTTTAATTTTCCAACATTAAAGGTACAATCTGGATGAGATAATCATAAACACTAGGCCATGCTTGCAGCGTCTGTCAGGCTGATGGCTTCCCTCAGCTCTGAAGGACGATGCTGGTAGGATGAACATTATGGAGGTTTTAAGGTACTAGGCGAAGGCAGCTTCAGACAGCTATGTAATAGTTCAAGTTGCTGAATAAACTCTACCAGCTCCTTGTTCTATTTTATGTTACTTAATTCTCCTCAGACCCGACAATGCTAGTTTTGCAATTTCCTATGCTAACAGCACTTTAAAGTACAGAAAGCTCAAGAAATTTTCGTGTATTGTTATGATAGCAAACAGTTCACAGCAGCATTCCCTGCAACATCTGGGGATTGTGTCTGTTGGCTAAAAATGTGCAGTTTTGTAAAGTTAAGCTATTTGGAACTTGGATAGCCTAAAAGTTTATTTAACTTTGTCAATGGGCATTATCACATAAGCTAAAGCAGCTATCCCAAAGACTGGCCACCATAGAGTAGAGTGGTGGTTTCTGTCTGATACTCTGAGGCTCTGAATCCCCTCCCAACCCCACCCACTCAGGTTCACTTTCATTCCCCCACTCCTTGCTGTTGTTTCTCTGTAACCCTTCTCCCATTCCTTCATCTCCTTGGGATAGACTTCATTCCATTCCCCTGTATTTTCGTCTACTGTGTCTGGGTGGGGATTGGATGAAAAATTAGAAAAATTAGACAAGATGGACCACATAATGCACATCAGATGCTGTGTGTTTGGGGAGTAGTGAGGAGCAACCTAAGTGGCCTAACAGGCTAGACAAGAGGAGAGTCTCCCCCACACAGCATGCACATGCTGGAAGCAAGTGTTTCTCTTTACTTTCTCCTAATTCAGAAGCACAGACCTAAAACGTCAAGAACAAAGGGAAAGTAGCAGAGATAAAAAGATGAAACAATCCCAAGCTAAGACACCTGCTATCCATAAGACTGCATGGACATAAACCATAAAACTTTGTTTTGTCTTATTTTGTCTTTTTTTTTTTTTTTTTTTTTTTTTTTTGACAGGGTCTCACCATCAGGCTATCCTGGAACTTACTGTATAGACCAGGCTAGCCTAAACTCAAAGTGATCTGCCTGTCTTTGCTTGCTGAATACTGGAATTAGAGGTATGTCCCACTATCCTCAGCTAAAACACTGTGTCTTTGTCCTGTATAGTCTGCAAAATCTTTCATTCATGTAGTTAATAAACCCTGTATTCATTAAATGTTAGACCTATGAAAGTTACTGTGCTGTTTGTATGGGAAAGTGGCTCTCTTTTAAGGACCTTTCACTGTAAAGAAAGGCTCAGTCCCCTTTTGCTTTCCTTCTGCTTAGCTAAGGAGGGGCTGGGGGAGGAAGGTAGCTGGGGAGGAGGATTAAGAGAAAAGGGTTCAAAGCAAACAAAAGGCTCTGCTCTGCTCAGGAAGCCAGTACCATGGGGTCTCTAAAGACCTGGCGCCAACCTTGTGGTCCAATTTATATCAAATGATTTTTTGATTTCATAAAAAGCAGGGGGAAAAAAACCAAGCCTTTAATCCCAGTACTCAAGAGGCCAAGGCAGGTAGATCTCTGTGAGTTCAAGGCTGGTCTGCTCTATATAGAAAGACCCTGTCACTCACAAAACCAAACAACCAATTAACAATGACAAAAATAACAGGGTGAGCACAGTGTGCTGGTACTGTGGTTAAGAGCATGCAGTGCTCTTGCAGAGGCCCTGTGCTCATTTCCCGGGACCCACAACAGGTGGCTCACAAGCACCTCTAACTCCAGCTCCAGATAGTGTCTTCTGGGTTCCAAAGGTACCTGCATTCACAGATGCACACACACACACACACACACAGACAGAGAGAGAGAGAGAGAGAGAGAGAGAGAGAGAGAGAGAGAGAGATACAAAATTAAAAACAAAACAATTATTTAAATAGTGGGGCTAAAGCTGACATGGTGGATGGAGCCAGGGACATACAGGGAGGGTGTGCTCAGTGAACCCCACTTAAAGGTTAAATCACTTTTACCCAAAGCTGACTCAGGCTTGGAAATCATTGCTCCCAACTTTAAGCCACTGCCCACCCCCACCATGAAGTCAGCAGTGTATATTTTTGTTTGTTTTATCTTTCTTTTTAAAGTCCTTAACTCCAAGATTAGTGCTGAGCCCTGTGGAGGAAATGAGTGTCTGAAAACACACAGGCATCACCATTTTTATTGACCTCAGAGACTGGGCAGACACTTAGGCTCACCTGTAAGGACATCACAGATCTCTAAGGTGACCTTCCCCCATGCCAGGTGACAATGCCAAGCATAGCCACCAAGATGTTGTTACGGGCCTGAGAGTCAGCAGACATTCTGCTTTAAGGTTCACTGATTAAAATCACAATGCTCTGTTTCTCACATCTAGGTATCTTCTGAAATGATCTTAGTAACAAGATGAGTATTTACTTTAAATTTATATGTGACCGATAAAACTTGTGTCTTTTTGTCTGCAGTGGCCATCACTGCAATTGATTCATTGATCAAGGATCAGGATCTACACCTGTATCATACATGTAAACACAATCAGAACAGTTCTGGGTCAAAGATAGGGGCAGGAGTGGTGACAAGCCACGGAGGCAGGCAGAGGGGAGAAAAGAGTTGGGAAGTTTCACAGCTTATGATAAGGATCATCGGTGAGTAGGTGACAGGATGCAGCCCCAGTTACAGAAAACATCAAAACAGAAACACATAAGTCAAGGCTTCACCTCATAATGTTACATTTGTAAAAACTTTCTAAAAGCATTTCCAGTGAAGGCCTTAGGAGAAGCACCACCAAGGTGTTTCAGCACTGGTTGTTAAACATACAATATTTATTCCAATTTCTTTAATTATCAGCAGCAGTGGACGTGACCTTTAAGTTTATTAAAACTTTACATGCTAATATATATTTCAGAGACTTTGAAGTCTTCTAATTGTGAATATCTAGGAGTATAAGACCAGGCCCCCAGAAGGCATGTATGTTGCATAATTTGTTCACTAGCACAGAATTAGTTTGATATTTTCATTTTTCCATAACTAGGCAATGAACTAAAATACTGAAATAATGTTTTAAGCAAAATTCTACAATCAAAGTTACATAGATTATATAACACATTACATATTATAACATACAAATGTATGCATATATTATATATACATTTATATAAATATATTATTCAAAATGCCAAATGTAAACAAAACAAAGCTCTAAGGAATGCAAGTGGTAAAATTGATAAAATCAATTTAATTATTCCAGCGTAAAATGTAAAGAACTTTCTAAGAATTTAAAGTTGAGTACTTTATAAAAATGCATGGTCCTTGGTGATTTATGGTTTCATCTTTGAAAGTTTGTCTACTCACCCAAATTTATTTGTGAGGCTGGAGAGATTGCTCAGTAGTTAAGAGCACTGGCTAGTCTTCCAGAGGACCTGGGTTCAATTCCTATCACCCACATGGTGACCCACTATGTATAACTCTAGTTCCAGGGTATCTGATGCCCTTTTCTGGCCTCCAAGGTACAAACATGGTACACAGATATATGTGAAGTCAAAACACTCATATACATAAAAATAAATAAAATTTATTTGGAATCTGAGTTAGAGTTCCATAGCTATAATAAATTACTAAGATAATTTGTCCTTCGGGGGGGTTTTGTTTCTTTACTGATGGAGCATAGCATAGTGACAGCTATCTACTTCGTGGCTGGGAGTGAAAGGGGAAATAAGAGCTTGGGGTCCCATGATGCCCTATAGCAGCAAACTTCCCAGGACTACCTCAGAGATTACAGGGCATCCCAGTAGTGCCACCCTGATGATCAAGCAGGTAGCACATGGCCATTTCAGACCCACGCCATAAGAACTCTGAGATCCGCGGGACCATTTAGGGGCATACTCAGAGTAGTAGAGTTTTTGAGTCATCCAACACAATAGTCCTAGCTTGACTTGTAGGGTGTGTCTACCACAGCTACAGGAAATGAAGATATTTGGCCATGCTATGCTCTGTCAGTGAAGGAACGGAAGCCCCAAAGGACAAATTGATCATCTCAGTGATGATCTGCTGTATTTTGAGACAGAATCTTGCTGTGTATGTAGCTCAGGCTGTCCTTGAAACTTTGATCTTTCTGCCTCAGCCTCCTAAGAGAGGAGATTACGGTAGATGTCACCACACCAGCAGGGGACAATGCTTTTTTTTTTTTTTTTAAGTTGAAAATCCTGAAGATCATATGACAGTGCCAAGGAAATGGATAAACAAAGTGGCTTTCCACTTTCACTTTGAGAATTAGGTGGTGTACTGCAAACTCAAGAGTCAACCACAAACCCCTAGAGCCAATCTCCCATTCAAAGAGATGAACAATGAGCCCATGTCAAGAGTCAGAAAGCTGTTCATTGGAAAGTCCTAAGTACAGGCTGGGAGATGTCATGAAGAAAGCAAGAGACCTTCAGTATCTAAAACAGCAAAGGCATTTGTTGTTGTTGGTGGTGGTGGTGGTGATGGTTTACTAGTGAGGCCCATGTCCTCAGGAACATGCTGTGTATTCATATAGAATACACGGTCACCAGAATATGATGAGTCCATGGATGGATGAGCAAGGTGTCGGCGAGCATGTTGTAGATATGCGGTAGCATGGTGGTGACGATACAATAGGTGGAATAAGTTCTTGACTGGTAAACACAGATTAGTGCCCGAGCTTGCTAACAAGGTGCCAGAATCTATACAGGTCCTATACAGGTCCACTTTGCAAGGCAACTTAAATCTGTCATTCTTCCTCTCTTTAAAATTACCCATTTATTCACTTCTCCCTTACATCAAGGGAGTGCCTTGGCCTGAGAGAGGATGAGGAGGGCAGGATGAAATGGGGTATTTTAAAGGATGAACTTGTGGTCTAACATTGGTTTGGATATATGGGATGGAGTGAGAAGGGAAAGTAGGAGCCCGAGAGAGCTGTAAGACAAGGCATGAGGTGTGTCTGACACATTCTTCATACACCACATTTCCCCCTGCACAGTCAGTCTGTATAGGTTATTTCTATATGAGAAAAAAAATAGTCAAATTCCTCATGCACTGGTAACAGGCATGAAGGCTCAGCAAAGCCAACGCCCACAGTGCCAGGAACAACATTCCACGCTTCTCAGACAAAGTGCACCTGCCTGCCCTGCTCTGAGAATTTGAAGAGAGTAGTTTAGTTAGAATTAAGAGACAGTAGAGAAAAGTCTTGGGAAATCTGGTTAGAGATATAAATATGAGAACTGGACATGGTGATACACTCCTGTGATCTCTGTGTTTAGGAGGGAGAGGCAGAGAGATCAGGAGTTCAAGGCCAGCCTGAGCTACCTGAGACCAAGTCTAAATAAATAAGAGATAGGTTACAGAGTGCCTTTAACTGGTACAGATAAAGAATTTGGATTTATCTGTGTCAGTAACGCTGAAATAATTTTTAAGTATAAAATCCTTTTTAATAAGAAATCTTATGAGGTCAGTATGCACAATGAACTTAAGAGAGGTCCCCAGCTCCTGAGCTGAGTGATGGGGAAGGACAGCCACTGCCTGTGATGTGCGAGTGGCGTGCTTCCAAGAGTTTTAACCGCTGACGATTACATATCCTTCACAGTCAGGCGAAAACAGCCAGTTCTCTTCCCTTTTACAAACAGATAGATGAGAGAGACACACAGAGAATCCATTTAAAGAGCGGTCCTTTGTTCTGATTAGGGGCAATTTTAAGTACTTAAGAATTCACACAAAGTCTACCCTTCAAAAAGAAAACAGGTTCCCAAACTAGCGAGGAAACAGAATCATTTCCATTTTGGTGACATTTAGTGGGAAGAAGCTCACAGACATTTAGACGTTTTAACTCTTTCCCCACTAGTGGACCAAGTATATAATGTGGTATATTTTGAGCACTGGTATTACAACTGTTTTTTAAACAAAAGACTTTCCTTGTGCTTTACTAAAAACCCAGATGGTGAATCTTGAATACAATGCGTGGCACCCACGGCAGGCATTCTTTTGTGCATAGTTTTGACTGACAGGAGATGACAGCATTTGGCCGGCTGCACTTGCTGAGGACCCTCTCTCTCCTCCTGTGTGGCTTCTGAGACTGTGATACAAATGCGCCCGCCCTTTTCTGGGAACACAGAACGCCTGAGTCAGGAGGCGGTGGCTATTAAAGCGCCTGGTCGGGCTGGGCTGCCGCACTGCAAGGATGAGGCTTCCTGGTTGGTTGTGGCTGAGCTCTGCCGTCCTCGCTGCCTGCCGAGCAGTGGAGGAGCACAACCTGACTGAGGGGCTGCAGGATGCCAGCGCCCAGGCTGCCTGCCCTGCGAGGCTGGAGGGCAGCGGGAGGTGTGAGGGGAGTCAGTGCCCTTTCCAGCTCACCCTGCCCACACTGACCATCCAGCTCCCACAGCAGCTCGGTAGCATGGAGGAGGTGCTCAAAGAAGTGCGGACCCTCAAGGAAGCAGTGGACAGTCTGAAGAAATCCTGCCAGGACTGCAAGTTGCAGGCTGACGACCACCGAGATCCCGGCAGGAGCGGAGGGAATGGAGCGGAGATGGCCGAGGACAATAGAGTCCAGGAACTGGAGAGTCAGGTGAACAAGCTGTCCTCGGAGCTGAAGAATGCAAAGGACGAGATCCAGGGGCTGCAGGGGCGTCTGGAGACGCTCCATCTAGTAAATATGAACAACATTGAGAACTACGTGGACAACAAAGTGGCAAATCTAACCTTTGTGGTCAACAGTTTGGATGGCAAGTGTTCCAAGTGCCCCAGCCAAGAGCACATGCAGTCGCAGCCGGGTAGGTGTAATGAGGTTCATACAGTCTGTTCATGAAAGCTGTATAGCCAGATAGTGGCCATAAACATTAACCCGAAGGAGCATAAGTTAGTCAGATTTTCACCTGTTAATTTATGGCGGGAGAAACAAGTATTTTCTCAAATGAGACAATAGAAATGGTAAATGATCGAAGTACAAAAATCCTATTAGTTGTACTCGTCAGAGACCACTTGCAGTCTCTAGACCTTCCCTGCTAGGTTGACCAACAGATGAGCAGAAGCAGATTCCTCCCAGAATCTGAACACAGATTTGAACACAGGACAGTTATGGCAAGGTTCCTGGCTCTGCTTACTTAGGTCCCTGGGAATCAGGTCTTGGGTGGCTGATGGACTTTATAAGGCTTTCACAAACAATCTGCTGTGCTAGATTCTCAAATATCTAGTGAGAATGGGAGATTTTTATACATGGAAGCATCTCTCTCTCTCTCTCTCTCTCTCTCTCTCTCTGTGTGTGTGTGTGGGGCGTGTGAGCACATGTGTAGAACTTTTGGGGTTGAGACTTAGTGGCACATGCATCCTCACCATCCCAGTTAATGAACGTTAATACTATTTAAGGTCACAGACCTAACTGTCGTCTGTGACTGGATTCCTGAGACCTTTGTGGATGGGCCACACCCTAGAAGATCACCTCTGTGTTACTCTCTGTGTCATTTATCCTGACTGTGAGGCCGATGGGACATAGTAGAGATAGCTTTCATTTAGAATCTCTAGAGATGGTAGGTCATCATGTCATAGAATGCTATCACTAATGACCAAGATAGACACTCATGTTTAAGAGACACCACAAGGTGTATATTAAATATGACATGGCATATAACTTGTAATGACACAAAAATATTCTGTTATCTACTTTTCTTCTAAAAGCTTAAGACTCTCCAGAGTTCTAAATACATGCAAACAGATTTTTGTATCTTATAGGAATCTTATATTAAACTTTCTTTACCTGACTCAAATTTTATTAAAATTAACTGGGAACAAATAGTTGGTCTCTAATCTCTACAAAACCACCAAATGATTGCACTGAGCATAATTATAATCACCTTGTTGCTTCTTCTAGAAACCAAACTGTGAAATATTGTCTGACTATACCTTCCTACATAATAAATTCAGGATAACATTGCCATATTATTGGAGAACCCCCCTCCCTTTTAAAACTGGAATCATTTTATGTCAATCTCAGGTGAAATGAGACTGTGTTTGAGAACAATGCTGTGCACTGAAGGTTGACATTTGGAACATATGTACCGATTTCTGTAAAGTCTGCTGTAACAATTGCTGATTGTATCCTAGGAGACTTGGACTCCTTTCAACTTTAAGGCAGAAGAATATAATGGTTATGAGAGTAAAACTCTCTGTCAGGCACATCTGACTTTCTGTCCCAGCTCTGTCACTTAACACTTAGTTGCTGTGGGAAAATTCCCTGATCTTCTGGGATACTAAATAACTGCATAAGCAAGCTGGCCATGATATCCATGTCATAAGGCTGCTGTGTGGGTTCAGTGAAAACTGTTACAGTGATTGGCAGAGGTTCTGGAGGTCACTGACCCTCATTAAACCTTGCATACACTTATTCTTATTACTGTTTGCTGTTAGTGTTGCCACCAGGATTGCCATTCAAGGCAGTCCTGTACACTTGATAACACCAGTTGGTTCTGAGGCCTTAGTTAGCATCTGTTAACCTGGTTCAGGAGAGTGTATCAGAGCCAGGTTCCACTATCACGTAAATTGAAATGCAAGTGAATTGTCCAATTGCTTTTGAGTCTGAGAATCCTTGAGATGCATAGCCTTGACTAATAAAACCCCATGCTTTTATGCCTTTCCTTCCTCCCTCCCTCTTCCAGTTCAACATCTAATATACAAAGATTGTTCCGACCACTATGTGCTAGGAAGGAGAAGCAGCGGGACCTACAGAGTTACCCCTGATCCCAGAAACAGCAGCTTTGAGGTCTACTGTGACATGGAGACCATGGGTGGAGGCTGGACGGTGCTACAGGCTCGCCGTGATGGCAGCACCAACTTCACCAGAGAGTGGAAAGACTACAAAACCGGCTTTGGAAACCTTGAACGAGAATTTTGGCTGGGCAACGATAAAATTCATCTTCTGACCAAGAGTAAGGAGATGATTTTGAGAATAGATCTTGAAGACTTTAATGGTCTCACACTTTATGCCTTGTATGATCAGTTTTATGTGGCTAATGAATTTCTCAAATACCGATTACACATCGGTGACTACAATGGCACAGCAGGGGATGCCTTGCGTTTCAGTCGACACTACAACCATGACCTGAGGTTTTTCACAACCCCAGACAGAGACAACGATCGGTACCCCTCTGGGAATTGTGGGCTCTATTACAGCTCTGGCTGGTGGTTTGATGCATGTCTCTCTGCCAACTTAAATGGCAAATATTATCACCAGAAATACAAAGGTGTCCGTAATGGGATTTTCTGGGGCACCTGGCCTGGTATAAGCCAGGCACAGCCAGGTGGCTACAAGTCCTCCTTCAAACAGGTCAAGATGATGATTAGGCCCAAGAATTTCAAGCCATAAATTGCTAGTGTTCATCTCTCTGGGCACTCACTATCTAAGAGGACATTGAATTCCTTCAGCCCTTTACCATATGTCTCAGTTTATATTCCTCTCCTACGGCTAAATACTTCCTTTAAAGCTTTATGGCTTTTAAAATAAAGCTGAAAATATCTAAAAAGACTCCTATGTTGCTGTTATACGAGGAATGCTTGAAAGCACTGGAAATATTGACAATTATATATTATAATTGCAAAACCTTTAATTTTTATTAGTTGAAAAGTTTCCTAATATTTTTATTATTTTTTTATAATAAAAACTAAATTATTCAGCAAGCTAGATTTTATATACGCATGTTTTATTTTCACTAAATATACACATTTGAGAATATACCAGTCTTTCCAGGTACAGTTACTCTGCAGCCAAGAACTGTAGTATTATCTTTGGTCTAAGAAGAATTTAAAATATTTTTAGTTCTCAAGGAGAAGGGCGGGGATGGGATGGGGAGGGCAGGGATAATATGTATAGGTAAATTTATTCATCTAATGCAAAATATGGTATTAAAATACCTAAAAATGTGGTAGCATAATATATGTCTCTTCCCTCTCCAATTGAAAAGTAATGTTACCCTGAAGACTTTGGTTTAATGGTAATTCACTGACTGTTTATAGCCTGTTAGAGTGCGATACAAAAGCTGCTTTATCATCTCCCTCTGCTCTCTGTGCACAATAGTCTGTGATGTAAGGTGCTAGACTACTGTAAGGTTTCCTTGGGGAAAGGCATGGTAAGGGAGAAACCACTGGCTTATACTTTGAAAGCCAGTCCTAATCCCAAAGCAATACTGTTGTCGAGGAGTCAACTTCCTAGGAATCTGACTTTTCTAGAACAAATGTATTTACTAGGATGGATTTTGGAATTGTCGTTTAAATATTATACATTTTAATCCCAAGTAGTCAGTTGCTTATTTCATTCTTAGAAATTCAAAGAATATATACAACTTTAGCCAAATGTGAGTCCCTGGAATTCCTTACTTGCGGATGTCAAGGGTCACATTAAAAGGCTCTGGGGGCAGTTTCACTCACCTTATCCTTGTGAAAAGGGGTCACTGAGAGAGAAACAGCCAGCCGCACGCTTAAACGTGCTCTTGAGTGGAGTCTGAAGCGCTGCAGGCAGGCAGGCAGTCACATGGAGGAGCTGACCGTACAACATGCACTGTCTAAGTAAGCAATACCTTTGATCTTTAAGTTTTGGTGTAGTTTCTAATATACTAACCAAGCTTTTAAAATATATGCACAAAGATTCCACTTTATTTTTAAAACATAACTAGGGAGGATATTTATTGACTTGACTACTTAAATTTTCAAATACGTAGCCACTGTAAAAAAAAAAAACCACAAAACTTTAAAAAGAGCGAGATATTATTTTTGAAACATGCAACATGAAGTTTTCAGGTGAATACAGTTATAACTAAGCTATTAATAATACAATTAAATTGCCAGAGTAAATTAAATGCATGCTGAATTAAATGACCAAAATATAACATATAGATTTCAAAACCTTTACCTACTTGGTAAGACAGTGACTGTAAGTGGCTGTAACTAATCTTATTTCTTTTTGCTTTTTAAAACTAAGATGGTTTTGATATTATACAATTCATGTGTTTCAAATCCTGCTTATTATATGTAGCCATATCAGTCTAATGACATTTCCATAATGAAAATGGATTTATTATAGCAAAAATGCTATGCGTTCATCCTGTGTGTCTTTCTCAGAATAACAATGAATCATGTAAATACTTTGTCTTTGCACTTTCAATGGATCCAAATGTTGTTTTCTATTATAGTCTATGATATTTTTCTAATGAATTTTTTAACATAGAAATTTATTTTTGAAATAATTTTCTGTCACTCATTTAAAAATATATTGTAGACTTTGATAATCTCTAACCTGTTTATTGAAATAGTCCTTAGCCTTAACAATTCACTGATATATGCTGATGTTCATTAATGTACACTATTTGCAAAGATGTATTTTTAGAGTCTTGCTTTCATTTGGGTGGCTAGCACTGATCTTAATTATCACTTTATTGCTGAGCATCATTAGTCTTTAAAAATGCTGAATGGAACTAATCTCTTAGGAATCCAGTTGATTTACCTGTCACGAAACGAGAGAGCCATCTCTCTGAAAAGTATTAATGCAGCAAATGTACTCAGTTCTCTGGTGGGTAGAGCTCCTGTGCAAAGCACAAGAATTAGAATCCCAGTATGGGCAGGTCCTGGATTTTCAGTAGCTGCCTCTCACTCTTCAAAAAGTTTTCAAGATAGATGGATATGTGTAATTTCCATAAACTCTTGTTTAAGATTTATTTTCATTGATGTATAATTAAGGTTATGTTTAATGTTTCTTTAAAGCCTTGTAAAATAAAAGATTTAATCTTCATATCTATCTTTCGATGTGGAAACAGTCTGTAAAATGATATTTATATATCTATTACTATCTAAAAAGTTGGAGTGTGTTTACCTAATCTAGATAATATCTCCAAGTCCTTAAAAACACTGAGTATTATTTCTTTATCTAATAATAAGCAAGGCAAATAGAGAACACCATCATCTATTTCCTTTAGACTGCTGGGGACACACCCTCAGGCAACATTTTCAGTTTCCCTTTGTAGCATTTAACTCTGTCTCTTCTTTTCTATCACTGGTGTTACTGATGGGTTTTAGCACACCAAAAATTAGTCATTCAAACTCAAAGACAAATGTTTGGCTATAATAGTTTGCCCACCTAATTAAAATAAACCGACATTCAATAGCTGCTAGAAATAACTAGAAAGCCATAAATGTCTTAAAAACCAAATACTTATAGAGATAGGAAGTGTGTGTTTTGCCTTAATTCGTTTAGCAGACACTTGTATTGTGCTTCAGAAAGTCTTCTTGGAGGATGGAGGTGCCCTCTGACTCCAGGAATAGACCCTGCCGCCTTCTGACTTTAAACCAGGAGAAACTTTCATGACAAGAAAAGCAAGCATGGCTGGCGGTGGTGGCGCACGCCTTTAATCCCAGCACTCGGGAGGCAGAGGCAGGCGGAGTTCTGAGTTCGAGGCCAGCCTGGTCTACAAAGTGAGTTCCAGGACAGCCAGAGCTACACAGAGAAACCCTGTCTCTAAACAAACAAACAAACAAACAAACAAACAAAAACAAACAAAAAAAGCAAGCAAGTGTGAGAGATTATTAGAGAAAGTGAAGCTAATTAATATAGGGTCCAGAGGCGAGACCTCAGAGAAGCTAATGAGCACAGGGCACAGAGGAGAGACCACTCTGTGATGACAACAGATATACAGATCTGTAAACAACAGAGTGGAAACCTGAGAAAATGCCTGAGGAAAGCAAGTTCCAAGCCAAGGGAGCAAGAAGCATCAAAGTTTGGAGAGCAACTGGCGCCTCTGAGAGTCAGCGACGGGACCCTCTGAGAGTCAGCGACGGGACCCTCTGAGAGTCAGCGAAGGGACCCTCTGAGAGCCAGCGATGGGACCCTCTGAGAGCCAGCAAAGGGACCCTCTGAGAGTCAGCGAAGGGACCCTCTGAGAGTCAGCGAAGGGACCCTCTGAGAGTCAGCGATGGGACCCTCTGAGAGTCAGCGAAGGGACCCTCTGAGAGTCAGTGACG